>CAJGYO010000004.1:47424362-47884164 GCA_904845875.1 Miscanthus lutarioriparius
CGATGGAAACATTGGGAACAGAACAGTAGTGCAGTACTACAGCACAGCAGTGGGTGAAAGTCAACTCGCCGGACCGGGCTTGCATTAAAATGACACTGTAGCATCTGAAAAAGTAGTAGAAATACGGAGACAGTGAAAAGAAAATACTTGCTTCAAAAAAAAAAAAGAAGTCCAGTCAGCCCAAGTGGCCAGCCGAACACACCGTTGGCCTGCTTCGCTTCCGCGTGTCCCGGAGCACGAGTGACGTGTTTCAGAAACTCGGAATATTCACAGTCCGCAGGAAGGAACGTGGCTTTCGTCGTGGTGTGGGCTTTGACTCTCCAAACCCGTCATGGGCTTGGCCCAACACGTACAAACTTTCTGCTGATTACCAAAGCCCATGCAAGCTAACTTGTCACGATCTCCAGTCAGACAAGGCCCATACCTCACGAAAATCCTTCCTGCACCCCGGGCCCTTCGTCGTTGGGTGGGCTAGAGGGCCCACAGGACAGAGGAGCAGGTACCAAGGCTTCCTAGGCCACTGCAGAGGCAGGATAGGACCGTCCTGCGCTTTTGGACCTCGAGGAGGGGCCCAAGGCTAGGCAGGGCCCAACGAGAATCGTTTTTGGATCGGGGAGATCACGGCTTTCTGCGAGCCGAAGAAAAAGCGCCAACTGAGATAGGCCGGAGGAATATATCGTTTTTGGATCGGAAGAATAATTTTTTAATAAGAAAGGAAAAAACAGAAAAGAAGGTAGCATTGCAGGAGACGTAAAACGAACAATCGATTTCTGCAAAGACACATATAAATCTTCTTGCATCCGATGATCCGAAAAAGAGTCTAGAATTTGCAAACGGGTATCTGAGCAAGAATTTCACGGATACAGATTGCTAAAAATTCGCACATTCGAATCGGGGCCAAGAATTAAAGTTGGCATAAAAATGCTTACTGTCTTTCAGGTGGGATTCTATCATTCTATTAGGACGGAATCGATTATTCCATTATCAAGAAGATGATGATCTAGACAAATCACACTACACACCGAAACGGGACATGTATTTTTTAGCAGCGTGTGCTCTCCGAATCGTGCTTTACAGCCGCCAAAGGTAGTACTCAATTTTGGTGGTCTAGGCACGTGCGGGTGCGTTCTCTAGTGCTAGCTGCCTAGCTCAAGTGAAGTGTATCTCAAAAGCAGTATACATTGCGGCAATCACGGCTGCCCGAGGGACGACAAGGCAGAAACAAAGGCAGGCGTTTTTGGCAACATCGTGTGAGCCACCACGCACGTAGTTGCCCTAAAATACGCAATAGAGATCGATTCGGCTGTTTCACCGTCGATCGGGGACAGACAGGGAAGATATCTCTTGCCGGCATGGTTTTGGGTGATTGCTGGAAAGGTCAATGTGCGCGTGGTACGGACTACGGTCCGTCAGTGGGCGGGGCAGCCGGCAGTGCGCCGTGCGCCGGCCAACCTCCTCCGGTCCCTCCCCCGGTCTCCGATTGATCCGACCCCAACCGCCTGGTAGATAGCTTCGGCCTTTTCACTTTCCTGTTTGTTTCCTCCTCCAATCTGTGTCCCCGGCCTGCGGTGGAGAGTGGAGTCACCGTGGTCACGTCCGGTCCATCCAACTCGCCACTCGGGACGGAACTGGCAGGAAGAACCGCGGCGCGGTGACCACGGGCGGGCGATGCGTGGCGCGCTGCTTTCCGCCGTAATTCTCGCGGCTGTCCGGGGACGGCCACTCGGCCAGGAAACGGACGAAACGCGCTCCAAGTCCACATTGCCGGCGCACCGCCAGGCCCGTCGCCACCGCCCACCGGTTTTTACTCCCCCCTCGCCGTTGGGTTAGGTTCCAGTTTCGCTCGTCATGCTCACACTGCCGTGACGCCATGGGTACGCACGCTGTCCAGCCCCCAGGGCAACCCGCCGTGCGGTCCGCACGCCGTATAGACCGGACGATCAGGTATAGGTAGGTAGATGTGGACATATGGTCGTATGCTCGTACGTATGTCTAGTGCATTTTTCTTCGCTTCGGCCTCCTTTGACAGTTTAACCTCTTGGGTCCCCTTACCTAGCTAGTTAACTTCATGCAGTTAACTTCACCATTCTTCGAGGGCTCAGAAGATTGTTAGCTAGTCTATTGCGTATGGCTGAGGCTGAGGCATGCAGCCTTCTCCGTCATTTTACATTCATTCAACACTATCCTAACAATCATTCTGACCTATCTCATGCAACATTTCCGTTTTTTTTTTAAACAAACGCGCACCCGACGGTGCAAGTGGTAAAGCACAAAAAAAAACAAGATTATGTTGCCCTAGGAGGCAATAATCAGGAAGAAATAACAAAAAAAAGGAATGCTTCGATCAAAAGCTACTAAAGGACACTACGGGCCGGTCGGACAATCACGCATCAGCGGTAACAACGTCACCATATGGAGGCTCCTGCTGACACAACATATCATAAATGTGTAATCTCGTCACGAATGCTAGTACCTAGTATATCTTGTGTGAATGACTGATCATATTGCTCAACCAGGTCGGAATCCTCTCCGATGGCTAGCTAGATGCATGGCATTGTGTCTGATGGTAAAGTACGTAGCCAGCACGACTTAAGGCAACTGATTCATTATGAACTCTTTTGTGCGCATTGATGATTGATCAATCACCCATTCATCAATTAAACTGCAGCTATATGAAAAATAAAGTAAATTCAAGTTTACGTTTCCCAGGATGATCTCGGTCCCCCCCGGCCTCTTCGTTGTCCTTGGCTCAATGGGGAGCTTTCAGAAAGTTGCAAAAGCTGCGTTGCTTTTTTGCGCTCCTTGTGATGTCAACTCGTGTGTGTTATGCTCTCTTTAGCTCCTTTTCAATTCCTTTCCTAGACAAAACGTCTATCAGGATGACATCCGCGAAGCCCCCTAGCTCTTTCACTGTCGCGCGCTGGCCTTTTGCCGGGCCAAAGGAGCGCAGCCAGATGATGGCCGCAATATGGGCTCGTGTGATTGGGCATCATCGGAAGCGCTGGGCAAGTGCTCGCCTGCTGGCCGCCCGGCCGGCCGGCCTCTCCGTGAGCAAAGCCAACGCAATGGGTCGCGCCGTGTCCGTGCGTCTCACTGGTGCGCGTGTCTTTCTTTTTTGGTGCCCTCAGACATGCATACTAGGCATAGCTGATGCATGTGCCTCATTTACACTGATTGCGGTTGTTTTTCCTTTAATTTCGAAATAATCACAATCTGCAGCTTGTAGTACGTTCAAAGGCTCGCACCTCGGTTCATTCGGTTTACACAGCACCTGCGATGGATGGTCCGCGTACGTAGCCCATGTGAAGAAGCTTTTGGTCAAATCTAGCAAAGATCTGCTCCACCAATCCGTTTCCTGTGAGGACCGTACCTTTGCTCCCCAACCTCCCGCCAGGACGGCCGCCCCCCGCGTAGGTAGGTGTCTTCTCGACCTGGCCCCCACGCGCAAGCAGACACACGAGCTAGCAGAAAGAAACGATCCAGATTCAAGATCGAATTCTTGGCTTTTTTCAAGATCAATTTCCTGGTTGCCAATCACTAAAAATAAAGGTGGACAGACACACTCCGTCTCCGTGCGTGCGCACGTCATTCTCAACAAAACGACTTCTCAGCACCATATTCGCCCCGCGCTTTGTGGTCTTGTGGACACCGTTCGTACGTGATCGAGCACGAGCGGACCTGCTCCGTTTTTTCCAAGGCCCTGTTGGCTTGAGCTGTTTTTTCTTATAAGCCATATTTTTCAGTCAACAAATAGTATTTTTCTTTCACATCAAATTAGTCAACAATACTTTTACATATGGCTTATCAGGCACACAAGCCCGCCAGTGTCACTCCCGGCTTTTCTCCGTGGTCCGCGGAATTTTCAATCGGACGATGTACGGAAGGGCTCGGTCAGCCATGCCAGCGTTACTCCATCACCGGTCGCCGCCGCCCGTTCCATCTATTAGAATCTTCACGACCCCAACTTGCTGGGTCCGTTCGGCCACCCTGCCGCCCACCGGGAGAGCCAAACCCGAACGCTGCTATCACGGCTTACGCACGGGCACGGCGCGCCCTGACTCGATCGTGCATCAGCGTCGACCGTCGAGGACGACGGGGGACGTCCAGGTCCTTCCCCGCGGCGCCCAGTGCATAGCCCGGCCGTTCTTTTGTTTACGCGCATACGCTGCTGTACCCCTGCACGTAGCCACGACACGGGCTTGTTCGCGGTGTGCGGTCCTTTCTCTCCTTCTCCACTGTGGGTCGCGTTCGCGCGCTGGCACACGTCCTATCAGCCTGTTGGTTTAATTGTAAACGATCGTAGATTATTTCTTTGGTTGATTTAGTGTGAGAGAAAAAAAAATTATTTCAACATATAATCCATGATCGTATACGAGCAAACGAACAGGTTGTATATTCCTACGAGCGTCACGGACCGTTAGGTATTTGGGTAGAGTCACTGTCAGGTAAATCGACACCCCCTTCCTTCTATCGAGAATTGACATTTTGGTACGAGGGAAGAGAGAGAGAATTGACGGATTGAAACTGGTAACTGGATTCGAAAGATGAAAAAGAGAATGCTTTCATGCTCTGAACAAGTAGCGACAATGCGACATGTGGGGCATCTACCGTACCGAGACGGCGAGACTAACGACGTACGACCAGCCAAACTCTCCGTATACGGAACAGATCGTGCAACTAATATGTGCACAAACAATTTTAGCGTCGACCGTACCAAGAAGCCCAAGTGCTTTAGAGCGACTCCACTAAATGACAAACGTTCACCCGATTCAAATCGGACGATCAGACACACCCCGCAACTTTTCTTTTTAGCAAAAAGAAAATATTTCCATAACTTTTTCTATTTTAGAAACTTACAAAGTTATACACATAACTTCAGCTTATAACTTGTGAAACAAACTTCTATGTATAACTTATACATATAAATTATACGCATAACTTCAACGTGACAAAGTTACGCGCATAACCTATACATAAGACTTACTATGTGACAATATGTATAATTAATATTTTGTGGAACAAACTTATCAACGTAATTTCATACAAAGCTACAAAATAATACACAAAAAAATTATATATAACATTTTAAGGAACAAATTTATTATCATAACTTTTTATTATAATTTTTTGATAGAGCTTTTATTTAATTTTATAGACAAGTTACCATGACAACTTTTATATGTATAAGTTATGTTATTCGTAAAAAACTAATATAAAAAATTAAGCCAGAAAATTTATGTTGAAAAATTATTATCATGAAATAATATAGAAAAAATTTCTTGCTATGTTGCCTATGAAATTACATAAAAACTGTATCAAAAAAGTTATGATAAAAAATTATGCTAATAAATTGTGCTATGTAAAATGTTATATTGTTAAAGTTGTGAATATACTCCCTCCGTCCATTTATCTCCTTCATCTAAGTAATTTTGTTTCCAAAAGTCTCCTTCGTATTAGTCTGGGACCACAGATTTGGCTTCTCGTACGTGCTGCGCATTTGGTGCTCATTGGTTGTTCCTTATCTACATTTATTACTCCATGGCTGCTCATTGGCTGCGACTCCTTTGCTGCTCCTTGCCTTAAATGCAAATCGACGTTGTTTACTGCTCCTTGTCATTACGCCGAAGGCTAATACGATGGAGACTTATGAACGAAAGGAGTAAGTTGTGATAAAAAAATTAAGTCAATAAAATATTATGCATAAAAATAAAACCTATACAACTAGTCAAGCAAAGAACAGCTGAAGCTCCTACACATACTAGTAACCAAAGCACAAAGCCAAATCTACATTAGCACTACTCACTACTTACACTACGCAAGCACACTAGCCAAATCTACACTAGCGTTACACTACAATGAACCCTTATCGTGAAAAATGGCATCACGCTTATGCATAGCTCCTGCGTACAAAATATCAGGCACCGAAACTATCTAGAACCTATAGGTACTACACAAAATAAAATATCATTGCTATACTTCCAACTGGTTCATTCGCAACAAAAATAATTCTCATCTCTCCTTCCTTCCTGACTGCTACGTTAGATTAATTACTTTTTGAGAAGATGGAATCAGCGCGTAAACGTGCACCGCTCTCCCCTTTTAGCATTATTCTGAATTGGAATGATTTGTTAATAGTGGTATCCTCTATCTCCTAGGTACCGCTCAACGAACCAAGGGTAGTATAAGGGTAATCCCAGGACTAGAAATTACACTAGTTAGCGTGTCGTACATTGCTACGGGACAACTAAATCTTTTGTACTAAAAACATACGAATCGCACGATAAGATAACAATACTATTAAATTAAATACCGACGTCAAAGTGACATTTAATTCAAAAGGCAAAGTTCGTGAAATTAACACAGTCACGGAGAGCGCGACGTCGCAGGCTCACAAACTCTACTGTATAGACTTTTTCGTGATACGGCTAAGATAATATTTTATATTGGCAGAAAGAATTCTACGATATCTATTTCTTTCATGCGCCAATAAATTCATGAATAAGTTCCTTTGCATCTCCATATAATCATGTACACACATGTTCAAGTATATATGTAAATAAGTTCGTGCGTCGTGAGTTGCTACGGAACAACTAAACTTTTGTACTAAAAACACACGGATCGCACGATAAGATAACAATCATGTAAAAGTATATGATCGACGTTAAAATGACATTTAATCCAAAAGCTAAGTTCGTGAAATTTCACATCACAGATGACATGACGTCGTAGGCTCACAAACTCTCATGTGTATCTTTTTCGTGATGCGGCTAAGATCATTTTTTATCTTTGCGGCAGAAAAGATTTCGATATCCATTTCTTTTCGGCGCCAACAAATCCCCGAATAAGTTCCACCACATCTCCATACCATCCTGTATACGGTATTTGGTGTTTAATTAGCCACAACTTATGTAATTAGTTTTATAATTAGCTCATGTTTAATCCTCCTAATTGATATCTAAAAATTCAATGTGACGGGGACTAAAGTTTAGTCCTGGGATCCAAAATGACCCCTAACTCTTGACTCCGGCTTTGGGTTTGCTCACTTGCACCACCATGCCTATATGTGCAGCACGTATATACTTCTAATGCCGTAAGCGTCTAAGATGGTCTTTAAGGTTGTCATTTGTGTATGTTGCTAGGATTAGGATGGTTTGCCCCGATCCATGAGGGTGTCCATGAAAGTCGAAAATTTTGATACCATTATAATGTTTAAGCTTACCAATCAGACAGAGACGAACTTGATTGTTAAAATATTTTCAACATCTTTGCTTTCATATACACTCCCGTCCCAAAATAGAATTCATTCTCGCTTCCGGAAGTTAACTTTTCATCGGATTCGACCAATTATAATACATGTAATTTTTTACATGCATGTGGCCTCGAGGTCAACCAATTGATTGTTAAATGTTGCACATATTTTTACAAACCTAGTTAAAGTTGTGAAATTTTGTTGCACACATCCCATAACGACTTATATTTTGGGGATGAGGAAGTATATGCAATGAGAGTAGTCAAGCCTGGAAGTCGTGATGAACACAACAATACTTTCATATTATATGCTAATTGGAGCACGAAGAAACACGGGGAATTGACCTATATACGAATGGTGAAAATATTCGTTTAGGAAATTTAATAAAGGTTAAATAAATCTCACCATGTATAACCTATATCTTTTATTTGGCACCAACCGATGTTCTCAAGGAGTAGCTATTTTTTTTAACTTTTTTTTGTGTCCTGCATGTTAGAAACACTAAAATTAAGGGCCAACCTCATTGAAAAAAGTCTTGCTTGATCTTTGTCAATTGTTTCCTTCCATGCATGATTATTATTTCCTTCCATGCATCATGCCTGGAAGTGAACCATATTTATTCCTTCAAAGCAATTGGCAAGGATCAAGCAAGATTTCTTTTTCTATCGCGCGAGGTATCGCGATGAAAAGAAAGGAGGAGTCTTGCTTGATCTTTGCCAATTGTTTTCTTCCATGCATGATTATGGTTTTCTTCTATGCATGTGGCCTCGTGTGATCGATTTGTTTCCTTCAAAGCGCAGACGGGGATCATAAGGATGGTAAACAATAATCATGGGCGGGGTATCGCATGGTCGAAAGGGAGGAGCGACAAAAAAAAGTCGCACAAAAAAATAGTCTTACTTTTAGTCTTTTTAGTTGTAGGAGATGTAATTTTTATACCTATTAATTTATTTAGATACTTATTAAACATAGAAACTATTATACAAGGACTAGTTTTGCATCACTTGAATTTATACTTGGCGAATATTTTGGGCTTAGTATATGGGCGAACGACACTAAAAGCACGGACCTCCAATTAGCCTGGCCCGAATATGATCGTATTGTTGTGTTCCGCACGACTTCCAGGTTTAGTTGTCGTAGCATATACGCAACCGCCTTTGTAAATACAAGTCGGCATGGCAAAACTATTGGGCCGGTCAAAAGTTGGCCAACTTTTTTTGTTTGCCGCCGATGTCTTATATTCTTCCTCCACCATTGGATGCATCTCGATGAACAAGCCCTGACATAAAATCCTTTTTCGCTCTATGGAGTGCCCGTTAAAAAAGCTAATCCTTCCTCCACCCGATGAGAATGAATTCTATCTCTCACATGGGGGACTACCTCTCTCTCTCGACTTTTTGAAAATATTTTAACAATCAAGCGCCGTCCTCTCCTAGTCGTATTGGTAGCTGCACTAGGTTGATAATGGTATCACGATTGCGTGGTGATTCATGGGCACGACGGTGGTTGCGCGCGCTGCCCCGACTTCCAGCGTGGTGACGACGGCATGCGCGGCCCTAGCCTCTAGTGCAATGACAATGGCGCGGCGCGCGGCTCCGGACTCCTGTGCAATGACGACGGTGTGGCGCGGGGCTCTAGCCTCCTGTGAGACGACGACGGCGTGGCTTCAAGCTGGCACGATGGCCTGCCACGACATAGCACGAGGCCGTAATGTCGTGCCTGGGCCAGGTGCCGGAACGGCGGCACTAACAGGCACGGCACGATAGCCTAGGTGCCAGAGCCCGCGGCCTAGGGGTCGGGCAAGACAGAGACCGCGGCCTCGAGGTCGGGAGAGATGGAGCCCGCAGCCTTGGGCGAGACCCCGCGGTCTCGAGGTCGAGCGAGACGGAGCCCGCGGTCTTGGAGTCGTGCGAGACTTTTTAATTCGTTTTGCCCCATCCAGGAAAGTCGGCGTGGGCGCTAACTTCGTTACTTTGGGTATCCCTAATATCGATAGCTGACACCAGTGGTGGAGCCCCGCCACCATCCGACCACCCCGGGTGGCCGGCCGGGCTCGTCGCCGACCTTCAAAAGAAAATTTTCAGTATAATCAAAATGGAACCTGTAATTTTGTAGGCAAATATATTTTTTGCATGATAAGAATTGTCCGGACTCCTTAAGCTTCGGGCTCCGCTAATGCCTTTTTCCTTTGAATCACGAGCTCCACGCGACAAGCAAGTGCAGCAGGTTGGAGTGAGAATCAAATCATCTACTATGGCAGAATGACAGCTGGAGTTCATGGATTGTCAGCTGTCTCCAGTTCGGACCGGTACCGCCGTGAATGAATAATCATTGGTGACGTCGCGCTCATATCATGGCTCGCGGTCTACGAGGCAAAGACCGGCTTGACGGAGCCGAGGACACGGCATGCAGATGCAGTAGGGTTTCCAGCTTCCTCCAACGGTCACCGGGTATGCATGGCCTGACACGCTCATGTGTCGTGGTGTAGCCTCTCACGGTCACGGCCCGCATCTAATCGATCGGTGATGGGTGGCGCGTCCATGTCCATCAGACGGACGGGGGTAGCGGACGTGACGAGCGCGCGGCTTAGACCGGGCCAAGCGGGCGAACCTGGGGCAACAGGCCACGCACTGGGCACTGGCACACTGCCGATTCGGCATCAACGAGCATTTCCGCTGCATCTAGTACTCCGTACTACTACTAGAGGATTGGCACCGCCCTGTCGCCCATCGTGCAGCTCAGCAGCTCTGCGGCGGCCGGCGGCAGGGCCATCATGCCCGGCTTGACCAGGGCCTGTGCGCTGTGGGAGGCTTCAGCTTCTTGCACACTGTAGAGTTGTGATGTGCTGGAGAGAGCTACTGGGCACGTTGCATCATTTGCATCATTTTCTGTGCGCGCCGGCTCGCCCGTAGTACGGTGGTCGCATTCTCCTGCCCTCCTCCAGTCCTCCTGGCGCCTGGCCATGGTTCAATGTTCAATGCTCTGTCCCCGCTGCTGGCAAGGGGCTATACGTAGGGGACATGCATGCGCCATGCGGCGACACCGCGACATGTGTGCGCGGTGTGCTTCGCTTGCCATGCCTGCCGCGTCAGGTAGGCAGGGAAGGGAAGGGAAGGGAAGGGAAGGGGAGGGGAGGGGAGGGAGGCGTTCGGCAAGGAGCATGCAGGCGCGCAGCCGCCGGTGAGGCGGCGACCGATGGATGCCGTGTTGCTCCATGCACTGCCGCTCTGCGTTTTGGTGGCAGGTAGCCCCTGTCGCTGAACCGATCGTACGCAGCGCCAGACCGGGCGCCCGGTGACGGCGACTATTCCCTTCTGTGTTCTCCCCCACCAGCATGTCCCCTCTCGGGGTTGGCACGCCGTACGGACGCTGGTACCGCGCCGCGCGCGCCTGCCCTACTCAGCACTCACACGGACCTGGGCAGGTGCGTGCGCCGTGCGGCTGCGGTATGTTGTTGAGCCCGCCGCGCGCCGCGCCCAGCGGCGGCAGTGACCAGTGGCTTACGCGGAGGAAGCCGTACGCGGCGGGCGGCTCTTCAGGACCGGCGTGAATGGCAACGGGACGGACGCCGGACGGCGTGAACAGTTGGCGTGAATGTGCGCTGCTGCCCGGCGAAGGCACGTCGGCAATCGACAACAGCGTGTGCCGTTGCAAGTACCATGTGCTTTAAACAGGGGCGTAAATAAATAAATGTGATTTGCGACACGACTGAAGTACGGGAAGGAGTAAAGTCCGGTTTAGCATTCAACTCTGTGTGAGCAGGCAGCGGGCTACAATCGGAATGAAGCTGCAGGGCCCTGGCAGTGGCAGGCGGAGCCATCATCGCCGCTTCCCTCCTCTCGCCCGCCCGCCCGCCTCCGTCCTCAGTCCTCACATAGGAGTACCGTAGCTGTGATACTCTACCCCTGCTCACTTGATCGTTTATATGGCTTATAAGTCGGCTGATGCTGTTTTGTTGTGAGAGAAAACAATATATCATGATAAGTATGGCGGAAACGATGGAGCGAACAGCGTGCTAAGGCCTCGTTTGTTTGTCTTAAATTTGGCTTGTTCGGCTTATTTTTTCAGCCGAAACAGTATTTTTCAGCCAGTTTCAGCCAAAGTTCAGACCAGCGAACGGGGCCTAAATGGCGAAGGCGCTAAAGAGAACTGCCGCTGCAAACCCTCTCCACCTGCCATCTGCCACGGCAAAATGGTGATTCAGCGGGTACTTAATTTGGCACGGAAAATATGACGGCCCATCCGGCGTCCGTCCGGCCAGCAGCAGCAGTGGCGTGACTTGCGTTCGGGCTCTGAAAAGCCCCTTAACTTTTGGGTGTGGCTCGAAATTTCACGCGGCCACTCGGCCAGGATCAGGGTCCTGTGCGGGCGAGAGATCACCGTCATCATCACCTCGCCAGAGCGCAGCAACCAGCAATGCAATGCATTGTAGCAGCAGCAGCAAGAGGGAGAGAGAGAGAGAGAGAGAGAGAGGAATAGGCATCATTGCAGCAGAACAGAGTTATTCCCTGCAAATGGGCGAGACCATGATTCCAGCGAGGGGGGTTCACATGTTACCACTAGCTAGTCTGGTCCGCGGACGACGCAGCACAGCAGCCGAACCACCGGGCGGGACGGTGAAAGGAGCTAGGGAGGGAGATGGATCTGCTGCATTCTGCGGTCTGCGGACGAGCTAATCATGCCGTCGCTCGTTGCATCAATCAGATTCGCGCTTTACTTTACATCTGGCGATCGTTTAGGGTTAGGCCCTGGTAATCACTGCCCTTGATCCAACCAATGCAGTGCCTAATCATCTCGAGCTCGAGGATTACTCATTCATTCACCCGTTCTCCTTCTCAAAAGTTGCACACGTAATGATAGATGGTTAGCTTTGTCAAAAGGGAGAAAACAACAATTGGTGTCGCTTTCATGACAGGTAACCGTAAAACTTAGGCTAGAATATTATGCTAAAACGTTAGTATGGCTGAACAACAATGTGAAACCAGATGATTCCGGAGACATTAATTAGGTGATGATCACTATACAGTTATCTTTTTTAGGGGAAAAAAGGTTGTACTAAGGAGTAGCTAGAGCGTGTACGTACTGGTTGAGGATCGCGGGTTGATTAAGACCGTGACGGCCCGTCACATGGCGCCATATTTTTTTAATGCATGCCGCGGCGAACACGGTCAGCCCGGCCGACGAAGGTACACGTACATACTCTCGTTGGTCTCCTCCCCAACCCCTCCTAATTCCCCTCCCCCCACCAATCAGGAACCATCTTCGTCTTCCTCCTCCACCTCTCCGTCTCCATCGAGATCGCGCTCATCTCATGGCGGTCTCGAGAGTGGGGTGGTTAGCGTTAGCTACATCGCTTCCATCCAGGAATCAATCCGATCCGAAGCCGGTAGGCGACTGCCACCGTACCGCCGATCGCTTTCGACTTTTTTGTAGCAAGCGATCCATCTTTCCCTTGCAGTCGCCGCCGATCGCTTCCTCTGAAGCGCCTCGATCGCTCTGCGCTCACCCAATTTGTATGCATATATATCATACGACAAGTACGTATGCATAGCAGTTTGGTGAGCGACGGTTGGGACCGGTGGAGCAACTAAATTCGTAGCCAGTCTCGACGGTTGTGACCGGACACCGGAGGGGAGAAACAAACTTGGCGCCGGAAATCTCGCCGCCAATCGCTGCCGGCCCGCCGCCGGTGGGGATTACTTGTTTGCATGCACTCATGTTTGGGACCGGGGCCCCGGGATTACGCACCAAAAACGGACTCGTCCATCGGCGAGCTCGACGACAGCAACTGCAGCTTCGACTCGTGCACAGTGCCGGAGAGCACTAGTAGCTAGCTAGAGAACAAGCAGGAGCTTACTCCTCCTTGCTTTGCTTTGGCATTGAAATTGCACGGTTGCACCATGCGTTTCTCTTTCTCTCTCTGGGTACGACAGTGTATCTATGAGGGAAGGCATTATTTCATTTGCACGTCCAAATCGTGTGTGATTAACTCAAGAATCTACGCCTTTCGCTTAAATTTTATAAACCGTATTTTTTCGAATCACTAATAGAGCATCATTCAAATCGCATAACCAGTCTTTTCGGTCATAGCTTATCACCAAGCGAACAGGGCACTAGTGAGTGAGATCAAGACGAAGCAAGATGATGAGGTTTTTAATGTACAAAGGGGAGGGGCTACGATAACTGCCTCTGCAAAGAAGTGATTAATAAGTAACAAAAGGTATAAAGGCTAATCAGACCTTTGTTTGTCATGCTCATGCATGGCGGATTTGGCTTGGTTCGTCTCCGTAGCCCCCGTATGGCACGCAGCTCACAGGACGACAAAGCCAACGAGGCGCTCGCAGCATGCATCCCTACTCCGATGTACAAATCCACGGATCCAGGCCCTCGCCTCGTCCCGGCCTTCCGGC
Source organism: Miscanthus lutarioriparius (assembly GCA_904845875.1). Lineage (NCBI taxonomy): Eukaryota > Viridiplantae > Streptophyta > Magnoliopsida > Poales > Poaceae > Miscanthus > Miscanthus lutarioriparius. The sequence continues at coordinate 47,438,022 of CAJGYO010000004.1, forward strand.
AGCAGCACCAGCGACGCCGTCCGGTGGTTTGTCGGCGCTGGCCGCGCCCGATGACGAGGTGGCCGCGCCGGCGTGCGAGGAGTAGTTCAGCTTGCAGCTGCCGCCCGAAGCGCCGGCCGCGACCACGCCCGACAGCTCGTCGCCGCCGTGGCCGTGGACGTCGTCGCTCCTTGAGTGGTGCAAGTGCTGGCCCTCGGAGCCCAAGAGTCCGCCGTGGGTGAGGCCGAGGCTGGCGCTGCCGCCGACGCTGGCCAGGAAATCCGATGGCGACGGCGCTGGATCGTGCAGCCTCGACGACGCCTGCCCAAACCCGCCCGCCGCCGCGCCGAAAATGGACTGCGACGACGGCTGCGAGTCGAGGAGGTTCTGGAAGGAGAGGTAGCTGCTGGGGTCCTGCTGCAGCCGGAGAAGCGCCGAGGACGTCAGCTGCTGGAAGGTGTCGCCCGCCGCTGTCGGCGCGACGACAGGGTTGGACGCCGGTGCTGCTGCGGTGGCGGCCGTGCCCGTCGTGGCATTGGCATTGGCGACGCCGATGTTGGATGAGGACGGCGTGGACGACGACGTCGTCGTCGTGAAGGGCGGGAAACTGGAGGAGGGCACGGCCGTCGGGAGCTTGTGCGGGAAGGGGCGCAGGAGGTACGGCGGCAGCGAGGCCGTGGCGTCCGCGGCGGCGGAGCGCAGGGAGGACGACGGCGGGGGGAAGATGTGGTCGAAGCGGGTGCGGAGCGACGCGGCGGGGCCCCCGACCCCGACCCCGACGCCCGCGGCGAAGGGCGGGGACGGGATGCCCGTGAACTCCTGCACCATGGCGCGGAAGTTGGAGGTGTCGGTAGTGAGCACCGTCGTGGGCGCCCGCCGCGACGCGCGCGTCCGCTTCCGCGACCCCCTCGGTGGCTGCGCCGCCGGCGCGGGCGCGCCGCCCATCGCCGCCCCCTGCCCCTGCGCTGCCGCCACGGTCGTGTCAGCAGCCTGCTGGCGCCCGCCCGCGACCGAGTCGGGTTGCCCGACGCGCGGAGACGAGGAGGACAGCCCCGAGGCGCCGGGGAACGACCCCGATGACCAGGCACCCGCCTGCTGCTGCGGAGGCGGCGCGGACGTCAACTCTTGGAGGCCGAAGTAGGAGCCATGGAGCGAGAACGCGGCGGCCGAGGGGGACGGAGACGGAGACGGTCGGAGCAGTGCGGAGAGCGGGGAGGAGTCGACGCCCCCTCCACCCCGCGAGTCGAACTCGTCGTCGCCGCCGCTAGACGACTGGAGGCTCCCGCTGTTGCCGGAGTCCATCACGACGCCACCGCCACCGCAACCGCAAACCCACCAACCTCCCCAGTTCCCCTCCTCCTCTCCTGCCCCGCTTCCCGGTGGTGCAACTCCCCAGAAACAACCAACTACCACCACCACAAGCAGCTAAAAAGGCCGGATCTTCCACTCCGGGACTCGCTGATCCAGGAGGGACGAGTGGCAGACGCAGAAAGAGGGGAAGCTTTGCGTCGGACCGGCGATGCGGTATAAAAAGGGGAGATCGATGAGGAGGGAAGAGAGAGGAGGAGGTGTCGAGGGGAGCTGGGGAGGGGAGGAGACGGCGGCTGCTTCGGAGCACGTTCCCGCAAAAGGGACGGCGACTGACTGACGGCTGGGGGGAGGGCCGGGCCCGGAGGAAGCTATCGTTGGTTGGTCTGGTTTGTTGCTGTGCGCGAGTGCGACCTGGCTGGCCGCGGCCGGGGACCCGGGAGTGCGAGGGCGTGCGTGGTGTCCAGGGCTCCAGGCTTGGTGAACAGCCGTCGCTAGTCGCCGGGGGAAAGGAAAAGGAGAGGAGGAAAAAGGCTGCGTGCGCGGCAGCTGACGACGGGCCCACTGGCAGCGATCCACAGGCTTGTTCCGTCTGCTCTGCGCCACCGCCAGTTTGTCCCCGGGCCTCCGTCGACCGGATAATGTAGCTAGCTTGCAGTGCCCACCCGTTGGTTTCGCTCAAATTTAGCTTAGGCTAATAATGTTAATTTGCTGAAAAGTACCGCCGAAAAGTATCTGTGCTGCTAGGCAAACATTAGCTCGACAAAAAGTTCAAACTGGGATCCTAATGCAAGTTCAAACTGGGATCCTAATGCCTTGACAGGATTAGCGTAGGGAGGTTCGTCCCCTAATTCTAGAGTCTCCCTTCGATGAGATTCCGGCTGTTTCTTTTCTACCGTGGAGGAAAGATCACTAGCTGCAACTGCAAGCGAGCTTTGTATGCCATCAAAATCTCAATGGTTCTTGTCCATGGTGGACGTATGTGCATACTATACTCTCTCATGATGAGTCACTATTTTTTAAAAAAGAAACATGATGAGTAACAGTTGGTACTGACCAAGATATGTTTTTTCTCTCATTACCATATACTCCCTCCGTCCATAAAAGAACACAATGATGCGATCCGTGTCGGTCAATCTAACTCAAATTTAATCAAGTTTACATTAAATAGTATTAACATTTATGTCTTTAAATAAATTTATAATGAAAATATATTTTATAAACTAATTTAATGGTACTTATTTTATATCATGAATATTAGTACTTTTTATATAAATTTAGTCAAAGTTTATATTGTTTGACCTGTTGAAAAGCGAGAATTGCATTCTTTTGTGGACAGTGGTAGTACTATCCTTCTTGACCTCCCTCTATGTTAGTAAACATAAATCCTGTATCATCCAAGCCTCGGGGTTTCGATATTATAAATCATTTATTTAAAGAAAAATACCATGTTATAAAAAAACCTTTTGTTTTCTTATGAGGATTGCTAATCAATTTAGGGATCGTTCACTTCTATAAAGGTGAAGGTTGATACGCTGTTGGTATAGCCCTTGTTTAGTTCGCGAAATTTGGATTTTGGGGCTACTGTAGCACCTTCGTTTTTATTTGGTAAATAGTGTTCAAATATGGACTAATTAGGCTCAAAACGTTCGTCTCGTAATTTCCCACCAAACTGTGCAATTAGTTTTTCTTTTCGTCTACATTTAATGCTCCATGCACGGGCCGCAAACATTCGATGTGACAAGTACTGTAGCAACTTTTTGGAAGTTGGGGTGGAACTAAACAAGGGCATAGCATTTTACTAAGGTCACTTTAACCGACGCCCGTAGCCACAGCTAGCAAGTTTAGCAGAACTGAACCCATAGCTATTAGCATAGACAGCCACAGCCCTTTAGGACTCTATGCTCCATCGTTGGGCACCTCGCATCTGCCATCTAAGGGCCTTTGCCCTTTTTTCTCTCTGGTGAGGCTACCAGTGGCAAGAAAAAAAGGGATCCATCCTCTATTTATTTTTAAAGCATTTTTAAGTTTAGCCTAAACAGATTTATCGTCGAAACCATCACCGATGTTCGTCGGGGAGCCTGTTACATGCAATGACTTTAATGATGGCCACATTGAGATTACCATTGCAGGAATTGATTTGATTAGTAGGCGGTCAATTTGTGGTTACTATTTACAAGGGTAAGGGTGCTCATAGACACTCCTCATGGTGATATATTAACTCTGGGTTGTCAATCTCATAGCCGATGGCCGTGGATAGAAAATTAGGCTTCCAACATGATTCATTAACCGTTGGAGGTGCTAAATTCTGTAGCATGTGTTGTACCTAACAATTCAACGCCGATATTCTTTCATTGATCCATATATTTTTTGGTATGATCCTAAAACGTTGAGTTGTGTGCCATGTCTAAGACTTTTGGGGTGGTCGGATTTGGTATAAGAACTATACTCTTGTTTTATTGTTCTATGAGACTCCATGTATCTTGAGCATCAGTTGCTTTGACTAAAATCATTAGAGAAGAATATGCTAAAAGGATTTAGATAGAATATTATACTTTTTTATTTCAGATTTTTACTCTTATATACACTTAAAAATAAAGTTTAACTGTTACCGTAGCCATAATGAAAAATTTGGGTGTTTATTAGTATTTACGGTCACTGCTACCGCGTGCCTCTCTACACTACACCGTTGCATTGGGATCGAGAGATTCCACGGTTGAGCAGCCCCAAAGCCTCGCGCCCGTCCTGTCGTTGGCTAAGGCTTGGCCGCGGCTGGGAAGCCAACTTTTTTATCCGCCAAGGAGTATAATCTATCATAGATCATGCATGCGGCGCACGCTACGCGATGCCCGATTTTTCGGTCGCGGAAACGTGCGCGCCCGCCCATGCTCGTGCGCACGAGAGACCTCGTGGTGTCGTGCATATGGGAAGCTGGGAACGGGATCCTCCGATCCTGTGTACTCTTCTTCACTACTTCTGCTAGTCGATCTTGCGCATCTCTGTAGGCTGCTGCACACACCGCCAGGCCAGGAGGAGAGGCAGGAGTGCGTACGCGCCCCCTGATGGGCTCGTCACGCGCACTCGCAGCAACTGGATGTTGGGCGCGCGACGGCATGACCACTGTTCACACGTAGCGCACGCGCCTCCCCGTTTGGAACGATCGAGGACACGTGCGTGCCTCCGGTGGTGGCGGTCACCGTGATACGGCCCAAAACAGCGGTTGAGCTGGTACTCGAATATGGTTGCAGTTGTATTCCTGTATTCCAGTGGTATGGATGGATGGTGTGGTGGCAATCTGACGGTCAGCGTGACAGCGTTCATATTATTAGTGTCTGGAAAAATCTGGATGTTTCCTCATCTTACTTATGAACTGCTCAGGGAGTTCGGTTAGTCGTTAATCCTACTACTTACCGCAGTAACTAGAGCTAGCTGCCTCTTCAGGTGTGGCACAAGAACAACGCAACTACAGTAGTGGGCCTAGTGGCTAAGCTTTTGCATTAGACCCGGCCGGCGGTCAACTGACTAGTAGACTTACTTGAAGCAAGTGAACGATGGCCTCCAGCTTCACCTTCACGTCGCTGCCGGCCAGCATTTGTAAACAACGAAAGTTCCTGCCACGCGGTAAAAGTAAAAACAGCAGTATAATAACTTTGTTCGTTCGTCAGTGGTTAAAAAGTCGCAAAGCTAAGCCTGGAGTAGGCTCAATCAACGCCGGCGCGGTTAACCATTCCGATGGCGAGGCGTGTCACACGGCTCCAAAGTTACTCCTGCTACTAGTCCCGCTCTCACGTCGGCGCGCGAGATGCTGACGAGTGACGAGACGCACGGGACTCGTCAAAATCACAGGATAGAATACAACTAGAATACAGTACGCGGCTCATGCGTTCCTACGCGTCCCGGTCACCAGAAGTTCAGCGCAACCCGCTGCGGACGCGTGAGAATTCCTTCCAGAAACAGTGCAACTTGTGCCGATAGCTGCAGCGGTGGTCAATGGTCGCCGGGGAGCGCCCTTTCGTCTGCGCTTCGGAGGAAGCCGTCAGCCGTGGGATCTGTACCTGTCTGCAACCTGGCTTTCCCCGGTTCCTTTTTCACATCGGATAGGAGAAACCTGCTGCAACTTGGGGCCTTGGGGGTTAATACTTGGCGAAGTCATACACGTGGAGCTAGTGACTTGGATTGATATGGATTTTTACCTTTCAGTTATGTACGTTTTGCAATAACAAAATTACACAAGGATGCTTGAATACCTAACTGTTTTCTCTAATGACCAGCGTTTATTATATAGACATACAAGGAAAGTAATATCCGCAGTCTATTTGTCGAGAAAATCAGATAAAAACACAAGCAGTGGTTTTTATAATAAATAGACATATAGCTTAGAAATGTTAGTGTACTGTATCATTTTAGAGAGGTTGGGACCTACTTAGGTAATTTTCAATAAACGAACATTATTTTTCTCTTACAACAAATGAGCATAAGCATCAACATAAGCCAATTTTCAGCGAAACGAATAGGGCCATAGATCATATTTGGATCACATATAAATTGCTTCCTAAGGCCCTATATGGAACGTGAGAATTTTTTTTTTCTGTTCCTACGTTTTTCGTGTGAAATTAAACTGATTTCAATTTTTACGCAATTTCTATAGAATATCTGTGTTCCAAACAAACCTAAGTTAAAGTAGAATCTCACGCATAGAGTACATTTCACTCTCTACTTTTGTCCATAGGTAAGTCAAGATGACCTGTTATTAGGACTTCGTGTAAAGGCCGCTCTCACTTTACAGCTCATATTAGTACGTAGCTTCCTGTACGCATAAAACCAGGCGTTTCCAAGAAATGTCATCAAGAAGAAATGCCAGAAATGAGTAAAGGCCGGTGAAAATTTGCATTTTTCAGTTCCTTGAAACGGCCTACGACAGCCCATGTGTCTTGACGATTTTCCTTTTCAGTTCCAAAAAGAAACATCGCAACAGCCCAAAGAAAAACCTCGAAACAGCCCAGAACGCTATGGGCCGAGCTGACTGCTGTTCCACAGAATATCTGCGGGCGATCCACCGATCAAGCGAGCTGATGAGCTGGTCCCGAACCGCTCCACCCGTCGCGCCATCCTGGCGTGCCGCGGCACACGTGTCGACAGAGCTGGCACGTGCCGCCGCGCGGCGCATCCTTATATCTCACTTCCTCGCCAGCCACTCTCTCAGGCTCTGATCGGCCGCCGCAAGCGATCACCGGATCACGATGCTGCGGAGGACGCTGCCGGCGTTGCGCTCGGTGAAGGATGGCGTGGCAGACGCGGCTGGGCACGCCGGCAAGGGCGACGCGCACTTCCCGTCGCTGCGGCGGAGGAGGAGCTCAAGATGTACAGGTGCAGGATGATCAAGAGCTGCACGGCGACGTGCCCCAAGAGCCTCGACCCCGCCGCGGCCATCTCCGCCATGAAGGCATTGCACCAGCTCCGCAAGGCCTCCTGAGTCAGGACTCGGAAGACACGGGGCCCTGAGGCAGTGCAAGCAGCTACTTTGCGGATTTCATTGCTAGTTGACCTGTACGATCCAGCGAGTTTACTCTATTCGACAGAGATCGAGTTTACTCTCTTCTTTTCGCAGAAGTGAACCTTTGCCTAGAAAAATTTCTCGACGCCAGCCAATCCGCAAAATCTGTTGTCTTTTATAGGAGGAAAAAATAACCAGAAAAAACCTTCTGAATCATACGGCACGTAAATATTTCTGAAACGAGCGAGCGACTTCTTCCTGACGATTACGTCCATTGCTGCCGTTGGTCCTGGCTTGCCAACACGCCCCAGTCACCTCCCTCGGAAGCCTCAACTGATTTTGAAGCTCCTGGCGGACACCGCCAGCGCCGGCCGGCAACCACCTTGCTTCTTCTGCACGTCGCGGCCACACCCCGCAGTACTACCGGCCCTCTTGGCTCCCGCGGCCGCCGCCGCGCAGTTGTGGTCCGCGGGGAACCGGTGCTTCAGGCACACCTTGAGGCCGCAGCCCTTGCACTGGCTGGTGTTGCTGAACGTGAGCGCCTCCTTGCATCGCCGCACGGGGCACTGCGGCTTGCGCTTCCTCGCCGGGTCGCAGCGGCGCGACCGCGCGTGCGCGTCCAGGATCTCCCGGTCGCACTGCTGCCCCGGCACCGCCGTCCGCTCGATGGCGTCGCCGCAGTCCCGGGCACACCACGACCGGTGCGGATGCCCTGGTCGGCGGCTAAAACAATGGCGATGCCCTGCTGCATGAAGATTTAATGGTGAAACACGCGGATTATGCTTGAAAGCGCAGAAGAACCCGCCGCTTTGGATCCGTCGCATCGACCCGAAGGGCGCGGTGCGGGAGGAAGTCGAGAGCTGGTGCACCCACGCGGTGCGCCTCGTCGCAGTGCGCGCCCAGGTCCGAGGAACGCTGGCTCCGTGCCGTCCGAGGCGCGCCATCGGTCGCCTCCGTGCCCGCCCGCGTCCGCCCGCCGCCAGCCGCTAGCTCCTCCCCTTGCCGTCTGGGAGCTCTTCGTTTCTTCCTGCGTCGGCGGTTGATTCTGTGATGGATGAGGGAGCGATCGGTGAGGATCTGAGTAATGGTTTGGCATCGATTTATATAGGCTGCGAGATCCAAAAGCCGGGTGCCGAATCTAACTAATCGTCCGACTCCGACACCGGGCGCACCGGGTTCGTCAGTCGGTGTCCGTTTCCGCGGGAAAAAATCGGGTGGAGCCGGTGTCCAAAGGTTCTTGATCCTTCCGTGCTACCTGATGCGCCGACTCGTGTCCAACTGCAAGTATGAATCATCCATCACTCCGTTCGGCACCCAGATTCTTCCGTGAAGGGCGCGGTTCATCCTCATTCGTCATTCCTGAACGGAGGCCTTAAGCCACGACCCGTCGCGCGCACGACCCGCCTCCGGGTCTTCTTCCTCCCCCGACTTGTGTCCTCGCGCCCTCCCCACCCCTCCTCCCCTGCCGCCCTCGGCCACGGCTTTCTCGCCGCCGGCCATGCCATCCGCAACCCAGTGGCGGAGCTAGGTGCAACTTGAGGGGCCAATTTTGCCTTATGAAGATCAATTTTGTACACAGATGCTAGAGCCAATAATCACTAATCACAAATTTGCTGCTAATTAATACTATAAAAATCCAACAAAAATATCAAGTAGACTCTATTAAGTACATATTATCATTTATATAGTCACATCTAGTATACCGTATATGTCATGTAGCAAATAACTCTGCAGATGAGTATGAAAATTGGAAGAAAAAAGCATTGAACATTGATTATTAGCCTATATACAGCCTGTTCGATTGGCTGGTTCGTTTATGTGAGAGAAAGTATTGCTGGCTGGTTCGCGTGAACAATGTTTATGTGAGAGGGCTGGCCAGCCAGCCCAGCCAGCTGCTCCCAGCCAACCAGGCTGATAACTACTGCTTAGCCTATAGCAGAGGGGGGGGGGGCAGGTTGGCCTAGCCTGAGCTCTAGTGCGTGCCGCAACCTGCCGCCGCCCAACGACCCCGCCCACCCTACATACAGGACAAGCTCGTCGGGGTCGTCCTCATCCTCGCCCCACCCCACCCCTGCCTCCACCATCGGCAGCCGGCGACAAGTGGCCGCGCCGCGCCACCCACAACCTGCACTCATCCCTCGAACCCATCCATGCTAGCGACAGCATCTCGCCGGCGAGCTCCACCACGCCGCCCCTGTCGCCGGTTCCGCCTAACCGATCGTCCCCCGCTGCCTCGCTTGCCGCCCTTCAACCCGCGCACCACCGCCGTATCGTGTCCGCCTCCCAACGAACTCCCTTCTAAGGTCGCCGGAGATGGAAACCCTAACCTCGTCGTCGTCGGAACCATAACCACCGCCGGCTTCTTCTTCCTCTCCGCCACAGGCACATGGCATGGGCGTGGTCGGGCGCGTGGGAGAAGGAGAGGGAGAGGAAGCCGTGGGGTCGCGTCATCGCGCTCTAGCACGACGGGTCACGTAGAAACTTTTGCGCTCCTGAAGGGCGTTGACGAGTTGTTCCTTGCCTACAAACCGAACCGTCCCATGCCGTGGGTTGACGCACATTTGACTTTTATCCTCGCTTAACGATGCACGCTTCCAAAGTCCCTAGCTTGCCAGTGGCCTTGCCCCTGCATCACGCGGCTACCATGGCAGGAGCCAGGAGGTTGGCTGGAAGATGACACAGCTGAATGGCCTTTTTTTTTCCTGAACAAGTGGACATGACCATTTTATGGATAAAAGAGAGAATTACAATCGCGGTACAAAGGGCCTACTCTCACGCAAATAGAGACAGCTAAATGTTTCTCTCCCGCCAAAATCCAAGAGGACACTTTTCTTCTTGATTGTTGCGAGCATTGCCATGGTGTGTTCTGCTTCTTGCAATCTTGAGTTCATTTCCTTCTAGATTTCCCAAGATATCGACATCACTTTCTACATAGGACCGAAAATTGGGTCTAGCCCTTTGTTTGTTTAAGTCACGTTATTTTACATCTGCCAATTTTTGTTTGTTTATATGTCATGAGTCTCTGGCATTGGCTTTATTCCGTATCTGTTAGGAGTATCGCCGTGGAGAACCGGCACCGTGGAACACCAACACAAACCCTGAGACCGAGAGGGATTAATTTATGCCCTAAGCTTTTTTCATGCACGTCTTTTGCACCGTTTACTAGGTGTGTACTAGACTGCTTAATTTGTTTGGTCAATGACGTAATAGATTCTAACCGCTCACGTTGTTTGTATATGTAAAGTCATATTCCAGTCATGTTTAAAGTCATGGATTCTTTTAAGGTTAGAAAAAAAAAAGAAATCACCGTGTAGGGCACTGCCTAGTCCATAGTCCCCACTTCATATCATTTTTGGCACCAGTGAACAAACAACATTAGCTCCACTAGGTTGGTGCCACTCATTCATATAATTTTGTATAAATTTCTTTAATGTCTTATATATCCAATAAAATTTCATTATCCTATTTTTGTATTGAAAGAAATTGTTGATGGTACATATGAATCGACATATTGAAAACTTAATTAATATTTTCATTACATTTGAAATAGTTTTCATAAACACGTGCATATCGCACGGCCATATTTATTAGTTCAAAGAAAACGATAAGAAAATTTATAACTTTGCTGGGCCACATTGATCCATCGTCAGCCCACAATAGATCGGAGATCCTCCCTTTCTTGGGCCACAAGGAGACCAAGCTCCCTTTCTTGGGTCACAAGACGATCAGGCTTCTTTTCTTGGACCCGAAGTCGGACGCACCCGACACCCCAAGACCGCCGCCCATAGAATTTCCATTTCGCCGCATTATTTTTTCCTTCTTCTCAAACATCAAACATCCCCCCTTGCTCGTCTCCGACTCCGATACTGCTCCGGTATACTCCCCACCACCTCGCACCCGGGGCGCGGCCATGTTGACACCGCGCGTCCTCAAGCCTTCGCTGCTCCGCCGCCTGCGCGCTGCGGCCGAGCTGCCTCCGCCGTGGCGACCCCGGTACGCCTCTTCTCTTCTCTCGGTTTTCGCGTGCGTGGTGTTGTTGTGCGTCTGTGCGCGCGCGCCAGGTGTTTGCGCTAATGCCGCAGCGAGCGGCACCCTCTACGCCGGTGGCGTCCTCGGTTGCTGCAGGTGTTGTTTGGGTAATTTGGTTGGTAGTTTGGGGTGGTATGGAATCGGGATTTGAGATTCGTCTCCGTTGGAGCGTTCCATGGAGCTGAGCGGGGAGGATTCCGGGGGGGACATGTTTTTTAAAAAAAAAAAATTCATGGAAGTAGGTTGAGTCAGCATGGCATGAAAAGGTTGGTAAGTTCTCAGTTGATATGAGTAACTCATAGTATGTGTATGTATGTACCTTGCGCACTTCATCGGCAAGTTGCTATCTGGGACATTCTGCTGGATGTGCTACTCTGGGCGCAATATGGTTGTGGTGTGCCAACTGCAATTATATGCTAGTCTGAGATCTGCTAGTTAATGTGATTAAGTGATGGGTTCAACGACAGAACTAGTGTTTGGTGGCTGGGTTCTGTCATCATCATGCTGTAGCCGCTGGTTTTGCTTGTAGTTGGGTTGTTCAGGATTTGATGCTCATGCTGTTTCACATTCCTTGTTGTATTGTTGCATGTAGCTTTGTTGATGTCTCCTGCTACACCATAAGTTGAAGTTACACCATGCATGGGAACTGTACCTTTGACGTTTCACTTGTAGTCTGATTTGATAAATGATATATTCTTGCTTCCCCCTTCTAGATAGGTGCTACTGTTGAACTTCAATTTAATGCCATAAGCTGATACTAAAAATATCACATAAATGCTTGAGGGTATTGAATTTTTCCATCTGTTTTGTCACTACCTCTAGCTTGTGCATGCAGCCACATGTGTAGATTATTTGCTTGTGCTTGTGTTACTGAGTTCTGATAATTCTATTACTTTGGTTCTGTAGGATCCTACCTGCACGGACTTACCGTTCCAGAGGCTATTCTAGTGGGGGAAGCTCCAAGTATGATAGGCCAATGAGACAGTTTTCTGAACAGAATGAGTCAACTTCTTGGCCATTGATATATTACGTTGCTGTATGCTGTTTCTAAAGACTGCTTATCTGATTTCTCATATTATATTTAAGTTACAATGCTATCTAGAGTATTGTCTAATGTCAAATAATCAACAAGAGATTCTTTGACACCTATGTCTTTGGACACGTTCACAGTTGCCTAATTGAACCTTAGCACCATTCTATGCCCACACTTTTCTGAGTAAAACCGTAATAGCATTTTAAGTAACACTGTTCTTTTGTAAATATGTTGGTTTTGCAGCCTGCTCTACTTGCTTTTGCTGGGATAGCAACTTTTGTTCATTACAATGATGAGAGGCGTGCAGTTCCCTTAGGTAAGAGTTTTCCAGCAATGCTGCTTTATGTTGTTTTATGAGGTTCCACATTTTGATGGTATTCATTCTGTGCTTCAGTTTTACTCCCTCCATTCCTAGTTATAAGTCGTTCTGGCTTTTCTAGATACATATCTTTTATTATGTATCTAGACATAGTCTATATCTAGGGTGCATAGCATAAACAAATGTACCTAAAAAAGCCAGGATGACTTATAATTTAGAACGGAGGGAGTACTTGTTAACTCGTATAGATTAGATAGTGATAATAGTTCAGCTGGATGAAATGCCCTGTCATGGTATGCAGATTCAATTTATCTATGCTTGGACATCTGGTGGAACTTCTTGATGATGAAGTAGTGTGCTCTCGTGATTAAGTTTGTTATGACACTGTTAATTATAGTGTACATGACATCTTGGAGTTACTATTCCTGCTGTTTTTGCAAATTGCTGGTACAATTTTTATTGGAGAAAAAGAATGAAAACTGCATGAAAACAAGTTTTAGTGGTGAATAGTTGCTTAGCTCAAACAAGTGGTTTACATTGATTCTTTAGTTTTCTAATAGTTGTATTCTCTGTTGCTGTTTTGCAATTCATATCATGGTGTTTTCAGCTAAAGTACCAGGACAGACCGGTGTTCCCAAAAGATGTAATACCAATAGACCTGCTATAGGAGGGCCATTTAAGCTATATGATACAGAAAAAAATCAGGTGACTGAATCGAAGCTTCGGGGAAATTGGACTCTGATGTACTTTGGCTATACATCATGCCCAGATGTGGGTCCAGCCGAAGTTCAGAAGATGGCTGATGTTGTTAAACTCTTAGGTACATTGCTATATTACCCTTCTTTCTCAGGAATACAAATACATTTCATGGCACATTATGTATTAAATTTGTTCAGCATCCTCTGTATTTTACTTTTACACATTTGTGATTAGCAGCTTATTTAGTTACATATGATCTTCTGTATGTGCTCTGTGTATGTGCATGTTTCGTTTTTCATATTTAGTTTGAAGGCAAAAAAGTCACTTTATACAGAAATTGGCTTATGTCCTGTTTATTCACTTTCTCTGCAACCTTTCTTAGCTGTTTCCAATTATCTGTTATCTTTTGCTGAAAAGTGACTCGTAACGATGTTTTCAATACTACGCTAGTAGGCTTGCTCAGTCTTGGCTTCTGTCAGTCATTGTCAAATCTGCGACCTACTCTGTGTCAGCTGCTTTGGAAAATTTACAGTAGTCTATAATTGGCTTGCAATGAATAAGTTTTCTGGATTCATCTATGTGCACTATTAATTTACGATCTTCATAATTGCTTATGGTGGTTGATTTGTTTTTTTACTAGAGTCAAAGTATGGTATCAAGATTACACCACTCTTTATCACAATTGATCCTCAACGTGATTCATCTGCTCAGCTTAAGGCATACCTTAGTGGTAAGATATTCTGCTATTGGGGTCAGAAACATTGAAATTTTAGGCTATGCTGCAAGTGATGATTCGCCTCATTTTAACTGCAGAGTTTGACCCAAGAATAGTAGGACTAACAGGCCCCATCAGTGCAGTAAGACAGATTGCTCAGGAGTACCGTGTTTTCTTTAAAAGAGTAGAGGAAGTTGGTCAGGACTATCTTGTAGAAAGCTCTCACAATATGTAAGTGCATGTTGTGCACATTGCCATGTTGATGAATGTTCCCAGACATTGACCATCTGAAGTTACAGGTACTTGCTAGATCCATGCTTGGAGACAGTAAGGTGCTTTGGAACGGAGTATGAGGCATCAGACCTTGCTGAGGCGATAACAACAGAGGTCCAGAAAGCATCTGCTTCATCAACAAATTAGTCTAACGGGTATTGCCACTTGGTGTACTTTCTAATTTTTGTTAATTGCACTTTGTCATATGAAAGTAAAGCTAGGCCTGTTTATATAGTATTTGCTAGTCCTTTTCCTATCTGAAAGTAGAACAGTAGCTGCATTGTTAATACTTGGCTGTAGGTTCCAACCTTTTATCTTCTTATTAGAAACTTTTGAAGTGAAAATGTTTTTTTTTTCTGATAATGAGTTATTAATACGAAGCCCACGTGATTGTATCGTTCTAGTAACAAATTCTCTGCGTTATCGGCCTACCATCTACATAACTACATTAGACCAACAACTAGATATTTCAATCCACAGTTACTCTCTTCATCTCGCAGACTTGAAAAACTCTCTGTTCTTATTGTTGTGTTCTTTTGATTAATGGTTTAATCCTGAATTCTTGATCACAATTCACACACACTGAATTTCCAAGCTATTTCTTGTCTTGTAGTGATTTCAATTTATCTTGCATATCAAGTTATTCTGTAAATAAATGTCTTTTTATGTCGTATAAGCCAACACAAGTTTGCTTGTAACATTTTTTCAGGTCCTAATATGGCAGTATCAGAAGTTCTCCAATCTTGCCATGAAGCACCTCCTCGCCTCCTGTATAGCCCTCACAGAAGGGCGTCACAGTGGTCCTTCAATTCAGCTCTGCCTTCAATCAACCCATCCAAGTTCTCTAGTCTCCTCCTTGCTGTGTCAGATCTGAGCTTAACTGTACAGAATGGCGTTCCTCTTGCGACGGAGTCTCTTGGCAGTTACAAATCACTTGACATGTGAATGATCTTATTGTTTCCCACAACATTGACCTGTTGCATTGGATGTTCCAAATGATCTACAGACGAGCAGGCTGTGTACCATAGATTCATGAACCTGCGTCGTTCTCCCCTCTGGATGCTGGACAGGTAAACACGATTGTGAGGCTTTACAGCGCTGTCCATGTTATGTCATGTGTAGTAGATCTATCCCGTCGGAGAACAACCCCCCACGCTTTTGGTTCGTGCCTGAATTCGCTTTTCCATGGGACGCACGGAATGCCACCTCGCTTTCGCCTTTGCACTTGCCCTTTTTGCAGGTACTACTCGATACGTGCTTCGTGTCTGCTCCCGGCATCACAGCGGCCACCTGCTGCCATTATGCCTGCCCGAGCCCGAGGGGGAGTCGCCATGCTCATTTCATATTCGCGGGTGTGTTTGTTCTAGGGCCTAGCTAGGTGTTGACATTCCGTGAGAGCCTTTTTTTTCGCCACCGGAGCGAGTAGAGTTAAGCCTGTTGTGCAGTAGTAGTGGAGACTAGTGTTAGTTGTAGCACTTTTGATTTTATAGTCCCTGTGTGCTCGTGCGTTTGGTGGAAGCCGACGCCTGCAATTTAGGCTTAGAGCGTGATCTCATCTTATGGTGATTTTTGCCTTGTTAATTGTTGATGGCCTGCTGATTGTCAAGCTGGTGGCCACCCGTTGCACGTTGGGGTTAAAGTATGGTTTAGATTGCCTTGGAACCCGTGCCGGTGAGTAGATTCTTGCCTGCAGTATACAACAATCTAGTAAGGAGTATTCTTCTTGGCAGAGTCCTCTGCTGTGCAGGCTTGCAGCATAAAAACAATCTATTCGTGCCAGAGCGGCAGAGCCTGTGTTTTGTTGGCCTCCCAGGCCTTGAGTGGCAGGTCGTCTGGCCGGCATCGATGCCAAGCTGAGCACGTAGCCTCAGATTGCTGCTGCCAAATGGAGAGGGCAGGGCACACGCTTACACTGGTGGCGTCGGTTTTTATATTTGAGCAGAGCCTCGTTCTCAACTTCTTATATTTTCAAAAGAAAAAGAAAATTCTCGGCGCGTTGGAGTAGTTAGCACGGTTGGGACTTGAAAGTCGAAACTTATGTGTGGAACAAGAACTTTGCGTGATTTCACGAGGATCTTGGGGAGAAATGCACGGAATAACTCTAATTCGGAAAAGCTATAACACAACCGAATGTTTTAACTGCTTCCGGTACACAATTTTTCTGTCCGCGCCCAACGCCTCTCCCCTCCCCCTCCTTTTCCTTCTTTCCCAACTCTGGCGACCGACGTCCGTGCCCTCGCCTGTGCGCCCGCCTCACCCTCTTTCTTCTCCAACTCCAGCGGCTATAGAAGGGGCCGGCTGGGGGAGGCAGGCAGGCTAGGTGGTGGGGATGGTTTAGGGGCCCTGGCGGTGGTAGCGGCGGCCGGTGGGAGCGCCATCATTTGTCGGAGTTGGAGAAGAAGGCGGCGACAGGAGGCGGTGTGTGTGTGTGTGTGGGGGGGGGGGGGGAGGGGATGATGGAGGCCGCCATGGGCACGGTAGGGCTCCGTGGCGGCGGCGCTCCGGCCATGCCCTACCGTGTCACAACGGGGTAGTGGGCGGCGGCGGGGGCGAGTTCTGCAGTGGCTTCTGGAGGTAGAAGAAAGGATCAGAGCCGTTGGATCTTCATGGTATGGTTGAAAAAAATCAGATATTAAGGGGGTGTTTGGGACTGCTCCGCTCCACGTTTTTCAGCTCTGCTCTATGTTTTTTTAGCCAAACAGTTTCAGCTCCACGCACTCTGCTCGAGGAAAAATGATGGAGTTGTGAGAGCACCCAAAGGATCACAAACTCCGTTGGGATCTCATGGTATGGTTGAAAAAAATCAGATACTAAAACCAGAAAAAACAACCGACTGTGAAATAGACGGACTCCTCTAATTTTCATCTAAGTTCCTATGCAAAGATTAAAACTCAAACATTTAAGTACACATGAGTAGTTTATATATGTTCCAACAATACACCAGTAATGCGATCTGTACAAGCACGACGAGTTCCGCCTCCACGTCATCCTCGTCGGCGTCCGCGCAGGCGGCGCGAGTTGGCGCCTTGGTTGTCATCTCTTCCAGCTCCGGCTCCTCGCGACCGGGTCCCCGCCGCCGACGACCCACGTCTCCTTGGCGATGTCCAGTGACAGCTTCATGAAGCCGGGCGCTGTGCTCATGAACACCAGCTCCTCCTTGTCCTCCTCTGTTTCACCGCCTCCCGGCACGCCGTCCGCGGCCCCCTTCTCTTGGTCGACCTCGCCGGCCCGCTGCTCACATGTCCTCCTGCCGGACATGGACAGTCCCTTCGCGGGCGCCGAGCGGCACCGCATGAGCAGCAGCGCGTTCGGCGGCGGCGCGGACGGCCCGTTCGTGCCCTCGTCCGTCTCCTCGCCCTGCTGCCGCTCGACGTCTTCTTCCTGGTCGCTTTCCTCGTCGTGCCTGGCTTCGTCTTGCTCCAGGGGCTCCTGGCCGCCTTCCAGCACCATGAGCCACCTGGAGAACACGCTGGCCGCGGCGCTCCCTCCGGCTCCGTGCTCGCTTCCACGCTCCCCCGCGTCGTCGGAGTCAACGGAGGAGTCCACGGCCGCGGCATGGAGGGACCCAGACCCAAAGCAGCGCGCCTTGAACCGCAGGCTCCGGAGCGCGGCGCCTAGGAACGGCAGCGCGTCCCGCCTGATCCCGAGGGTCTCGAGCCAGCCCACCTTCTTCCTCCGGCCGTGCAGCCGCTCGATCTCCTCCACCACGGTGATCCAGCTCCTGGCGTCGCCGACACCATCCTTACCGTGCTTCGTCGCTGCCGTCGAGCCCAGCCCCGGCTTCACCTTCTTGGGCCGGCCGACCTTGATCTGGCCGGCGCACGTGACCTTCGGCGACTGCGGCTCTTCTTCCTCCTCCGCCCTCTGCTTCGCCTTGGACCCCCGGAACATGGGGCTACTCCCGCGCACTCTCCCAGCACCACCTGCAGCAGCGCTGGCGCCCGGCAGCTGGAGCTGGCGCCGGCGCGCGGCGGCCGCCTTGTCCATGGTGGTCCGGGACGGGCTGCAGATGGGTTTGGGCATCAGCGCCAGGTGCTGCCGAGCGGGGAAGCAGACCAGGAGGTCCGTAGGGGCTGTGCCTCCCTTCCCACCTCCTCCCACTGCCACCGCCTTCTTCATGGCCTCGTTCGGCTCCGCAGGCGGCTGCCGATGGGCGCACTGCACCAGCACTGGAAATAGAGCTTGCAGGAGCAGAGGCGGGGGCGGCTTTAGTTAGGCGCTTTAAAAGAAAACGCGCGGACCGGCAGCTTTGCGCTCGCTTTTGATGGGTGCTCCCTCCTCCGTGCTCGGCAGCTCGAGCTCGTACGGTGCGGCAGGCAGGCGGCCACTCTGTCAGCTCTTCAGTCTTCCCGCTTTTGGCATCGACGCATCGTTTTCGATTGCCGCTTTCTCTGTTTGATGTGCCATCAGTTCTCTCTGCCTGCAGCATTTAGGACGGCATGCGTTTCCTCGTGGGAGCGACAGGCAAAGCAGATAGAGAATATGCAGAGACACCGGAGGTTTTGTCTCTCCTGCTGTCGTCCATGGTTTTATGATGCCATCTTTCATTGGGCTGCAAAATTGGACCATTTCAAATTTTCAATTCCGAGCCGGAGGTAGCCATTTTGAAAAAAAAAAGTTATTTGAGTTAGACTTCATTTTTTTAAAACTCTATTTGAGTTAGACTTGAAGCTTGATGCTGCTGATTCTTCGTCACACGGATGTGCTGACCTCAGCTTCTTTTGACTGCTTCTGTTGGCGTGGCTGCAGCACCGTCCGATGCCTCGCACAGTGTTGCTAAAAGCCTAGAAGCATGGCTTCATGTCCTACATATTGTGAGATGGCTTCGTTTCCTCCTCCGTTGATTCAGACATTCATGAGGAGGCTTGTACTTGGCATTTTTCTTTATAGGACTTTTTTTTTTGGAACGTGTGTATAAGCATGCACTGAATTACTCCTTCCATCTAAATTAAGACATTTTGACTTTTATAGATACATTATTTTAACTATGTATCTGAACATAATATATCTAAATACGTAACAAAAGCTATTCATCTAGAAAAGTTAAAACGTCATATATTTTGGAATACAGAGAGTATTAATTATATACCTGAGCAAGGAAATTTAAAATGTTTGAAAATTGGCTCACATCCATTCTCTTTTCTTATGTTTAGCCTTTTATTTAAGGTTACAACTACTTTCACTGTTCCTGAATAAATAGATTTCTACGCTTATCTTAAGTCAAACTTTTTAAATTTTGACTGAATTTTTAGAAAAACCCAATAAGATTTATGAAATCAAACTAGTATCGTTAGATATACCATAAAATACATTTTCATAATGTACTTTTATAGATATTATTCTATAAAGTTAGTTAAATTTAAGATAGTTTGATTTGGATTCTGGGAATTAATTTATTTGGAACGGAGGGAGTATGATCATTTCTTCTCTCCCTTTTTAATTCCTGCTTTTCGGCGCCTGGATTTGGTACGATGTTCATGCTGTGCTTGCATCACTGCAAGTTGCGGTATTGGTTAGTTTCATCCGTGACTAAATTAATTGACCACCAAATCCACCAATAGTGTCGGTGAAATAAAATTTTCTAGCATATAAAGCCTATGGTGTAATTTTATACGCTTGCTGCAGTTCGGATTATTAGGCACCGTGGTGTGAACACGTACGACGTCAGCTTGCTGTCCTGTTAGCTCAGTCTCAGGTCAGTTTCATGACATTATTTTCGATACTGTCATATATAATAGAATAAAATTAAACATGGATAAAACACCTCCTCTCAATCTAAAGTTTTATTCTATGGTTTAATAGACGTTTAATTTTATGATTCATAGAGAGCTGGTAATAGTGGCAAGAGTACGAAACTCATTTCTTCTCTCTTCATTAAAACATTGCAATGTCGTAAAAAATGCATATGTGGTAGGATATTAAATGCAAATGAAACTCTCGTGAAACTCTCACTAAGACTGACCTTATGGATATAGGGTTTCAGGGTGGGCTTCAATTCATGGTTTCCGATGAATTTTGAGGAAGCTCGACATAATATATCTACATACCAGACTAGATGAAGGAGATACGTACTCCCTCCATTCAAATTATAAGGTTTTTTATGTCAAAATAATAAGATATTTTGGTTTCTCTACAAACATTGCTTTTACTTTATATCTAGATATAGTGTATATCTAAATATATAGTAAAAACTATATATATATATATAAAGCTAAAACGTCTTATAATTTAGAATGGAGAGTACTTAGACGTTGGGTGAGCAGCAAAGCAGTTGGAACCCTTGTGGTTGTGCACGGTTGAAAGCACGTAGGAAGAGAAGACGACGATGGGCTGTCATTAGGTTGAGATTCAGTGGTTGATATCATAGTATGGAATTTACAAAAAAATAGGCGCCTGGTTTAACATCTCCCTTGATTTTGTCATCACATTGTGGCTTGCTAGAAGACTCTAATTGCCCTTAGAACTAGAAACTAAGATCTTCAATCAATCTGTAATATTGAATTTCGAAATAGATAACCAATTAATAAAAGAGAGAAAATAAAAGTGAAAATTCTCTATTTGACACTAGAAAACCCTCTCCTTCCCTATTTTACACCTAAACATAATTTTTTTCATATTTGTCACCTATTTCATCTTTTGTTTATTCTCATATGTTTTTTCCCGGTATGCTTGAACACAACACGCCCAAAACACATACATATAGGAGGGGCAAGGTGATCTTTTTGCCTTGAACTTAACAGAAGTGTCAAATATGAAACAATTGTGCAGTAAATGTGAGGAGACTTCGAGGAAATAAATGGGCTGGTGTTCCATTCAACCTCCTAGAGATTGATTTAGTTTTAGATAAATTCTTGAACTATGAATCTATTTATTCAGAGATAGAGAGAGTAACAAATTAAACCTTTTTTTCTTGACAACGCAAAGTACACGCACTAATTTATGTAGGCACTAGGTCCATAAACATGTCACCTCTCTACTAGTCTACTTACGCCATGGGATGTGGAGGCATGCCACACGATGCTGAGTTGACGATGAATTCCAGCCCCCAAAGAGAAAGGAGGTGACGGTGAGGGTTTATTGTCCTATACTAAGTCGGGATGAAGTCCCAGGAGCAGAAACTAATTAACTGACCGTCCAGTCAAGACTAGTGTCGTTGATGTCGTCATTGTTGCAGAAGCCCATCAAATCTATTCAAATTGATCTATGCGCAAATTCTCCTACATAGCGCACCAATTGTCTGTGTTTTTTTTTAATTTCTGATCAGTAGTCACTGTATTCATGAACATTAGATCATAGGCAGTGCATGCGAGACACAGATTTATGATGATTCAAACAAAGGGTGCCCTACGTCGTCTAGAGTAAGTGGATAGTTTTATTACTTGTGTGTAGTATGCAAGGTTGCAAATGCGTTGATTTAATGTGACAGTCAAGGGATTTCTATCCCTCCTTAGGGCCTGTTTGTAGAGTTCTGCTCCCTGATTTTTAGTTCCAGCTCATTGATTCTCTAATAGAGTCATTCTAGTTGATTCTAGTGAAGAGCAAGTCAGAATTGATTCTAGAATGATTTTGGTATAGATTGAACTTAGTGAGGAAAGAGAGTTTTCTTTGCTCATAGCTCTTAGTGTAAATGAAGAAGTGATTCTTGTTTGCTTTCTACCAAAATTTGTGTGGAATTTTATTGCTTAGCTGAGGAGTAGTGATTCTCACGGAAAATTTGCTTCAAGGAGCGCTCCCACACCTCTTTATATAGTTCAGGGGTAGTGTTACATATAGTCTCCGTCCAATATGTTTACACATGTAGATTTTTCAGTCAGTTACAATAAATTAAATTGGTTTCTATTTATATATTTTTTTGCAATTAATTTCTATGTATATCTTGGCTACGCCTTATTTGCTAAGTTAGTGAAATATTCTAGGTTGGAGTTTTCCTCGGCCAGTTAGTCTGGTCACCGATTTGGGGATCCAGTTATAGTTTCGGTGAATACCCGGGGCCATATAATAGACAACGGCTATATGGTGTGTTTCTTAAAAATATTTTCCACGATGAGCTGTACATTTCATAAAAGAAAAGATCGGTTGTACTCCTTGATTGTGCTGCAAGTTTTCGCGCATACCGTGTGTAGGATACACTGTAGAGGTGTGCAAGCGGGCTAGTTTGTTCACAAAATTAAACCTATAAATATAGGTTCGCGAGCCCACGTGTATCGTAGTTCCAAACTGATAGGCATTACTACACAAAATCTTTTGTGCTTCGTTTCTAAATAGGTCTTAGAGGCGGGCAGGCTTTTAACCGCCTTAGTTAATGTCTGGATTAATCGAGGCGGTTATTTTTTATCAACCGAGGTGGTTAAATCTATTAACCGCCAAAAATACCTCCATTTTCCGAGGTGTGCCACTTATAAGGCCCGCCTCGGTTAATTGTGGCCAAGCCCACTACCAATGAGAAAAGCCCAAACCAACCCGATACACACCCTAAATATATATAAGGGTGAAGTTAGGGTTTCACTCACTCCCTCCACCACCCGACCCTTAGCCCGACGCCGCGCCTCTCCCATTGCCCCCAACCGACGCCTCTCTCACTCGCCCACCTCTCTCTCTCCCTCACAGAGCGGGTGGCTCCCTGGCGATGGCGGCACCTCGCCTCTCCCTCTCCTCTTGCGGCGGTGGCGACAGCGACACCCTCCACCACCCTCCAGGCAGCGGGAGCAGTGGCGGCGGCACCGGATCTAGTGGTGGAACGCTCCTCCTCGAAGCTCCTACATCGGCGGTGCCCTTCTCCCTCGAGCTCCTCCACTGGTGGCGTTGGCTCCTTCCCCGGCATCGGCATGCCCCTCCCCTGAGCTCCTCCACCGGCGGTGGCGCACCCTCCTCCCCCATCAACTCCGGCTACCCTGGTGTTCGGATATGCCACTGGTGGCCAGATCCGTGACCGTGGTGGCCGGATATGCCCATGGTGGCCGGATCGAGCTCCCCCGATGGTGAATCGAGGAACCCTAGCGGCGGTGGCGCACAACCTAGATCTAGGCCCAGACCTAGTTTGGACTACGGGCTTTCCCCTTTTTTGTTTTTTATTTGATTAACCGAGGCAGGCATTTCAACCGCCTCGGTAAAGTTTGATTTACCGTGACCTTTAGTCCGAGGCGGTTGGGATGCTGAAAGGTCCTTGCTTGGTTTTGGTAATTGAGTGACAACCTTAGGTGGAGTAATATGTGTTTGAGTGACATACATAGGTAATTAGTCCACAAGTACACTCGTGTGAGCAACTCATGCCATGATAGTTAAACTGGTTTGGATATGTTGCAAGGCTCACACATGTGATAAAGGAGCTCATTGTATATGAAACATGACATTGAGTCATGTGACTAAGGTGGAGAAGATCGAGACAAGACTTGGCTTGATGGACTGGTTGTAAGCGTGAAGGGCAAGTTGGAGGCTTTGGAGCGATGGACCGCGTGGCGGTGAAGCTTGAGCAAGACTTGGTGCCAATGGACAAAGGCAACAATGAAGAGTAAGTGAGGTCAAGATTGATGAACCAATAAGGTCACGTGATGATATAAAATGGATCATATCATTTGTTGATCAAGGTTGGTGTATGTGTTGCATCAACATCAGAAGAGATGGAATGGAATGCGCAAGACAAAGGTATAACCTATAGAGCATTTCATTTCACCGGTCATAGGTGTGTAGAGAAGTTTATGTCCGGGTTTAGAATAGATGGCCGTACTATCAAGAGGGGCAAACTTGTTTGCATATCGGTCATCTAGTGCCACTTGAGTGTTCTAACTTTGCATCGTTGCTAGGATCGAGTGGCGTGATGAATTAAGTGACTAATCCTTTGGAAAATATTTGTGAAAAGCTAACACACATGCACAAGATGGTTGACACTTGATGGTGTTAGCATATTTGCAAAGGAGAAGGTGTTGGAGTTGAAAAGGAGAAGAAAAGGGCAATGTTTTGGTTGTCCGGGGGTCGGAAGTTGCAACCTAACCTATAGCCAACTTACAACCATTGTAGAGGGTGGCACCATCCTTTCTGGTGTGCACTGGATAGGGCAGGGCGGTGCACCGCCACCCTACGCTCGATAGTGATCATCTGATTGAGTGTGAGTGCGATTCTAGTGCGATTGCATCATGAGGTTGCATCGAGTGACACTAGGTGATCAAGTTGCAAGCTAGTGGTGCTTGTTACTCTTGAAGGTTGCCACCTCCTAGACGACTTGGTGGCTTGTGACTCCATTGAAGCATGAGAGAAGATTATGCGGTGCTCCGGAGGAGGATTTGTGAGGGGGACTGTGCTCACCCCATGGGGATCGTGAAGAGCAACTCTAGTTGAGCGTGTCATTGAGCTACCCTCACTTTTAGGGTAGGTTCTTGCAGTGCTCAACATGCGGGCTTGGCGGGTGATGCTAATTAGCCGCCGAACCTCCAAGTGAGCGGTCGACACAATGGGGACTAGCGTGTTGGCAAGAACGTGAACCTCGGGATAAATTCACCGTGTCATCCTTGTCTTCCCGTTGGTTTGCATCCCCTTCATATCAGCTTGTATTTACTTTCATATACATTGTTCTTGTGTAGTTGCTCTTGTAATTAGTTAGCTTGTGTAGCTTGCTAGTTACCTTCTTGCTTGTGTAGCATAAAAGTAGATCCCTTGTGTGACTAATTGGTTTGAGTAACCTTGTTAATTACATTGCTTATTTTGTGTAGCTAAGTAATTTGTGCTCTCTAATTTGGCTTGTGTAGCCTTGTTATTGAGCATTGCTAGTGAGCTTAGGTCGCTTTGTGCTTTTGCTTACTAGATTGTGTAGGAGCTCCCTCGGTTGTGTGAAGTACTAGTTGCATAGGTTTGTGTGACCTTACAAGCTAGATTGGTTAGGTGAGCTCTAGCTAGCCCGATATCTTTGTTGCCTAATTAGGATCTTTATAAGGTGCTTGTGAACTTAGATAGAGGGGTGTAGTCTTGGCTAGACCGATAGTTTTAATTTCATATTTGTTTCGGTTAGCTGACGTGTTTATTTTTAGAAAGGACTATTCACCCCCTCTAGTCCGCCATCTCGACTCTATACGTGGTATCATAACTAGGTCTCTCATTTGTGGTCTTCACCGACCGAGAGGATGGTGGCTTATGGGCTAGATGTTAAGTGTCCATACACTTTTGATGGCACACACTTTGCACGGTGGAAAAATTGGATGACATGCAATTTTAAGTTTATTTCCCCCCAAATGTGGTGGATCATAGATGTGGGCTTTTCTCATGCGTTGAATGAAAAAATGCAACTCAAGCGCAAAAGAAATGCCTACATCTCGATTGCCAAGCTACTAACATTTTCTATCAATCTGAGTGACAAGATATTTGGGGAGATCATGTACATGGAGACCGCCCATGATATTTGGTTGTACCTCAATTTGATATATGGGAGGGTCTCCGATGATGATGATAATGAGCCCAAGAAGGAGGGACATGAGTGTGTTGAGCATGACCACAATTCGGTGATTATGGAAGATTGCTCCACTCATGGTCAAGTGATGATGATCGTTCTACCACAAGTTCACTTGATAAGATTGATGATGATGCCTCAAGTGATGCAAATGATGATGATACTCCATGCTGAAAGCTCTAGTTTGGTTTTGGTGAATTGATGAAACCCTAAGTGCTAACCTAGTTTATCAAGATGATTATGAGATAGGTAGCACTACTCCAAGTGATGAAGCAATGACGAAGATCATGATAATGGTGATAGCATGGTGATGATCAAATGCTTGAACTTGGAAAAGAAGAAAGAGAAAAACAAAAGGCTCAAGGCAAAGGTATAAAATGTAGGAGCCATTTTGTTTTAGTGATCAAGACACTTAGTGAGTGTGATCACATTTAGGATAGATAGCCGTACTATTAAGAGGAGTGTAACTCGTATCGAAATGCGGTTATCAAAGTGCCACTAGATGCTCTAACTCATTGCATATGCATTTAGGATCTAGTGGAATGCTAACACCCTTGAAAATATTTGTGAAAATATGCTAACACATGTGCACAAGGTGTTTGCAGGGTTGAGATGGGTTTGGGTCCCTCTCTCCTCCCCCGCCGAGTGATGATTAGGAAGAAGGATGTATCGCTTTTGGAAAAATGAAATGTCTATTTTCTATTTATACGGATACAAAATTCTTGGTGGTTGGCACATTTGAGCAAGGGTGAGGAAGTTAGAGTTGAAATGGAGTTGGTCGAAATAATGTTGGCGTCGGTCTGTGAAATTGAATGAATGAATCCGGATAAGGACGGACGTCAAATCGCTCAGCGTTCGACAGCACTTCTGAGCAAGAGAAGGTTAAGCACGGACGCCGGTCTCTGGCCCGTCCGGTCAAGGTGGACGGACGCGTCCGGTCGAAGAAACATGAAAAGGGGAGCTTATTGAAGCGACCGAGACGGCGAGGCTGGCGTCCGTCCGATTCGAAGGAGCGGCGTCGGTCGAGGTGATGACCGTTGAGTCTGGACACGTGGTCGACATCGAGCAACCGGACGCCGAGAGCCAGCTGTCCGGTCGGTCCGACCGGGCGTCCGAAAGAGTCCAAAGCGTAACGCGCTTTTGCCCAATAAAGGGGTATAACGGCTCTATTTGATGGGGGCTCTATTTATAGCCCCATGGCGGCTCAAGGGATAACTCTTGCACATTTTCATTGACATAGCAAGCTTGTGAGCCTAGCCAAAGGACTCCCACTCATCTACATCATTGATTCATCATCATAGTGAGATTGGGAGTGAATCCAAGTGCATTGCTTGAGTGATTGCATCTAGAGGCACTTGGTGATTGTGTCATCATGGATTTCGCTTGTTACTCTTGGTGGTTGCCGCCACCTAGGACGGCTTGGAGCAGCAAGGATCGTTGAGTGGAGGAGGTGATTGTCTCCGACTCGATCGTGGTGATTGATTGTGAGGGTTCTTGACCTTTTCGGCGGAGCGCCAAAAGGTACTCTAGTAAATTGCTTGTGGCTTGTGTGATCCTCATCTTGTGTTGGTTGTGCAGCACCCTATTGAGGGTTTGGTGAGTGATGCCAATTAGCGCGTGAACCTCCAAGTGAGTGAATCGCCACAACGAGGACTAGCTTGCCGGCAAGTAAGTGAACCTCGGTAAAAATCATTGTGTTCATCATTTGATTCCGAGGTGATTGGTCATCATTGTTATTCATCTTCGTGATTGATTGGTTCATTTATCTACACGACGGTATAACCCTCTTGATCATTCTCTTTACTTTACCATAAACTAGTTGACAAGCTCTTTAGTGTAGCTAGTTGTGAGAGCTTGCATGCTTGGTTGGTGTGGCTCTTTAGTTAGCCTTTGAGAGCACACTAACATAGGGTAGTGTCATTGCTCTTGTGTGAATTGACACTATCTAAACTAGAATTGTGGTAGGTGGCTTGCATTTTTGAGTAGGCTAGCGCAACACTAGCTTCGCCTCATAATTGTCTAACCATTTGGTTAAGTGTTGTTGTAGAAATTTTTATTAGGCTATTCACCCCCTCTAGCCATTAGGACCTTTCAAGTGGTATCGAGAGCCGAGGTCACCGTTATTTGAGGCTTAACAACCTTTGGTGTTAAAATGGCTCAAATCAACAACACAAAAAGCCACCCCAATTTGATGGCTCAAATTATTCTTATTGGAAGTCAAAGATGGCCACACATATCAAGTCAATCAATAGAAAGGTGTGGAAGGTGGTAGAAACCAAAATTGAGATTAGTGATCAGGAAAAATCCCACGCCGCCATGAAGAAGTACTTCTCCAAAACAATGATATTGCACTAAGTGCCATTCATGATGCAATTGATGCAAGAACTTTTGAGCAAATCAAGAATATTGAGATGGCACATGAGGCTTGGAAGAAGTTGGAAGAATCTTTTGAGGGTACTCAAGCCGTGAAGGGTGCAAAAGCTTATATTCTCAAAGAGAAGTTTGCGAGCTTCAAAATGAAGGAAGATGAGAGTGTGCGGACATGTTCCACCGGATGGAAGTGATTGTCAATGATCTCAAGGCACTCGGTGAGAACATAGAGGACAAGGACTTCTCAAATAAGTTCTTGAGATGTTTGCCCGCAAGGTTCAAGATATTGGTCACCTTGCTAGTAAGGAGTGGTTTGAACACAATGACACCAAACCAAGTCTTGGGAGATATCATGACCGATGATGCCTATAGAGAGATGATGATGAGAAGGAAGAAAAGAAAGAAAAGAAAGATGAGAAGAAGGATGACAAGAAGAAGAGTGTGGCTTTCAAGGCCACATCATCTAAGGGCAAAGCCAAGCAAGAAACATCAAGTGAGGATGATGATTCATGGGATGATGATGATGATGAGAGAATGGCTCTTTTGTCAAAAGGTTTGGCAAGTTCATGGTAAAGAAGGGCTATCGAGCTAGAAGAAAGAAGTATTCATCCAAGAGCAAGGAAGAGGCAAGGAGATGCTTCAAGTGTGGAAGCAAAGATCATCTTGTTGCTCAATGCCCATATAATAGCGACAATGATGATGACAAGAAGAACAAGAAGAAGGACAAGAAAGAAAAGAAGGAGAAGAAGGACAAGACATTCTTCAAGAAGAAGAAGAAGGGTGGATCATATGTGGTCACTTGGGATAGTGACGCTTCCTCAAGTGATGATGATGATGATAGTGATGATCACAAGACCACCAAGAAGAAGGTTCTTGCAAGTATAGCAATCAATGAGAAGCCTTCTCTCTTGACTCTCCATCATGCTTCATGGCTAAGGCCACTAAGGTACAAACTTGTGATGATGGAAGTGATAATGAACATGATAGTGATAGTGATAATGATGATGATGAACCCACTAAAGATGAATTAATTGACATGCTAGAAGATGCTAGAGAACACTTTAACATGTCAAGAAGGGAATGCAAAAGCTTGCGTAAGGAAATAAAGCCCTTAAGCAAGCATTTGATGAGCTCAATGCATCTCATGAGAGGCAAGAGGATGCCCATGAGAAGCTTGGCAAGGCTCACAAAAAGCTTGAAAAAGCTCATTCCACTTTGCTTAATGAACAAGATAAAAGGAAGCATGTTGAAACTTGTGATGTAGGTTTAACTTGTGATTTAATTGATACATCACTATCTATGCCTATCATTGTTCCTCCAACTAACCCTTCTTGTAGCACTTCCACTTCTACCTCATCTAGTAGTGATGGTCACACTAGTGATACCTCACTAGTGGTTGAGAATGAGAACCTCAAGAAGGAGGTAACTAAGCTCACTCACACCTTGGCTAAGGCTTATGGTGGTGAGGACCGCTTGCTTATGGCCTTGGGTAGCCAAAGAGCTTCTCTCTACAAAGAGGATTAGGCTATACCCCCAAGAAAGGCAAGGCGGCCTTTGCTCCTCACAAGACTAGTTTTGTGAAGAACAATGGTCGGTTTTGCACTAGTTGCAAGCAAGTTGGTCACAAAGAGCATGAATGCACCAACAAAAGCAAAAATGCTAATGTATCCTTTATTAAGCTAGATTCATGTTATATGCTTAGAAAAGGTGCAAATGGTGTTCATGCTAAGTTCATTGGTAAACCATGGATGGGCTCAAAGAAGAAAGCCATTTGGGTGCCAAAGAGCTTGGTTACTAACCTTCAAGGACCCAAGCAAGTTTGGGTACCTAAAAAGAATTGATCTTCTTTTATAGGTCAATTACAAAGCGGAGGAAGGCATTGGGTTCTTGATAGTGGGTGCACTCAACACATGACCGGAGATGCAAGAATGTTCAACTCAATCAACACCAATGGCAATGATGGGTATGATAGTATCACATTTGGTGACAATGGCAAAGGCAAAGTCAAAGGGCTTGGTAAGATTGCAATATCCAATGACTTGAGCATATCCAATGTATTGCTAGTAGAGAGCTTGAACTTCAATTTGCTATCCGTGGCTCAATTGTGTGATCTTGGATTCAAATGCATATTTGGAGTAGATGATGTAGAAATCATAAGTGTAGATGGCTCTAACTTGATCTTCAAAGGCTTTAGATATGAGAATCTATACTTGGTTGATTTCAATGCTAGTGAAGCTCAATTATCCACATGCTTATTCACTAAGTCAAGTATGGGATGGTTATGGCATAGAAGGCTTGGTCATGTTGGAATGAAACAATTAAATAGATTGGTTAAGCATGATTTGGTTAGAGGCTTGAAAGATGTAGTTTTTGAAAAGGATAAGCTATGTAGCTCTTGTCAAGCCCGGCAAACAAGTTGGAAACACCCATCCTAAGAAAAGCATGATGAGCACTAGTAAAGCATTTGAGTTATTGCACATGGATTTGTTTGGGCCAACACAATACACTAGTATCGGTGGAAATAAATATGGATTTGTGATAGTGGATGACTACACTAGATACACATGGGTATTCTTTATAGTGGACAAAAGTGATGTGTTTGCAACATTCAAATCTTTTGTCAAGGGCATTCACAATGAGTTTGAAACAACCATCAAGAGAGTTAGAAGTGACAATGGTAGTGAGTTTAAGAACACTAGAATTGATGAGTTATGTGATGAATTTGGAATTAGACATCAATTCTCGGCCAAGTACACACCTCAATCAAATGGCCTTGTTGAGAGAAAGAATAGAACACTCATTGATATGGCAAGGTCTATGCTTAGTGAGTACAATGTGAGTCAATCTTTTGGGCCGAGGCTATCAACACGGCTTGCTATTGTTGCAACCGCCTCTATTGTCACCGATTGAAAGAGAAGACACCATATGAGCTCTTGAATGGTAAAAAGCCCAACATTGCATATTTTCGAGTCTTTGGTTGCAAATGCTATATCTTGAAGAAAGGCACAAGATTGGGCAAGTTTGATAAGAAATGTGATGAAGGATTCCTACTTGGTTATTCCACCACAAGCAAAGCATATAGAGTTTGGAATTTGGATAGTGGTACTCTTGAGGAAGTTCATGATGTTGAATTTGATGAAACCAAGGGTTCACAAGTAGAGAATGAGAACTTGGAAGATGTTAGAGGCATTCAACTTTCAAATGCCATGAAGAACATGGATATTGGTGAATTGAGGCCTAGGCAAGTGATTGATGATGAAGATGATCAAGTGCAAGTGCTCTCCAACTCTAATGTGCAAGATGATACAAATCAAGCTAGTGCAAGTGACTCTCATGATATTGATCAAGATCAAATGACTAGTACATCATCTCAACCAAATGATCAAGCAAGTGCAAGCAATCAAGTTCCAATCCTTCAAGCAACAAGTATTGCAAGAGATCATCCTTTGGATACAATCATTGGAGATATTTCAAGAGGTGTACAAACAAGATCAAGATTGGCATCATTTTGTGAACACTTCTCTTTTGTGTCATCCATTGAACCAAAGAAGATAGATGAAGCTTTGAAGGATGTTGATTGGGTGAATGCTATGCATGAAGAATTGAACAACTTCACAAGAAATCAAGTATGGGAATTAGTAGAAAGACCAAAGGGACACAATGTGATTGGAACCAAATGGGTCTTTAGAAACAAGCAAGATCAAGATGGGATAGTTGTAAGGAACAAAGCAAGATTGGTAGCACAAGGCTATACACAAGTTGAAGGTCTTGACTTTGGAGAAACTTATGCCCCGGTTGCAAGATTGGAAGCAATTAGAATCTTGTTGACCTATGCTTGTGCCCACAACATCAAGCTCTATCAAATGGATGTTAAGAGTGCATTTCTCAATGGTTACATCAATGAAGAAGTATATGTTGAGCAACCTCCCGGTTTTGAAGATGACAAGAAGCCCAACCATGTGTATAAGTTGAAGAAGGCATTGTATGGCTTGAAGCAAGCACCTAGAGCATGGTATGAGAGATTGAGGGACTTCCTACTCTCTAAAGGGTTCACAATGGGCAAGGTTGATACTACTCTTTTCATCAAGAAGATTGGAAAAGATCTATTTGTATTGCAAATCTATGTTGATGATATCATATTTGGATCAACCAATCAAGATTTTTGTGATGAGTTTGGAAAGATAATGGCTAATGAGTTTGAGATGTCCATGATTGGAGAGTTGAGTTACTTCCTTGGTCTTCAAATCAAGCAATTGAAGAATGGTACTTTTGTGAGTCAAGGGAAGTACATTAAGGACATGATCAAGAAGTTTGGCATGAGTGATAGCAAAGTCATTAGCACACCTATGGGAACAAATGGTAACTTAGATAGTGATGCAAGTGGAAATATGGTGGATCAAAAGTTGTATCGGTCTATGATTGGAAGCCTACTCTATGTGACCGCATCAAGGCCGGATGTCATGTTTAGTGTATGCATGTGTGCAAGATTTCAAGCCTCACCAAGAGAAAGTCATTTGAAGGCTACAAAGAGGATATTGAGGTACTTGAAGCATACACCAAATGTTGGTTTGTGGTATCCCAAAGGAGCAAAGTTTGAGCTAGTTGGTTACTCCGACTCGGATTATGCGGGATGCAAGGTTGAAAGGAAGAGCACATCGGGCACATGTCAATTGTTGGGAAGATCACTTGTTTCATGGTCATCAAAGAAGCAAAATAGTGTTGCATTATCAACACTTGAAGCCGAATACATATCCATGCCGGTAGTTGTTGTGCACAAATACTTTGGATGAAGGCCACTTTGAGTGATTTTGGAATCAAGTTCAAGAAAGTGCCATTGCTATGTGACAATGAGAGTGCAATCAAGCTAACCAACAATCCGGTGCAACATGCAAGAACAAAGCACATTGATGTCCGCCACCATTTCATAAGAGATCACCAACAAAAAGGGGACATTTGCATTGAGAGTGTAGGCACCGAAGATCAACTTGCCGATATATTCACCAAGCCATTGGATGAGAAAAGGTTTTGCAAGCTAAGGAATGAGTTGAACATATTGGATTTCTCAAATATGTGTTGATGCAACCCCCACTCATATGACATGCCTCTCCTTCGAGCAATCTAAGGTAAAAGTTGATTGGCATGACATACATTCTTGCTAAGGACATGATTAGTGCATCTAGTCATATTTTCAATCTCATTAGGACCTTGCAAGTGGTTCTATCTTATTAGGCTCATTAATGAAAATCAAATGAATTTTGATGTCAATATGGTATCACTATTGCTTCTATGCTTGACTTGATCTCAGTGATGGCATATGACATGTTTGTGGGCTTGTAAACCTAGTGTTTAATCTAGAAAATGAACTATAAGTGTTTAACTCAACATGGTACAAGATAACCCTTAGTTGAAGGTGTGAAGAAGCTTGTCCTTGGATCAAACCGAGTTGAATATCTTTGGCAAATATTCTAGTTTGAACCAAATTTTCAAAATGATCCTCACCCCATTGATTGACATTGATAATCCCAACCTATCTATAATTTAAGTATTTGTGGTCATTGATGACAAAGGGGGAGAGAAACAAAGATATGAGTGATAGGGGAGTACTTAACATAGGGGAGAGATATGATAAAGGAATGGGATCAATTAAAACCTAATATTTTGAGCACACAAGTAGGGGAGCAAGCTCATGAACTTGTATGGTGCATTTGAATGTGCATTACATATGTTTGCTTGCATGGCACAAGTGTTAAATTTTAATATCCATGCTTGTGTGATGTATGCTAGTTGTAGATTTGAATGATGAAATGCAAACTAGCATGCATAGGATATCTAGTGATTTCACTTCCAAATATTTCTAAGTGGTATTGAGCTAACCATGGTGCTAAGGATGGTATATTGGTGCACTCCGATTGGTATCACGCTTCAAAGGTCAATCTTTTATACCTTAGCATCATATGATAGACAATTGACTCCTACATTTCCTATCTAAGCATATGTGCAAGCTTCAATCCAAACTCTTAGCACATATGTAGGGGGAGCAATTGCTATCACTTAGGGTTCATGAAACTTGTCCATATCTTTTTACACATGGTAAATATGCTTGGACAAGCAACATGGATTCAATTGAATTTTAATTCATATCTTTATATAAGGGTTGTCATCAATTACCAAAAAGGGGGAGATTGAAAGCTCTAGTTTGGTTTTGGTGAATTGATGAAACCCTAAGTGCTAACCTAGTTTATCAAGATGATTATGAGATAGGTAGCACTACTCCAAGTGATGAAGCAATGACGAAGATCATGATAATGGTGATAGCATGGTGATGATCAAATGCTTGAACTTGGAAAAGAAGAAAGAGAAAAACAAAAGGCTCAAGGCAAAGGTATAAAATGTAGGAGCCATTTTGTTTTAGTGATCAAGACACTTAGTGAGTGTGATCACATTTAGGATAGATAGCCGTACTATTAAGAGGAGTGTAACTCGTATCGAAATGCGGTTATCAAAGTGCCACTAGATGCTCTAACTCATTGCATATGCATTTAGGATCTAGTGGAATGCTAACACCCTTGAAAATATTTGTGAAAATATGCTAACACATGTGCACAAGGTGTTTGCAGGGTTGAGATGGGTTTGGGTCCTCTCTCCCTCCCGCCGAGCTTCTGGGAAGGGATCAACGCTTTGGAAAAATGAAATGTCTATTTTCTATTGCGCCGGATACAAAATTCTTAGTGGTTGGCACATTTGAGCAAGGGTGAGGAAGTTAGAGTTGAAATGGAGTTGGTCGAAATAATCTTTGGCGTCGGTCTGTGGACCGGACGCATGAATTGAATCACCGACGCCACCGGAGCATTGCACTGCGTCCGGTCGTACTGACTAGAGCAACCTGATAGGAAGGGTTAAGCACCGGACGCTGGTCTGCGTCCGGTCAAGGTGGACGGACGCGTCCGGTCGAAGAAACATGCCTCGGGAGCTTCTTTGAACGACCGGGACGGCGAGGCTTTGCGTCCGTCCGTCGATCGAAGGCGGCGTCCGGTCGAGGTGATGACCGTTGAGTCTGGACACGTGGTCGACATCGAGCAACGGACGCCGAGAGCAGCGTGGTCGGTCGGTCGACCGAGCGTCCGGTC
Organism: Miscanthus lutarioriparius; assembly: GCA_904845875.1. NCBI lineage: Eukaryota > Viridiplantae > Streptophyta > Magnoliopsida > Poales > Poaceae > Miscanthus > Miscanthus lutarioriparius. Next base: position 47,472,802 of record CAJGYO010000004.1, read on the forward strand.
GAACGCGTTTTGCCCAGTAAAGGGGTATAACGGCTCTATTTGATGGGGGCTCTATTTATAGCCCCATGGCCGGCTCAAGGGATAACTCTTGCACATTTTCATTGACATAGCAAGCTTGTGAGCCTAGCCAAAGGACTCCCACTCATCTACATCATTGATTCATCATCATAGTGAGATTGGGAGTGAATCCAAGTGCATTGCTTGAGTGATTGCATCTAGAGGCACTTGGTGATTGTGCTTCGCTGGATTTCGCTTGTTACTCTTGGTGGTTGCCGCCACCTAGACGGCTTGGAGCAGCAAGGATCGTTGAGTGGAGGAGGTGATTGTCTCCGACTCCGATCGTCAGTGATTGTGAGGGTTCTTGACCTTTTCGGCGGGCGCCAAAAGGTACTCTAGTAAATTGCTTGTGGCTTGTGTGATCCTCATCTTGTGTTGGTTGTGCGGCACCCTATTGAGGGTTTGGTGAGTGATGCCAATTAGCTGGCGTGAACCTCCAAGTGAGTGAATCGCCACAACGAGGACTAGCTTTCTTAGGCAAGTAAGTGAACCTCGGTAAAAATCATTGTGTTCATCATTTGATTCCGAGGTGATTGGTCATCATTGTTATTCATCTTCGTGATTGATTGGTTCATTTATCTACACGACGGTATAACCCTCTTGATCATTCTCTTTACTTTACCGCAAACTAGTTGACAAGCTCTTTAGTGTAGCTAGTTGTGAGAGCTTGCATGCTTGGTTGGTGTGGCTCTTTAGTTAGCCTTTGAGAGCACACTAACATAGGGTAGTGTCATTGCTCTTGTGTGAATTGACACTATCTAAACTAGAATTGTGGTAGGTGGCTTGCATTTTTGAGTAGGCTAGCGCAACACTAGCTTCGCCTCATAATTGTCTAACCATTTGGTTAAGTGTTGTTGTAGAAATTTTTATTAGGCTATTCACCCCCCCTCTAGCCATTAGGACCTTTCACATGCACACTTGATGGTGATGATGATGGATCATGCCTAGATGACATTGCTACTACAAGCTCATCCACTACATCACATTGCGTCATGTCACAAGGTGACACCAAGGTATCCAATGCAAATGTGATTGATCTTGATTCATATGAGGAGCTTCTAGATAGATTTGGTTGCATGATCAAAGCTTTAGAAAAAGAGATGGCTAAAACCGAGAAATTAAAAATTGAAAACTCTTTTCTAAAGAAAACATGTGAACAACAAAAGCATCTACTTTATGTTGCTACTTGTTCACATGAGGAGCTAAAATTGACTCATGAGGAACTTAGTGTTGCTCATGATAACTTGGTATAAGACTATGCTTTTCTCACTAAAGAGCTTTGAAATGAAAAATCTAAAACTAGTGAGAGCTCATCACATGGGTCAATTGATCAATCACATATTGTTGCTAATCCTTGTGATATAGGCAAGAAGCATGTATCCATCTCTTGTGATGAATTATTAGCTATGCCATGTTCTTCAATTATAGATGCTTGTTCTACTTCTATGTCTTGTGAGGCTAACCTTTTGAAGGAGAACAATGAGCTAAAAAATGAAGCGAAGAAATTAAACAACATGTTAGGGAGGTTCTACAACACCAAAATCACCTTCGAGCACATGTTGAGCAACAAAAGAAGCTATGGTGATATGAGTGGCATTGCATTCAACAAGAGCATGACCAAGGGGGAAAGAAAAAGAGAGAAAAATAAAGAAGCAAGAACAAAAGAGGTTATCTCATTTCATGTGCTTCAAATGCCATGAAGTGGGACATCTTGCAAATGGTTACCCCAACGAAGAGAAGCTCAAGTTGAAGAAAGAAGAAGAGAGGCTAAAGCATGTCAAGTGCTTCAAGTGCCACACATAGGGTCATCTCACCTCTATGTGCCCAACCAAGAAATTGATAGAGAAACAAGTGAAGTCTCAACCAAAGCCACAAGTTGGGCAAAAAGAGAAGCCCAAGTGCAAGACAAGATCAACCATGAAGATGGTGATTTAGGGATGAAGAAGAAGACAAGAAGAGGTGGAAGAGCAAATGGAAGGCATCCAAAGCTAGATCAAGATGCCAAGATAGTGAGCAAGAATCAAGATGAGAAGAAAGATTATGCTCACATCAAGTGCTTCAAGTATGAAGATATGAGACACTTTGCCTTGAGGTGTTCTACCAAGCTTGAGAAGAAGGCTCAAGCAACTTATGAGAGGCAAGGCAATGGGAAGCACCACATGAGCATGGAAGAGAAGGCTCAATCAAAGAGAAAGTGCTACTCATACCAGGAAAGGGGACACATGGCTAATTCATGTTCCCTAGGTAATACTTCTAAGCCTCTTTCAATTGATACAAATATTATGCTTAGAAAGGATGGTGATGGTACCGCAATGGTTGCTATTGCCTAAGTATGTTGCCCCTAACTTGAGAGGACCCAAACTAGTTTGGGTACCATCAAAAAGTGGATGGATGTTTGTAGGTACCATGGCATTAGAGGCTTGATTCAATAGAATTCTTATTGTTCATCATATATTGAGTCAAGTATTGAAGCCTAGTGCTATTCTATCCCAATGCCAAGCCAAGAATTAGTGAAGTCCAAGTGCTACAACATGCACGTACTATAATTCAAGTTGTAGTGATTTATTGGATATCTTTGGTGGCTTGCAAATAATTGAGTGAAAGCTTGGTATTGAATGATCATGTTCTAATCAAGGTATATTTCTAGTTGATCTTATTCATTTGGGTGCATATGAGTTGATTGAATTGGATATATATGCATATGTTGCTTGCTATGAGATGTTTGAATGGATAAATTGATTAGTGATCAAGTTTGAATTGGTTTGAGTGGATAAGTTCATAAGATGACTTTTAGTAAGTGGATTGAATGGATTTATGTCTTGTGAAAGTATTCAAACAAGTTGATTTCAAGTTTGATTCAATTTGAAGAAGTGTAGCTCAATTGGTTGAAATCTGTCCTATATTTGAAAATCTGAGTGAGCTGTGATCTTAGACATGTTTGAGTGATCAAATCTATTTGGATTGGCTTGAAATTTGGTGTGCATGCTCTAAACTTATGGTATTAGTTTCTATAGAAATTTCATGAGAATTGGATAAGAGATACTTTGGTTTTGGAGTGGATCTTCTCAGCTATAGTACAACAGTTATTAGCATGTAGCAGTGGTGGAAGAATTAAAATATGGTAGCAATCTAGAAGTCAAATAAAGCTCAAAATTTTACATCTGCTAGAATACTTAGTGAATCACATCTCCACCAAATTTCATAGTATTTGGATCTATACATTGGGAGTTATGGATTATTCTTTGAAGGGTACAGAATATGACATAAAAGTGACAATTATTGGATTGATCTAGAGTTACTTTGATTGAAAGGTCCTCAAGTTAGAATCATATTTATAAGTGGTTGAGATACTTAAGTTTGGTTTTGAATTGATATGGAAGCATTACAAGCAAAGAGTATAAGACCATTTGATTGTGGAGTGTACTTGGCACACAGTTGGTACTCAAATTAAAGATCAAGATCAAACTCATGATGAAGATAATGTTTAAGTTCTAGTGACAAGTGAAGATCATTTGATAGAAAAAAGGACTTAAACAAGTAGAAAAAATGACTTAAAGAAAGATGCACGGTTACTCATCAAATTAAGTCCTTCACTTGGATCAATCAATCAAGACAGTTCAAGTGAGTATCAAGAATGGCTCTTTAGAGAGAGGTCACTTCTCCCTAATATAGGGGCTTGCCGCCTTTTGTAGGTAAACTAAGTGTTGCACTTGGAAGGCTAACATGGAAGTGGTGATCTAAGAGATATTTGAGATGCTTAGTTGAAACAATCAAAAGGATTGATCTAGAGAGCAAGCAACACCCAAAAGAGAGCTAGTCACGGTAATTCAAGTGGTATTCTAAATAGTTCTCTCATGTAAGCATTAATCAAAAGAAGAAGCAAGCCAACCATAACAAGAAGTGCACTTGATCATTGGTGGTTCATATTTCATATAGGTGAAGAATGGATTTCATTATTGATGATTGGTCTTTACCAAGCTTATAATTGGACTTCACATTGCTATTGAAGAAACGAATTGGAATCTATGTGACTATCCTCTTCTCCAACATAGCAAAGGTATCATTGTAATGTGCATGATCATTTTCATTCCTTACTAGTATACGGTTAGTGCATATAGTGCATGCTTATAGGATCATGCATGATAAATGAAATTTTAAATTCATAGCCTACCACTTTTGCTTGAATGATTAGTTGAATCTAGTGGTAGTGTATGAGTTTGTTCATGAGCTAGTGAACCCAAGTACTTGATTTAATTTGGATTTCTAACAAGTGACAAGTATAACATTGGTAAGATAACCCTTACAAGAGGTGTGAAAAAGCTTGTCATTGGTTCAAACTAGACTTGGAAACTTAGGCAAATCAATTTAGATTAAGTCAAGAATAGAAGCTCATGATAGTGACAAGAGTACAAGAATAATACACCAATGCAAATGGATATCTAGTTTGGTTGTTCTTACGATTGATATCCTACAAGTGGTACTCATGAAGATAGCAAATGTTCAAGAAATGGTTTTTATTGACAAATCCAACAAGTGGTTCTATGATAGTAAATTCTTCCAAGTGGTATCACATTTCTACACGTAGTATCAATCATACAAGACGGTGGTTCCACAAGTGATCCTCAACTTTAAGTGATCATCAAGTGACCAAGTTCCCTCACATACAAGAGTTCAAGTTTATTAATTAGATGACCCATGCTATGACATAGGGGGAGGTGCCTCACCGATTGGTATCAAGGTCAAAGATCCTACATGGGTGATCTCAAGGGCTATGGTGGTGTCATTCCAACATATGGTAGTGTCCAAAAATGAAGATTCAAGTGTCAACCATCTACCCAAATGCAATCCTTTGCATCAATGAGAAGCACACCTTTTATGGAAATTGATGATAAAGGGGAGAAGTTTAGAGATATGTAAATGCATCATGTGGAGAAGTAGAAGTTGGACATGGAAAATGGACAAAGAGGAAGCAACATTGAAGAATGGAGAAGGATCAAAATTCTTGGACAATAGAAGCATACAAGTAGGGGGGCAAGCTCATGAATTTAATTGGTTGCATTTGATATGTGCATATTTATGTGCCTGCTTGCATTGCATAAGTTTAAATTTGATATACATGCTTGTGTGTTGTATGCTAGTAATAGATCTTGATTGATGATTTGATAACTAGCATGCATAGGATGGTAGCTAAACTTTTATTTTTTCAAGCAAAAACTAGAACCTTGCTTATAATGTTGATCTCACGGGGTTTCTAGTATTTTTGTTGTATAGCTACTCATGGTGCTAAGGATGGTGTTAAAATGTGCACTCTGATTGGTATCATGCATCAAAGGTTAATTCTTTACACCTTAGAATCTTTGGTAGTAATTACTCTCCCACAATTCCAATATTTGCATACGTGCGAGCTTCAAACCAAACACTCTAGCACATATGTAGGGGGAGCTAATACTATCAATTCAGGTTTGTGGTACTTGTCCAAAATCATTTACACATGGTAAAATTGCTTGGGTAAGAAACATGAATCCAAAAGTGCTTAATTTCTATATCTTTGTAGAGTTGTCATCAATTACCAAAAAGGGGAAGACTAAAAAGTCCTTGTTTGGTTTTGGTAATTGAGTGACAATCTTAGGTGGACTAATATGTGTTTGAGTGAGATACACAGGTAATTAGTCCACAAATACACTTGTGTGAGCAACTCATGCCATGATGGTTAAAATGGTTTGGATATGTTGCAAGGCTCACACATGTGATAAAGGAGCTCATTGCATATGAAACATGACATTGAGTCATGTGACTAAGGTGGAGAAGATCGAGACAAGACTTGGCTTGATAGAATGGTTGCAAGCATGAAGGGCAAGTTGGAGGTTTTGGAGCGATGGACCGCGTGGCAGTGAAGCTTGAGCAGGACTTGACGCCGATGGATGAAGACAATGGTGAAGAGTAAGTGAGGTCAAGATCGATGAACCAATAGGTCACATGATGATATGAAGTGGATCATATCATTTGTTGATCAAGGTTGGTGCATGTGTTGTATCAACATCAGAAGAGATGGAATGGAATACGCAAGGCAAAGGTATAACCTATAGAGCATTTCATTTCACCGGTCATAGGTGTGTAGAGAAATTTATGACCGGGTTTAGAATAGATGGCGTACTATCAAGAGGGGCAAACTTGTTTGCATATCGGTCATTTAGTGCCACTCAAGTGATCTAACTTTGTATCATTGCTAGGATCAAGTGGCGTGATGAACTGAGTGAATAATCCTTTGAAAAATATTTGTGCAAAGCTAACACACATGCACAAGATGGTGGACACTTGATGGTGTTAGCACATTTACAAAGGAGAAGGTGTTGGAGTTGTTTTGGATCAATTCGGAGTTGAAAAGGAGAAGAAAAGGGCAAGTTTTGGTTGTTCGGAGGTCGGAAGTTGCAACCTAACTTGTAGCCAACTTGCAACCATTGTAGAGTGTGGCACCATCCTTTCGTGTGTGCAAGGGATAGGGCAGGGCGGTGCACCGCCACCCTAGGGCGGTGCCAGGGGCGGTGCTAAAAAACAGCAGCAGCAGCCTTTTGTATTTTAGGCATAACTCCTAGCTCCGAACTCTGATTTTGATGATCTAGAACTTTTTGGAAAGCTAACGAATAGCTCTACAAGCCTGATGTGGTGGAATTTGATTTGGAGAAAGTTTTAGTCACCAGTCTGTCCGGTTACCATGGCGGTGTGGCACCGCTTTTTTTTCGAGAGAGGAGGAAACTCGTCGGGGGGCACCGCCACCCCTAGGGCGGTGCACCGCCCCCTATGTCCGGTGCCAGAGTCCTAACGGTTAGTTTGAAATAGTTATTGCAATTCGACCGTTGGGCACCGCCACCCTATGTTCGGTGCCCACACGTTGCTGTCCGGTGACCACGCAGAAATGTGCTACTTTGCTCCAACGGCTCTATTTGGCTTGGGGGGTATAAATAGAGGAGCTTGGCCATGGGCTGGTTGCTGAGCACCCTTAAGCCTTGGTGGCTTATGTAGGAGTACTTGGAAGCCCTCTAGCTCACATACGCTTGATAGTGATCATCCGATTGAGTGTGAGTGTGATTCTAGTGCGATTATATCGTGAGATTGCGTCGAGTGGCACTAGGTGATCGAGTTGCAAGCTGGTGGTGCTTGTTACTCTTGGAGGTTTCCACCTCCTAGATAGCTTGGTGGCTTGTGACTCCGTTGAAACACGCGAGAAGATTGTGCGGTGCTCGGAGGAGGATTTGTGAGGGGGACTATGCTCACCCCTGCGGGGATGGCGAAGAGCAACTCTAGTTGAGCGTGTCATTGAGCTACCCTCACTTTTGGGGTAGGTTCTTGCGGTGCCCTACGTGCGGGCTTGGCAGGTGATGTCAATTAGCCACCGAACCTTCAAGTGAGCGGTCGACACAACGGGGACTAGCGTGTTGGCAAGAACGTGAACCTCGGGATAAAATCACCGTGTCATCCTTGTCTTCCCGTTGGTTTGCATCCCCTTCACACGAGCTTGTATTTACTTTCATATACATTGTTCTTGCATAATTGCTCTTGTAATTAGTTAGCTTGTGTAGCTTGCTAGTTACCTTCTTGCTTGTGTAGCATAAAAGTAGATCCCTTGCGTGAGTAATTGGTTTGAGTAACCTTGTTAGTCACATTGCTTAGTTTGTGTAGCTAAGTAATTTGCGCTCTCTAATTTGGCTTGTGTAACCTTGTTATTGAGCATTTCTAGTGAGCTTAGGTGGCTTTGTGCTTTTGCTTACTAGATTGTGTAGGAGCTCCCTGAGTTGTGTGAAGTACTAGTTGCATAGGTTTGTGTGACCTTGAAATCTAGATTGGTTAGGTGAGCTCTATCTAGCCCGACACCTTTGTTGCCTAATTAGGATCTTTATAAGGTGCTTGTGAACTTAGATAGAGGGGTGTAGTATTGGGTAGACTGATAGTTTTAATTCCGTATTTGTGACCTTGAAATCTAGATTGGTTAGCCAGTGCATTTATTTTTAGAAAGGACTACTCACCCCCCTCTAGTCCGCTATCTCGACCCTACAGATGCCCGCCTCGAAAAATCATTTTTGCCCATCTCGGTAAAGATTTGTGTAGTAGTGAGGATCAGGCTGTTTGGACAGCTTTAATCTCCTGACACAAGGTGATGGCTTAATAGACTCACATCCCTGTACCCACGGAACGTACAATACCGGCTTCTCTCCTAAATATCCTTATTAGTCATTCGCTTTCCTCTCTCGTACACCTGGCATCGCTCGCTCTGACTTCCTGCTCGTTGCCCGATGCTAGCCACCCTTGAAAGGTCCTAATATGGTTAGAGGGGGGTGAATAGCCTATTTAAAAATCTACAAATCAACTAGAGCAATTTGATTAGTATAACAGATGGCGAAATGCAAACTTGCTCTAGCTCTACAAGTGTTGCAAGCCACCTATCCAACAATTCTAGTTACTATGATCACTAGACACTCAATTTGCTAAGTCACTACTCACTAAGAGCTCTTACACTTGCTACACTAAAGAGCTCCACTAGATGAACTTAAACTACAAAGCAAGCTCTCAATTCTAGCTACACTCAAGAGCTTGCTATAACTAGTTTGCGAGAATATAAATGAGTGAGTAGGGTGATTATACCACCGTGTAGAGGAGTGAATCAATCACAAGATGAATACTAAATCAATCACTGGGAGAATACCAAAGGGCAAGAGACAACCAATTTTCTCCCAAGGTTCACGTGCTTGTCAACACGCTACGTCCCCATTGTGTCGACCAACACTTGGTGGTTCGGCGGCTAAAGAGGTGTTTCACGAACCTCGTCCATACAATTGGACACAGCAAGAATTTACCCACAAGTGAGGTAACTCAATGACACGAGCAATTCACTAGGGTTACCTTTCGGCGCTCCGGTGGGGAAGGTACAAGTCCCCTCACAATCACCGGAGATGGCCATGACCAATCACCAACTCGTGCTAATCCTCCTCCGCTGCTCCAAGCCATCTAGGTGGTGGCAACCACCAAGAGCAACAAGCGAATCCCACAGCAAAACACGAACACCAAGTGCCTCTAGATGCAATCAGTCAAGCAAAGCACTTGGATTCTCTCCCAATCTCACAAAGATGTTGAATCAATGATGGAGATGAGTGGGAGGGCTTTGGCTAAGCTCACAAGGTTGCTATGTCAATGCAAATGGCCAAGAGAGTGAGCTTGAGCTGGCCATGGGGCTTAAATAAAGCCCCCATGAAATAGAGCCGTTGGCTCTCTGTTCTCTGAAAAGTCAGGGCAACCGAATGCATTGGTCAGATCGACCTAACGCTGGACCCCAGTGTCTGGTCGCGCGATGCTTGCCACGTGGCACCTGCTTCAAACGCCGATCGCCCGATCTCAACGATCATCAGTACATTTAAGTTGTGACCGGATGCGCTGCTTCAAAGTGATCGGACATAGGACCTCAGCGTCCAGTCGTTTCTAGTAAGCATCCAGAGATAATTTTTCGTGATCGGACGCATCCGATTACCCCTGACCGGACTCACCCAGCGTTCGGTCAGTCACCCTCTTCTCTGTGCGCTGCCATGTCAGTAGGACCGGACGCACCCCGTCAGCGTCCGGTCATGAAGTGACCCAGCATCTGATTGAAGACCGACGCCAGCATCATCACTGCTTCCACTGATCGGACGCTCCAGTCCAGTTGAGGCCAGCATCCGGTGCACTCTGTGAAAACCTGTCTTTTCTGTACAGGGCGCCGGTGGCACCATCGGATTGTCCGCACTCTACGGGCGGACACTCCACCAGTGAAGTTTCTTACCCTTGCTCCCAAGTGCTAAACACAATGTATATCACCTTTGTGCATGTGTGTTATCATGTTTTCACAAAACATTTTCAAGGATGTTAACACTCCACTAGATCCTAAATGCATATGCAATAAATTAGAGCATCTAGTGGTACTTTGATAACCGCATTTCGATACGAGTTTCACCCCTCTTAATAGTATGGCTATCGATCCTAAATGTGATCACACTCTCTAAGTGCTCGATCACTAAACCAAAAAGCTTCTATCAATTTCACCTTTACCTTGAGCTTTTTGTTTTTCTTTCCTCTTTTCCAAGTCCAAGCATATGATCATCGCCATGCCATCACCATCATCATCATGTCATGATCTTCATTTGCTTCACAACTTGGAATGTGCCACCTATCTTACAATCACTTTGATAAACTAGGTTAGCACTTAGAGTTTCATCAATTTACTAAAACCAAACTAGAGCTTTCAACCCTCTCCACTACGCCCTACCGCAAGCGCCAGCCATCCTAGGCCTGCGGAGCCCATTATGCCTGCTCCCCCCTCTCTCTCACGCTCCCTTCTCTCGTCGTGTCGCTCTCTCTCCCTCTTGAGTTGCTGCTCGCACGTGCGGACAGGGCCGGCCGAGTCCAGAGCTCCCCCAGTCGTCATTGCTCCCTTTCCTTGTGGCCCTCTCGAGTCCCCCACTCCTAGCTCCACCAACGCCGCCTTAGGCTCGTAGTCCCCCTGTGCATGTTCGCCGAGCAAATCCTCCGCTGCCCCCTTTTTCCTGCTCGTCGTGGCCATAGAACAATAACCGTGGTGAGCTATCCCTGGTGGCCCTCTACCTAGCTAGCAACGCTACCTCCACGTCCGTCTGCCTCCCTCCATCTCCTGCACGTGTTCGTCAGGGTGGATATCTGTCGACACATCGCTGCCGCTAATGCCACCCTCCGGCATGCTGCTGGTAGATGTTGTGCTTGAAAGCGAATGTTGTAATTGTATGTTTCGAGTGTTTTAGATGTTTCAGAGGTATGTTGTAAGTGTTTCATATGGATGTTGCAAAAGTAGATCGGAATGTTTTATATATTGCAATGGTTGTATACATATGTTGTAAGCTTCTGTTCCAAATATTTTATATATTTTTCAAACGTATGTTACAAGTGTGTTTATCTGAATATTGCATGTTTCACACATACGTTGCAATTATTTTATCTGGATGTTGCATATGTTTTTCAATGGCTTTTCAAGTGTTTTCATGTGTTTTTTGCAAGTGTTTCGGACGCATGTTTTTAGTGTTTCAAACGCATGTTCAAGTGTTTTATCTGTCTTCTTATGTATGTTGCAAATGTTTCATCTGGAAGTTTCAAAAACAGATCGGTTGTTGCTGTTGGGGACTAACCTGCCGCAGGAGACATCCGAGCGGGGAAAGTAGAGGGGGCGCGAGCGGTCTCCGTGTGGGGTCAGAAGGTGCGGGAATGTTCGAATGGCGTGGGCCCCTATGTGGACATGCGAAACAGAGCGTAGGCGCATCCGTCTCGGCGTGTACGTCCGTCCAGACGCTGGCACTGCCGATCTTAGTTAGGATGAGATGAACCAACCTCTGCCACCACCACCGCAACGAGCGGTCCGCTGAGCTTCGGCCTTTGGGGATGGGCTGTGGGCAACAGCGAGCCCGGCTGCCCGGGAGGTACACGTGCGTGATTCCTCCTCTGTGTTGTCGTGTTGGGCTACAACTTCTTTCTGTTTGGGCATCCCTGTGTGGGCCTTGACCTCCAGTACGTCATGTGGAGTGGGCTTTAGCGTGGCGATTTTGGGTTGGTTTGTTGACACTTAATTGTGTGAAGTTTGCCACCAAAGAATGTCGTTCTTCCTCTTAGCCTCTCTCTCTCTCTCATCTAAGTGATCGTTTAGTTGTCATAAAAGAAGTGGAGTGAAGCTTCTTTTTTTTAAGGAAACGCAGTGTGTGTTCAAGAATTAATCAAGATGGGGCTTCTTTTCTATATTTCTATAGAGAGTTAAATAGGACCGGTCGATATCAGATTTTTCGGTGAAAAGTGAAAAGTACTACGTACTCCACTATACCAACTCCATCGACCTTCGTCTCACTTTTTTCTTTAGGAGTAGCACGCTGCCATGCCTAGGAATCCATGGCAGAAATCGGGTCTCAAAGATGACAAGATGAACAGAGGTGGTGGTGCACAGCCACAGCTACTAGCTAGGCCCAGTTATCAGTGGAGTGACATACCAAGAGCTACGTGCGTGAGCAAGCCCGCGCTTCGAAGGGCCACATGTCAACGAGCGATAACCCAGAGAGCAGTCACTGACGGATGGGCCTCCCGGGAAATATCTTTGACCTGGCTGGCTGGAGTTGTTGTCTGGCAGTTGATGGCTCCCCGGCCCGGAGGAGGCGGCTCGCGGCTCGCCCATGCGGGATGCGGCGGTCCACCGCCACCGGTGATCTCCATGAGGCCCGCCCAACCAACCGCGCAGACGTTTCGTTGAGTTCCGAGGTGGAGACTAGTCAGACGGCGGCCCTCCGCCCTCTCTGAAAGGCGAAAGCCGCCGCCCCGCCCCCGCGCGACACTCGTCCCGTGCCGGCCTCGCGCGTGTCGACCGCCCGCGCACCCCACGTACGCGCCGCGTCCAGCGTTGAGCGATGGCACAGGCAGCAGACGCCGCCGCGGTCGTGGTCGCGCGAGGGCGACCGACTGACGGGCGCCTCTAGCTAGCTCCAGGTGGTGCGTGCGTCGAGACGGGGCCGCCGTTTACGTGCGTGACATCACCAGCGCTGCCATGCTGCCGTGCACCATCCACGATCTCGAATCTATGTTAGGCCGCGATCGTGAATGCTGCATGCCCGGATGGATGGATCCATCGTTTTCTATCCCGAGCAGGAGCAGGAGAGGAATATACTACTACCATACGGAACGTGCCGTGTATCGGAGTCGGTGTACCAGTCCAAGAATAAGACCTTTGGTATGTTTGCATGTGATTTTCGTGCCTAATTTGTGGCAAGCAAATCAAGTGCCAGACTTGCGGTGCGGCCGTAACTACAGGCGCGTTTGGTTCATTACCTCAATGCTCGTCACAAGTTAGACACGAAAATCACATGCAAAACACTAGCGACAGGCCTAGGCAGTTGCGGCACGCCGAAACCGCGGACGTGAACCAAACGGGAGCCTAAGCGAGTCAACGTGCCCAACTTTAGGCTTGGCGAGTTCTGGTTACGAGCCAAAGACGCCCGTAGGCTTGGCAAACTGAGGTAATGAACCAAACACGCCCTTAATTAAGGCGACGGGACAGTGGTTCTGTGATTAAATGTCGCAACCAATTTATTTGCCAAATATATACTCACCGGTCAATATATCAGTATGGTTATTATGCCTGCAACATAGTTTCTGATGTATTGTTGCTTTAATGAGTTGAAAATTCTAGGCACTACGATGTGTTTGCAATGATATGGTATATCTCTAATCATGAACAATTTTGTTTTATTAAGCTGTTTGTAAATTTCATATATTATTTAATTAATTTGTCTCCAAATTTCATTTATTAGATGACATGTCTGCATAATTTTTTGAATAGCAGCAACTCATAGAACATTTGCATCTTACATCATCCTGGACTGAATCCGTGCTCATACTTACTATTCATTAGATGAACATTTTTTTTCCTGTTGTTTATAGTATATAAGTTACTATTTTCTTAATTAGTTTGTTGTTTCATGCTTTGCAGACCAAACTACATGAAGTCATTGGGACACATCAAGAAAATATTTCTTCTGCGCCCATGCCAATACTGGAGCACTTTGCACTTGTTCTTGGTGGAAAGCCAAACCATTCAAGTGGTGTTGGCATTCGTGCCGTAAATCGAGTGGTTGAGGAAATGATTAGATTGCACCTTGAGCATGTGCAGATGTTGTTGAGCAACGTGCTGAGGCTACAGAGCAATGAGCATAAGCTTTGAAAAGCCAGGTCTCGACGGTGGTCGAAATAAATACACAGTTACAAGAAGAGCATCTATCCCAACGTGATGAGCTTAGTTCTTTGCGTCGAACACAGAGTGGAGAAGTTGCACGTCTAGTGAGATAGCAACTTGATCAACAAATGGCTGATTTCTTTGCACGCATTCATTCCGGTGCTTAGCCGTCTCCGTCTTAGAGTTTAATACCTATAGTTGAATAAATTATTTGAGATTTGAAAGTAGCGTGTGCGTTATTTTGAAAGTTCAAGTGTTATTAATTTTTGTGTATTGCTTGATTGCAACTCTATCATGGATAAAGAATTATTGAAATAAATATTATTGGTCTACAGTTGTGAGAATTGTATTGCTACAATGTATATTTGTCGAGCCATTTTTGTCGCTACAACATGAGTGATAATGATAAATTGTTTGCCACAACATCTATTGTTTTACATAATTGAGACTTTATCTTGTGATAAAACTTGTCATAACTAATATTTTCGCACAAATGATATGTTTTTTGGTGATAAAATTATCGACACAACATGTCTTATCAATTCTCATAAAAGAATCATAGTGAGAGGAAAAGTTTTGCCTCTGTAATATATTTGAGGATGAGTTACATCACAAATAAAATTAACTTTGTGTTGTTAAGGTGCCACTTTTTCCCATATAAACTGTAGCAATTAATTAGACATAGTTGTAACTAAAACAGTAAGAACAAATACCGACACAGTAAACTTTTATAATGGCGAAACTTTGGTCACTGATATGTAGTCTCTAGTGACCATATAATTCGTCACTTTTACAATGTAACTGTAACAATTAAATTGCCATAAATACTCTATAGTTCGCGTCGACTATTCTCACTAGTAAAACACTATAAGTGGCATCTTTGTTTGCCACTAATAAATATGTTTTTGTGACAACGATTGAGGCCACAAATGACTATTTTACTAGTGGCACCACAATTCGTCACTAATGAGTTGGCAATCTATGGGAAACAAAAATCATCACTAGAGTATTTGTGAGGTGAGTATTCGTGGCGACTAGTAGTGATTAAAAAAGTCGCCACAAATATTGTTTTGTGGCGATAAATAAGCTTTTGTGATGAAAATTTTCGCCACGAAAAACCTTTCACCCTTGCGGTGATCATCACAATAGGTTATGTTACATTTTTAGGCTTGTACAAAACACCTATAGTAATTAATGGTGATCTTTTAAAAGAAGTTAAGACCATAGGTTGTGTCTTGTTTTTAGTACATGAGAGGAACCATAATAATATATATCAAACTCTTCATCTATGCAGTATGGAGTGTGGATATTGCAACAAAAATAAAAAAAAGAAATGTAGGAATTGATATGCCCTCTCTACGAACCGCTAGTTGTTTAGTCCAATGCTATCATACATACAACTAGTGACATGTGACATGAGTACAGACCCCTAAGCATATAGGTTGATAGCTACATGGGTGTCAATTTCGTTTACGTATTGATTGATTGTGTGAACTCTTTTGCTTTTTGGTTGTGTGTGCTTATTAGGCAGACACTGCGGAAGCTCTTTCTAAGACTTTGTAGCAATAACTTGATGCACTATGGGAAAATCCCCCTAATGCCACGGTGCGCATTGCAACAACGTAAAATTGGTTGCATTAGGTTGGTGTTTTTTCCACTATGTGCAACAATTGTTGCAATATTTGAACTATGTTGCCACTAATTTATTGAGTTGTGGTACTTCTGATTTTGGTTGAAAGAGGTTGGCGTTATTGCCACAATTTTGATAATGGTTGCGATGCTAGCAATTTTGCCATGATTTGTTTCTTGTTGTGATAATAGTCAAATTCATTGCTACATGAAAGTGTTTTTGCCACAAAATAGGACATGGTTGCAAGTAGTTTGCATAATTTGCCACGAATTTCCTGTGTTGCACAAACTTTTTCTTGTGTTGCAAAATGTTTCTATGTATTGCCACGAGAAACAAGGTTGTTGCATCAAAGAAGTTTATATTGCCACAAATCTTGTGTTGCAAAATGTTGCTCTATATTGCAACGATACACAGAGTCGTTGCATCAAAGGGATTATATGACCACAAATTCATTCATTATTGAAAAGACCTTGAGCAAACTATTTTATACCAAAACTTAGATATCTATGTGTTTGTTTGTATCATGCATAGACTAAAAAAATATATAAAAAGTATATAATTATTATATCTATATATGAGGTCAGACGTCGGAGCCCCAACGAGCCTTTGGGGCCTGAGGCAACCGCCCCGCCCGGCCATGTACGTGTCCATGTGTTTAGGTTCTTAATTAACTTTTTCACCGGACTAGCTAACTTTATTTAGAGTTGATCTTCGCCTGTAAAAGACTTAACTAGGCCGTTACGGTAGACAAGTAGGTCTAATCCCAGAACATCTACAGTACTTTCTCTGTTCATTTCTAAAAGGAGTGTTACTATAGTATTTATGTTGATCAAACATTTTTTTAACTTTTTAGTGATACTACGCAATATTTATAAATATTTATTATAAAAATATATTTAACAATTAATTAATGATACTGATTGTACGCCATAAATATGAATTTTTATATATATTTGGTTAAAGTTAAAAATATTTATTTTTTAGAAACATGAGAATAACATTTTTTATGAAACAAAGGAAGTATATAAGACGGAGGTACTCCCATGACCGGAATATTGACATGCATTAGGGCATTCACAATGTAGAAACTATGATAATTTCTATAGATATTAAGCGCACTGCTACATATGAAATTTGCTGATGTGGCAAGTGATTTAATGAGAGGAGAGATAAAAAATCCAAGAAACCAGGTCTAACTACGAAACTGGGTCTTCACGGTTATCGATGGACAAGAAACTACTCATAACCTATTGAGAGAGTAAACATGGTTTCTACAACTATTTATGTCATGTATTGTAGAAAATCTTATACCGTAAATGATAGTTTTTCGGTACAATATCCGATGGTATAGAAACTGCAAATAGTGTACACTGAAGACTAGTAGCTTGCCGCTATCCCTTCTATGGTTGTGATGGACGACCACACGTACGACATCGACTCCCAGCACTACACCATGCCTCCTACAATAACGAGTAGGCGAGAGGACGTCATCAACCTCCAGAGGTGCATAGGTAGTCATCCTACGAGGTAAATCTAATTAAGTCTTAATTAGTAAACTTTATAGATATTCATGTGTTAGCTAGGCTAATCTATATCTATATATTCTTATAACATGCAAAGTGTCCACATCATTTTCCACTAAGTAATCCTACTAGATGTTTTATCTCTTCATGTAAGGTGTCCATATCATTCCCACTAAGTGACCCTAGTAGATGTTCTATTTGTTCATATAAGGTGTCCACATCATTTCCCACTAAGTGACCCACTAGATATTCTATCTCTTCATACAAGGTATCCACATCATTCCCTACTAAGTCGTCCATATCATCCCTTATTAATTACAAAAATATCCACGTCATCTCTATCATGTGCAATACTTTGTTTCATCACATATTTCTCTATAATTAATCAAATATTCTATTGGTTTTTCTTCTATTAGCTTATCGATTTTTACCAAATCTGATACAATAAAATAACATGTAAGTCAAATTCATATATACTAGAAATTTTGCGCGCTTTGCGTGCCCTACCTGTTTAGAGTAGAGTATCTTTGAAGTAAAGCAAGAGACTCAAGAGACAAATGAGGGTGGAAACTCTTGTTCATTCATTGATCCATGGTTGTATATATATATATATATATATATATATATATATATATACATGTGAAGGAACAACTTGTGAAGGGATGCCTTCTGAGAGGCGGTTGATCACTAATAAGTGATTCATAACACTCCCCTTGATCAACAACATCATCCATCACTAAGATCAATGTATTAAATAATTTCTCCAAAAACACTGTGGGAAAAATGCTGAGAAATATATGTGGATATGCCATTAAAACTCCTCAAAACCCAGTGGGAAAAATAAGGAGAAAATGATATGACATATGTTGATTATTGTCTCATTGTAAACTTATATGGGAAAAACCTTGAGAGGAAAACCCATGACCAAGTTTAGAGAACAATAAATATGATCTAAGGATCATAATTATAATTATATGTCTTTGATACCTTCTCAAAAACCCTTGTGGGGAAAACAGAAGATATGACATATAGATGTCTAAGATACCTCCATATAAAACCTCCAATGGGAAAAATAAGAGATATGACATATAAACTTGTATTGATATTGCCTCATTAAAAACCTTATATGAGATACCTGCGTGAGGAAAAACTCATAGATGAAAAGAGTACAATATGATGATTTGAACAGGTTATAGTTTCAAGAGGAGTCTCCCCCTGAACCTTGCAACTCTCAAAGTCATCGCATACCAATCTCAATAATACATTATGAAATATGAAAATTGGTAGGGGCTTTGTGAATAAATCTCATAGAGTTATCACTTGATTTAGTTTGCAAGGTGTTTATCTCCTCACTTTCGTGAGAATAAAACATTTCTAGAAGGCAATATAGTGATATTGCTCTTATGTAACCTGTTTACATCCAAGCAACACAAGTTGCATTATCTTTGAAGATAATGGCTATTGATTTGATGGAATCAAAAGTGACCATTCAATGAAGTCATACACGTTCATATAATGCTTCAGAATGAGGAGTGGAAGTAGCCACTAGTCATGTTTGATGACTCCCATGAGAATTTTACCACTATAACACCAGTATGTGATCTGGCTCTATGGGGTTTAAATAGCCAATATCTCTATAGCCAACTATGATCATATCTTAATTCATATAACAATAAATCATGATTCTTTGTGCCATATAGATATCTGTGGATATCCTCTTTGACTTCCACCTTTCGGTGTTATAGAAGTTGCGCTATTTCAAGCTATAGCAAGTATCTACAGATGCAATATCAGGCCTGTTGCGATATGCAAGATACTTAAGCGCTTTATGGCACTAAGGTAGTCATCCCAGGGTCTAAATGGATATTGATCCATATTTAGGGATTGAATGATCATTAGTATTGTAAGTACAATTGTTCAATATTATTTGGATATTGGTAGACAATATCAATTGAATATTGGATGACTGATGTACATGCTTAAACTATAGACTTAAGCATAATTTGGTTTTACCCAAATGTTCATCTCAAATTCCGTCTTATATGATGACGACCTGTTTTGATATGTGTCATATGAGATGTATAAAATCCAATTGGGATTTCATTATGATCACACAGGTGAAATCATCAAGATGGGAGATATCCTTATGTGGAAGGAACTCACCTAGTCAGTTGTACCACAATCAACTTGACTATCTCAAGTCATAGTGACTTGATTTGTACACAATGTATGTTGTGATTTGTGTTTTGATTTAGAATACAAAGTCCATTGTGACTTATAATCCGAATCTATCCAAACTAATTTTGATCTACCAATTATTGATATAGGAACATAATTTCCACATATACCAATGGGTATGTTATGCTAGGTCTCTACATGAAACCATGTGCTACAAGCTCTCACTATTTCACCACCTTATGGATTTAAAAAATCCATAATGATTCCATAGGGAATGCATTGTGAGAAGTCATTTCAGAGGTAATGACTTCTCACTATTGAGTGAAAGCAATTCTCCTTAATTGCCACCTTTAGTTGACCCAATATGAGTGTTTGAACACTCTGCCTAGGACTTATGGTCTGGATCCAGATAAGGTGCATAGCAATTTTGAGGAGTATGTCAACAATTTATAGTCTTTTGTATGATTGATTCAATGGAACCAAGCATATGGAAATATATACCCTTTAAACTCCATGTCATTTCCTATAATAACAGAGTTTAGGCGTTCCAATGACCCATCGCCTGAATTTATGCACAAGTTGTGCTGGGCTTTTGGATGTTAAACATCCATAGGCTTTGGATAGTAAATATCCATAGTGTCTATCAACTTGATGTTGATATGCATGTATTGTCTTGGAGAATTTTCTCCCCCTAATCCGAGAATGCTTGCAAGAAGCTGTATCTCCATATTGCCATACTTCTCCCCCTCTTATTGAGATTCAGGAGTTGAGTGGTTTTGTTAGGTACCTCCACTCTTTCTGGCACATTCAATGGGAATCGGATTTGGTGACAACTTTATGACAAGTAAATGCATTTAACAGACTATTTGCAATGTGTTGCAAATATAAGATATTCTAAATTATTGGTTCAGATTCTTGGTATGTGGATATGAGGATCGAATATCAATAATAACATTCTCTTTCTGAATCCTGGCATTCTATGTGTGGTAAGTATCTCCCCCTAATGCCTGGAATCTTTCTCAAAGATGTATTCAACATATGGGCAATGAATGAATCCCCAAGATGAGATCTGAGGTATTACTGAGTGACGAATAATGATACCTCATGTGATGCGGTGGTGATATTGGTACGTGCAAAACGTTGCCGATTCGCAGATGGGAAATGTTTTGGCTATAGGGCCAAATTTCCATGTACTAACTGCAACAGAGGGAGCCGTATGACTGCAGTTTGATAAATTTGGATTTATGATATGGTGTGTAAATCCGCATACCACCAACTAGATGTTGGTAAACAAGCTTGATTCTCTCGATGAGAGATTCAATTGGGCCATTATGTGTATGAACATAAGATACTAAATGATGTAGTTCTTAAACACCAAACAATTCCATATAAATGGATTAGATCCCACGTCCAGGATCATTTGCTCTAAATTGAAGAATTTGAATTGAAGAATTTGAGCAATGAGTTTGGCAAATTTGTGGTACCTTATGAGTAAGGCACACACTTAGGACAACATTGTAGATGCATAAATGTGCATTACATAGTATCTTTATGGTCCATAAATTGGCATATAGAGTCACATATATGTTCTTGAATTTCTTCTAGAAATTTAGTGGCTCATATTGATGTTGTAACCAATAGAATTGATAATAATTTTCTCATCATCCTAAAGGTAGAATGATAAAGGCAAATATGCCAAATCTTGATGGGATCAAGAGAGAAAATTATTTTGTATGCAACATATATTATGGGATTGTTGTATGTATAATACAACCTAGATGATATGGAAGGAATTTGCACAATTATATAGTTTTCATATATGTTGCACTAAGTTGAGTGAAGATTTTCATCATCGCTCCTTAGTATTGAGCCCCCGTTTGGAAACCATGCAACTGAATACATGAAAACATCATAGGGTATTTGTAGAATCAGGATACATAGACATATCCACGATTAATTGAATACCCAAGAAGAGAGCGTAATCTCTCATAGTTGTGCTAGCGGTACGATAGTCCACTAAACAAGATTCCTTTCGACCTGGTTAAATCCCAAGTGATTCTATATAGAGTTAGGCAATATTCGAGTATGAATTTGCACTCATATAGAATATGTATACCATGTATGAGGTACATGATATTATCTAGATAATGGACAACATACTACATGTGGTAGTATGCCATTAGGCTAATAATAATATCTCCAATGGAAATATGGAGACTTTTGCAAGCGTTTGTTTATTGAACTTCAAATTATTCCAAAGAACTTGCTTGCCTCCAATAATGAGTTGGAGGTATAGTTGAGACAAATATTTGATTTGACATTTCTATGTACATGGATTGTACAATCACATTTTTGTGATGTGAGATTTGTCACACTTTATCACTTTTCTAAGAGAAAATGACATTTGTGTTTATGAGAATCCATTATATTATAATTGCCATGGACCAACGATCCTTGTAAACGAATGAGTAAACAATCGTTTATGTTTTTGGGCAATATTACATCCTTTGTTGAAATCCCAATGAGGGACTTGCAAAAGGTAGATGAATCTCACTCCTTTGAATACATGGATTTCTAGAAATCCAAGTGTTGGAGTTGCATAAAAAATGCAAAAACAAGTGTGGCAACATCTAGAATGGACTAAGCATTTTGTTGGGGTTGAGCAAAAACAACAGTGATGCCATATGCCCCTAATGATATCATTGATATCTTAAGACTCATTATAGGAAAATAAATTCCATCCAATGCGAGTATGAAAAAGTCAAAATTGAAAATATTAGCCATGCCCTACATGAGTTGATCATGTATGAATTTACTGGGATAGTAAATTATATAGCAAGAAAGGCAAAAAATTTGTGGTCAAGGTAATACTTGATTATAGATTGACCATTCTATAAAGGATAGGTGACAAAAGTCGCTGCTAATGTTTTGGAATCTATTCCTGTGGGAACAAATGAGATGATGTAAAATTATTGCCAAAACATAGGCTCTATGATAGAAAGGAGTCCCCAAAATAATGCACTATAGATTGCTATTTATTTAAGCAAATGGTACCTAAATAACTTCAAATTCAAGATGAGTCTTGAATTGGCATATGCAAAATATTGTGAAGTCAAGAGGAATCTTGAATCACATGTAGTGTTTACCTCATATTGGATAGGTGATAGAAAATCCCTACTATCACTGTGAACGGTAATCATTGCCAAGATATAGTCTCAATAATTATATATTATTAAATTAGCACATTGAAGGTGCAAACCAAATTGGTGACCTTATAGTAAGGGAGCATAATCTGCGCATATGTGCAGTAGATGTCATCCCATTGCCTTGTGCTTATGCTAATAGTATGGGTTGATCACACTTTAAAGGTAGTCATATGTTATAAACATGACATATACCTTATTGGATGATTCAACTTGGAGGTAATCACTATGTTTATAGAAACATAGTGTAGACATCAAATTATGAGACCATTGCTTTGAAAGTAAACACCCAAATGGTGTAAACCTTATGCAATTCATATTTAGATTGGATAAGCACATGCGAATAGTCACTATGTGATGGACATAGTGTAGATCCTGCTGTAGTATCGGGATACTAGCTTGTGTATGGCCAATCTAAAAAATGAATTATGGCAATCACTTGTAGGTGTAGACCCTTTCGCAATTCATATTTAAAACTAGGTACACACGTTGAGGATCGAATCCCACAGTAGTACTATGGTACTACCTTGTGTATGGACAATTTTGAAAAAAATAAACAAAAGTTGTCACCTTGAAAGTGAAGGTCATTTGTTTTAAAACTTAATATTGGGTACGCACGTCGAGGATAATCACTATGTATAACATAGTGTAGATCCCGTAGTAGTACTATGGTACTACCTTGTGTATGACCAATATGCAAATTTTTAGAACATTATACACAAATGATGAGGTAATCACACAAAATATTTGCATAAAATGAATAAATGCAAAAATAATTACATATAAAATAAAGTGGAATATATTGTTATTGGGAATGTCATAGAACAACACTTTGAACAATATATTCAACACATCGGTTATATTTTATTGGGAATTGCCATTGGCAAACACTTTGAACAATGTAACAATAGTAGTATTTGTTATTGGGAATGCCACAAAGCAAACTCTTTGAACAGTACCAATTCTAGTCTAGAATAACTTCCGATCTAGAACTAGAAAACAATAGTTGAGCTGATGGCTCAAAGGCAAATATATATGTCACTTATGCTATTTTTTTTTTGAAGATATGAAGATCCAGAATATATATTTGCATGCAGCAAATAAAGCATAGTAAAATATATGGTAGCGAGAAGACTACATTGTAAAATATAGATAATAAGATCTGCGATTAATGTTTTAACCTATGGGCTAAAACATAAATTATAGAATACAATTATTTCAGAAAATAATTGTTTATTTTACAGAAAATGTATGACCTTTTCTATAAAAGTACGCAGCCTTATCCAAACACACGACGGTTTCTCCTTATTGAAAAAAAATCGTCGTTGTTCGGCCCGTGGCGTGAGAATGCTACCGCCGCCGGCTTCTAGGAAGGCCGTCCACCGCCGCCGGGGAGAAGGTCGGCCGTGCGGGGCTCCAGCCGCGGGGGCGCTGGCCGTGGGGGGCCGCTGCCGCGGGCTCGGGCTGGCCGGCCACGGAGCGCGGAGGCTGCCAGCGCGGTTCGCCGCGGGAGCAGTTGGCCACAAGGGCTGGGCACGGGGCAAGGTTTTAAATCTCCGGCTATAGCTTCCGCTATAGCCCGCTATAGCTGTTTGAGAAAGATCAAGCTGTTTGAGAAAGATCTAAGCTATTTGTGTCTATGTAGAACTTAGCTGCTACAGCCCGCTATATCTCCATTTAGCTCCGCTATAGCTTTTTTTCGAGGTCATCCGCTAAAATGTCTTAGCCGGAGATTTAAAACACCGCACGGGGGCGCGCCAGCCACCACCGGGTTGCCTGGCCGCGGGCTCCAGCCGCCAGTCGCGGCACAGGCCCGCAGACGCGCGGGTCTCTAGCCGTAGTAGGCCAGGGACGCGGGCGTGCACAGCACCGGTGCCGGCTGCCTCCTTGCTGAAGGGGCCGCAAGACCAGGTGCCGACAACCGCCGACCCGCACAGCCGGAGTTGGCCGTACGTGCATCCCGTGGGGTCGTGCTCGTTGGCCGCTGGGCCCGAGGCCGCAGACATGGGCGAGCAAGGAACCTCCGGGTCGCGGGCACGAAGGCCGCCAGGGGCCGCAGGTCGATCTGCCTGCGAGCAGAGGGCAGACGTGCGGACACAACCGCCGTACCGCTCGGGGTCACGTGGGGCTACCTGCGCAGAGGTCGCGCGGGTCACCGGTGCTCGATCGCGGGAGACGCGAGTGCAGTGCTATCGGCCGCGGGGGTCACCGGGGGCCGCAGGTGCCTCCGCTAGGGAGGATCTGCCTGAGGCGGTGCCAAGGCCGACTTGGTGCCGGCACCGGACGAACTCCCCGTGCGTTGTTGCTCGATCTCACGGCGTTGTTGCTCGGGTTCAAGACAGACCACGGTGAACATAGCCGAAGAGAACATGGTGGCTGCGACATTGTTGTCGTGGAATTGACGAAGGATGAAGATGTCGTTGCATCGATCAAGGTAAGACTAACATCAATAGATGGTTTACTGTAGTGCTTGATTGTTGCAGAAAATGTGAGACACCGATGGAAATCTTCTTCTCGTCCATCCTCCAATCTTCTATTCGATCTTCTTCTCCACTGGAAACGGACTTTGATTCGTCCTATCCTTTCCTGTTCGTCGTTGCCGGAGAAGTATTGTTCCTACGCCAGCGACGGCTTCTGTTCGTCCCTTCCGAGGGAAGAGAGAGAGAGAGCATTCCACTGCTGATAACGTGTTTAGAGTAGAGTATCTTTGAAGTAAAGCAAGAGACTCAACAGACAAATGAGAGAGTAGAAACTCTTGTTCGTTCATTGATCTATGGCTCTCTCTCTCTCTCTCTCTCTCTCTATATATATATATATATATATATATATATATATATATATATATATGAAGGAACAACTTATGAAGGGGTGCCTTCTGGGTTGATCACTAATAAGTGATTCATAACACTACCCACCATATTGTAAACAGAGAATACACACGAAGATAATTCGACAACTACTATTTTAGTTCACTTAGAAAACAAGTCCCAAGAACACTGATGGTGTGTGTTCGACCGAGGTAGTGCATTCAAACAAATTTAACGTTATTGAATGCAAACAGTAACACATACGCGTTGTTCGACCGAGGTAGTACATACAAAGAGTAATATATCTCGTTACTGTTGTTTGCCCTTAGCCGTCCCGTAATCGAATCTCAACTGATACCGCTTTGATCACAGCATTACCGAACAACAGTCCTCCATTATCGTCTCCGAGCCGTTGCTCGCCACCTTGCCTCCATGCCTTGTCCCTCACAGAAGGGAAGCACTCCTTTAGTTCACCCTTCTGAAGAAAATTAGGAAGAAAAACTGAAGTTTAGTTGAATGCTATCCGGATAGTGCAGTAACTAAAGAGCCATGATGAGCTCACTTGCCTGGTGCATAATGAGTATAATATCAGATTCCTCAACAAATTATCGTCCTTTGATAAAATATTTGTGGAAATGTAGGCCAGTTACTGCACAAATAATAAGATAATGTAAGCATTAACTGATCCTAGTATAAGAACCAGCTGAATGATGGCAGTTCAAACTTTTTTTCTATCATATCCCTTTAATCTTATCTTCAGCAGGAGATCCACCGATGTAAAAGAAAAAATAAGAGATATTTTTTTCAAAATGGAAACATCAACGATGGGCATAGTTTGGCAACCAAATCATGAGCACAAAGTGCAAATCTAATATCTATAGTTTTAACTTGAACCCCATATACTCCCATGTAATTATTTTAAAAAAAAATATATATATATATACAAAATATCATATAGTAATGCTACGAATGTAAAAGATCTAGTTTTAAGAAAATCCCGCAGCAATGCCTGCGGGGTAGTCTTCTAGTTAGATATATCAGACTAACAACTTATAGGACACCTTCAATATAGTAAAAATCAGGTATTGATTTTTAGATGCCTTCAATATAGTAAAAATCAGGTATTGGTTTTTAGGCCATTCATATAGTAAAAATCAGCTTTTTTTTTCTTCTTCAGCTAAGGGGTTCTACCAGTGGAGCCAAAAGCTGTTTTGAAAAACATTTGGTAAACCAACTTTTTATAGTAGATCTGGAAGAGGGAGCTGAAAAAACTTAAAATTTTTAGCTCTATCCGGCGTCCACCGCTTGTGAAACCAGATTTGAAGAGCTCTATTTGAGAAGTAGTTATATTCTAATTCGTTTGGTAAAAAAACAGCTCTCAATAGTTCTTGAAATGGTCAGCGTGAAGCTATGTCAAAATAGGACTTTCCGTGTGTCATCATCTGCTTGTTTAGAGTTGACCATTAGAGATGTTTGTAGTGAGTTAGTGCAGTGCTTGTTGTTTAGCGAGACGTGTTTATTGATTTTTCTGTTGACAAGCATGTAGTATATACGAGTGCGACTGTGCAAACTTTGCGTCATATGTATAGGTAGGTAGCTGCTCCTCCTAGCTAAGCCGTCACTATCAACTAAAATTCCGATATATCCAGGTGATGAAAACGATATCACGAAAATTAGGCGACGAGAGAGTAGCAGTTGCCGGTTGCTCGATCAGAATTTGGAAGCCGCTGGATCACATACTCACATGCATGCATTCACGTACTACGTACACATCGTCTCCCAAGCCACGGTCGACGAGATGTTTTTTTCCCTGAGGATCATCCACGGATCCGCCGTAAATTTCTCTTCGACTCTATAGCAGCTGAAATAATGTTTCAAGGAGTTGGCGCGTAAAAGTGTTGGATCTCGTCTCGCCGCCTGTGCGAGTTGGCAAAAGCTGCGAAGAGCGCGGGGGCATGCGAACTCGATGGCGCTTGAGCGCAGGCCGCGGGAGGCCGGACCCGGAGCGCGAGCAGCGGCCCGGTCGCACGGGCGAGCGCGCAACGCGGCACGCCGGGGGGCCAGCGCAGGCGGGCGCGTGGCCGGGGCGGCCGCCACGTCGCGCCGTGGGGGCCACGTGTTGCGGTGCGGGCCCGGGCCGCAGACGATGTGGCGCTGGGCGCGTGCGAGGTGTCCCCCGCGGCGTGCGTGGCGCGTGCATGCATTCCTGCGTGCCCGCGGCTCCCACGTACGCCCGCGCACCCCGGCACTTGCAGCTGCAGACTCGTTCCCGCCCTTGGTTTTCGCGTTGCATGCCAAGGCGACCCAGGCCAGAGCGCGCGCGTCACCTGCAGGTCAGTCTTATTTAAGAGTGGCCAGGACCGTGGCCTCAGCCTCGTACAACCCAGCGATAGATCTCTGTATTCCTTCTCCTCTGCTACCTGTGTCTTTCTCCCCCCCTCCCCCCTCTCTCTTTTGCCTTTGCAGCTAGCAATACCTGAAAGACCTGAAGCCAGCTTTCTTCTACATGCGGCAACGTGCGGTGTTCTAACCTGTGTTTCTATCGAGCAGCATTGCCAACCGGCAACCGGATGGCGTCTCGGGAGGGAGGAGCAGGTGCGGCGGGCCGGCCGGCGCTGCGAGTCGGCCGGACGCGGGAGTACCGGACGGGCATGGAGACGGAGCTGCTGTCCATCGACGCCGGCGCGTCGCGCGGCCCGGCGGTGAGCCTCTTCGTGCTGTGCGGCGACCGCTTCGAGGCCGCGCACCTGTTCCGGTCGGGGAGCCTGTCGCTGCACATGGCCCGCGTGGAGGGCCTCCCGGTGTCCATGGCCACCTGCACCGTCGGCGACCACCAGTGGATGCTGGCGCGCGACGCCCTCGTGGCGCGGATCGACGCGCGCGCCTTCGTCTTCGAGCTCCCAGGCTTCTTCTACGCCGTCGTCGTGCCGCCTGACGCCGCGGGTGGCGCGGCGGAGCGGAAGTGCGCCACGATGGCGGACATCTTCTCACGGTTCTGCGCGTACCACGACCTTGCCGCCGCCGATGGTACGAATTTGAATGTTAGAAGTCCATGGCACGATCGGTAGTAGTACTTTGGAATTACGCCATCAATGCATCTGACAAATTTAGCTGTGCACGATGGTGTTTCATTCCAGGTGGAGACGAACTTGCTGGTGAGCTGAACACGAACCCATGGGTCCGTGCCCACGCCAGGATACAGCGCCTCAAGAGGCACACCTCGCCCGCCGGACAGGCCGCCGCCGACGCGCCGTCCGACCGCGCCAGGCAGATGGAGCGCGCCGTCCGCACGTCAGCGGTCGTCAAGCTGCTTACCCGATCCCTGCTAGCTGGCGTGCTCCAGCCCGGCCGGCACCTGATCATCAGCACCGGCTTCGGCGCCGCCAATGCCGGCGCCAGCTCGCGGCCCTCCACGGCAGCGCTGCCAAGCAAATCGGTCGTGTCAGACCTCCTCGACGCCATCGAGACGAACCGGGCCGCGCCGCTTCGCGACGCCCGCCGTGGATCCGGTGGCAGCGGTGGACTCGGGTGGTGGAACCTCAACGTGGAGGGCATAATGCTGCTGCTCAGGGTCGTCCAGGTGGTCCGGGGAAGGAAGCATCTAGCGGAGCCGGCGGCAGGGGAAAAGAGGCCACGGGACGAGGGACCTGGTCGCGACACCATGAGAGGCGGCGTTATGGGAGGTGGCGGCGCGGCACGGCGGTGGTGCGGCGGGAGGCCGAGGAAGATTGGGAATACCGTTGGCGCCTGCGGGAGCTCTCGAGTCTTCAGCGCCCAGGGAGTATAGTAAGAAATTACTACTAGTAATTAGCTAGGGGTTTAGGGTAATTACTAATTAGGGAACGGTTTGATTTGTTGATCTGCTCTGTTGTACGCATCAAATAGATGCATGCTTGACGATCGGTATGCTTTCAGAATTCAATTATTTATATGAGTAGTTCTCGTGGAGACCATCATCAAATAGATTCATGCTTGACTATCGGTATGCTTTCACAATACTCCGTCTCAAAATCAAATAAATTAACTTCTAGACTTGTGTTAAGTCAAATTATTTTAAATTTAACTAAATTTATAAAAAATACTAATACTTATGATACTCCGTCTTAAAATAAATTAACTTCTAGAGTTATTTCTAAGTTAAGCTATTCTAAATTGAACCGTGATATTCTACCAGAGAGTTTGTTTTGAGCGTGTTGGCTTAAAGCCCACCAGATGCGTCCCGTTTTGGGCTGGATGGCCGCGTAGGACAGGAGGCCTGTTTGTGTGCTGGTTGCACTGGACGGTCGAACCAAGGTGAAGCTTGATCGGATCGTCCAGGTTGTGACGCTGACTAGTGGGGTCATCGAGGCAGGTGACCATTGGAGGCACGCGCCGACCGTTGGTTCCCTGATGGTGGGACCGCCAGGACACGCAGAGCGTGGGGCAAAGGCCCTAGTGGTTATTTGGCCCTCCCCTCTCTACAAGTAGAGAGTGGATGGCCATTGGGCTGGTTGAGCACCTTGGGGACATTGTATCCAAGTGTGAGTGCTTGATAGCCCTCTGATCCACTTGTGGAGAGTGCATTCAATTGTGGGTGTGATCACTAGTGCGTTGCATTAAGATATTGCAAGGTGTGGTATTAGGTGATCGAGTTGCAAGCCGGTGGTGGTACTTGTTACTCTTGGAGGTTACCACCTCCTAGACGGCTTGGTGGATTGTGGTCTCCATTGTGAAGCACATGTGTGAAAGGTCTTAAATGGCTAGAGGGGGTGAATAGCCTAAAAGATATCTATAAATACACTAGAGAAAAGGGCTAGTAACCTAAATGGTGAAATACAATTTTGCTCTAACTCTACAAGGCTTACAAGCCATCTATCCCACAATTCTAGTTCTTTACAATCTCTATGCACACACAAAGGCTATGTCACTACTCTAACTCTAGTTGAGCTAGCTAACAACTAACAAGAGACTAAGCAAGCTACTCAACTAAACTAACAAGAGAGTTACACTACTCAACTACAACAAGTAAGTAACAATGTAATACAAGGGAGATGAGTAGGGTGATTATACCGTTTGAGGCAAGCGCTCAATCAATCAATATGAATACCAAAGAGCTTCAGGAGAATACCAAAGGAGACAAGAGACACATAATTTTTCTCCCGAGGTTCACGTTCTTGTCGGCACGCTAGTCCTCATTTTGTCGACCAACACTTGGTGGTTCGGCGGCTAATAGGTATCACAAACCTAGCCCACCACTTGAGCGCCGCAAGAACCTACCCACAAGTGAGGTAACTCAATGACACGAGCAATCCACTAGAGTTACCTTTAAGCTCTCCACCAGGGAAGGTACAAGACCCCTCGCAATCACCGGGAGATGGCCTTGAACAATCACCAACTTGTGCCAATGTTTCTCTGCTGCTCCAAGCTATCTAGGTAGCGGTAACCACTAAGAGTAACAAGAAATCTGCAGCCACAAAGATCCCCATGTGCCATTAGATACAATCACATGAGCAAATGCACTAGAAATCACTCCCAATTTCACTTTGATGATGAATCAATGATTGAGATGAGTGGGAGGTGTTTGCTTAGGCTCACAAGGATGTATCACCGATGAAAATATGCAAGAGAGTGAGCCAAAGCCGAGCCACTTCTATTTATAGAGCCCTCAAGGCTTAGAGAGCCGTTGGCTGTCATAGAGCCAACCGGACTCGCTGACCGGACACACCCCAGCATCTGGTCCTTCGACGCCGTCCACATGTCCACACTTTGAACTACGACCATCGAATTTCAATGGTCAAAAGGTGAACATGCGAACGTTTAAGTTATGACCGGACGCGCATCTCAAACGATCGGACTCACCAACACATGGAGGCCGGTCACTTTCAGAAAGCACTCAGAGATGATTTTTGAAGTCCGAATGCGCCCGGTCAGAGATGACCTTATGCGTCCAGCGTCCGGTCCTTTCTTCTCAACCACGCACACGCCTCAGCATGAAGACCAGACGCGGGAACAGTGTTTCCCACGCGTCAGGTCGTGCCATGCCACCAGCGTCCGATCATGACCCCGAGCCGTGCCCTCTCTGCTGCGCATGACCGGACTCGGCTGGCAGGGTCCAGTCCTGCCTGAGCCAACATCCGGGCATGTACCTTCGCCCCTTTTCTTTTTCTATCTCCTCAATCACTTCACCCTTGCTTCCAAGTTGCTAACCACATTGTGTATAACCCATGTGCACATGTGTTAGCATTTTTCAAGGGTTAGAAGTTAGCACACTAGGTCACTAATGCATATGCAAGAATCACTTCACCTAGTGGCACTCGATAACCGCTTAGCCAAAAATTTCCCCTCTTTCTAGTACGGCTATCGATCTTAAATACACTCACACCCTCTATGGTGTCTTGAGTGCCAAAACAAAAACCTATTTGATACCTTTGTCTTGATCAACACTTGGTTTTTATTTTTCTCTTTCTTCTTTTCCAAGTTTGAGCACTTGATAATCTCTTTTGGTCATCACCAACACCTTGATCACCATCATCTAGCTCCATTGCTTGGATGTACCAACCTAGCTCATATTCACACTTGATGACATAGGTTAGTACTTAGGTTTCATCAATTATCCAATACCAAACTAGGGCTTTCAACGTGAAGGTTGTGTGTGGCTCTGGAGAAGCCTTTGTGAGCAGTGTTGCGCTCGCCCACAGGAGACATGAAGAGCAACTCTAGTAGAAGCGAGGTGCGAAGAGCACCAAGTGGTCCAGCCGAATGAACTACTATAGCTCTTATGTAGGTACTTCTCGAGGGGAGAGTGTGGGCTTGCGGGCCACCATTGGGAAGAGGATCAGCGACAACTTTGGGCTTGCCTCAACAGGGTCTAAGTTGTTGGCAAACCCTCCGAATCTCAGGGAAAAAATTACCATGTCATCATCTTCCTATTGGTTTGCAATTCCCTAACACAAGCTTACCTTACTTGTTAATACTTGTGCTTGTGTTAGTTGCTCTTGTGTAGCTAGTTGGCTTGTGTAGTTAACCAGTTGCTCTCTTAGCTTGTGTAGCTAGTTGCCTTGCTTAGTTCGTGTAGCTAAGTAGTGATAGCTCTCTAGCTTAGCTTGAGTAGATTTGCTGGTTGAGTTGTGCTAATGGTGCTTAGGCTTTGTACGCTTTGCTCACTAGTATGTGTAGGAGCTCCTAGTGTGCTTAGTTGACTAGTTGCATATATTTGTTTGACCTTGCTAACTAGACTTGTTTAGGTGAGCTCTCTCTAGCTTGGCACCATAGTTTCTTTAACTATGATCCTTTTAAGATGCTTGTGAACATAGATAGAGAGGTTTAGTTAATTCTAGATCGATTAGTTTAATTCCATATTTGTTTCGGTTAGCCGATACGAATAAGTTTTAGAAATGATTATTCACCCCCTCTAGTCGGCTCCTAGATCCTAACAGTAGTGTTGCCTTTCAGACTCATATCAATTAAGGAGAGAAATATGTCTTTACCCTCGGATGAACTATATCCTTTAGCCTTGACGAACGTCATCCTTTATTAATACACTTCTCATTTCTCATGGAAATAGATACGTTGAAATATTCTTGAGTGAAAGCTACATTGGTATTTGTGCACTTGTGGATCTTTCTATTTGCATCAACAAATACTAACAGAGCACTTAATCATACGGTGAGCAAGTTCAAAACTAAAGTACACACAATGCCTCTAAATGGTATACTGAGAAGGTCCTAATCATCCTGTGTATATTTTTTGCTCGTTTTAAGTCTAATCTCATCTAATTCAACTTATTTGAGATCTTCAGCTTAAAACCAATCCAGTGAGACCACTTTTGCATTGACTTAGTGGGAGTATATGTTTGCATCTAAATGCTCTCAACTTAATTCCTATTAAGCTACTAGTTTTGGACCTCCTTATAGTATGACCAAAGATAAAACAAAGACCTATACACACTATGACAACTACATTCTAAGCACCCAACTTGCACTTGACCCTATAGTGTCATTATTCTTGGTGAATATCCTTGTGCTCATTCTAGTGGAGGGATATTCAGAGTCTTTCTATGGCCTTCAAAGGCATCACCAAATTTTCCCCAGGAATTAAGGATTTAGTATCTCTGGACTGATTGTTATCTGGATGAGCTCCTAACAACACAGTTCCCTCATCTTTTTCATTATGCTGAGAATGTGAACTTGTCACTTAGAGTGGCTATTGCTGAACTAAATCTTCTCAGACTCCCAATGTCATAGCATGCTTTTGATGAAATTTTGAAATTGTAGGATATTTTGAATGCTCTACGAGGTGCTGGCTTGACAAATGGCCCGCGGACATATATTTGGAACTCACAATATAAACTTGCCAAGTTTTATATTCATCACTTTGCCTCCCTTTCACCACTGGCTTTTGGTTCTTTGGTTATGGAAGTCAAAGTACATCCCCAAGATTAAGTTTTTCTTTATGTGGCTCCTCTTCAATGACCGTTTGAACACTAGGAACATTCTGAGGAGAAGGAAGGAATTCTTGTATGAAGGATACAATTGTGCAATGTGCCATGAGGGTGTTGAAGAAATAGGTATGCACCTCTTCTTCAAGTGTTCTTACAGCATAACTAGGTGGATTGTTTATTCCCAAAAAGGTGGATTGTTTATGTTAAATATGCAGTGGTCCATCCAAGGGATTTTTTCTAGATGATCACACAACAAAATTGCACATGGGAATGCATTTCTTCATGGAAATCTTCATGATTGCAGCTTGGTGCATCTAAAAAGAAAGAAATGATTACATTTCAACAACAAACTATTATCAGTTACAGTTTGGAAACACCTCTTTGCAAGTGAAGTTAAGCTTCATCTTTGTCGGCTCCCAGAAACCCTTCACCAATCTATTATGTTATGGCTAGGCTCGTTGTAATATCTTGTTTTTCTTCTTTCTAGTTCTTGTAACTAGGTAAGTTTTCTCCCTCCCCTTGGGATAGCCCTTTGCTATCCCTTTTATAAGTGTTGTTTGGCCTTATTTTAATATATCTCTAGGGAGCTTTTGCTTCACAATTGACGTCAAAAAAGTTTTGATTTTATTAGTTCCTATAAAGTTTTTACCCTCAAGCTAGGTTGAAAATCCAATGCCTATTCTATATTTTGTCAAAAACTCTCATTTTGTATTCTATATAAAATAAGGACTTTTGGTAGTCGATTGTAATCTTGATTACCAGGACACAAATGACAATTTCAGCCTTCACCACATTGCTCAAGATATGTGATAGAGTATGAAGTGAGATCTAAGAGGGACCAATGGTGTAACCTCATGAGGAATTAGTATTTGAGCCAAATAATCTCCATCTACTCTAAAGGAATATGAAAGACCAAGGAAGTCATAGTCACCTTGGTTTTGTACTAACCTGTTCTATTGTTCAAGATGTTGAATTTTCTTATAAAAGAAAATTGAATTTGTAGTAGTATTTTTTTTTCTAAAAAGTAAAGTCCTTACCATTATACTACCAATATAGATACTCCATAATGCTTCACTTAAAACTGTAAAAATTTGTTCAAAGTAAAAACTTACGTAAATATTGTCATGGATTTTAATATAGTTTTAAATGTTCTGAGTTCCATTTGTATATGGGTCTTTCATGATTTTTATAACATAATATATGTATTTCTTGGTGATGAAAGCATGTATAATAATAATAATAATAATAATAATAATATGATGATGATAATAATAATGATGATGATGATGATGATGATGATGATGATGATGATGATGATGATGATGATGATGATGATAATAATAATAATAATAATAATAATAATAATAATAATAATAATAATAATAATAAATAATAATAATAATAATAATAAATAATAATAGAAATGGGTAATTTAGATACATATATAAGCGTAATTAATGGATCATGAACATTTTTATAATAGTACATATTGGTAATTTAGTTTATTTTTAATGTGCAAGAAGTGGTAATTTATATGCAAATTTAATAAGTGGAAGAAGTGGTTACTTTAGATTATGTCTCATGATGACATAAATGGGCAATTTAGATGGATATTTTGGTGGTTAATTTATGTTATTTCTCATAATAACATATATGAGCAACTATTTAGAAAAAGTAGAATAGATCTAATGTTATTATTATCAGTGATGATTAGTCTACCAATCAATGTTCGGACCTCTCTGATTTTTGTGTGGATTTCTAGTATTTCTCTTTTTTCCTAGTGTATCTAAGGACGATTAAGAAAGAGGTTCCTTTGGGGCCTCCAGTTAGCTATTATCAATATCAATGATGATTAGGTTCTGCCAATACCAATTGACACCTAGAGGGCAGAGCCTCTTGAAAGGTCCTTGTTTGGTTTTGGTAATTGAGTTACAACCTAGGTGGACTAATTGTGTTTAATGTGAGATACATAGGTGATTAGTCCATAGGTACATCATGTGTGAGCAACCTTTGCCATGGAGGTGAAATGGCATGGAGATGTTGCAAAGATCACACATGTGACGATGAAGGAGCTCATTGCACATGAGACATGACATTGAGTCATGTGATCAAGGTGAAGAAGATCAAGACAAGACTTGGCTCGACGGACCGGTTGTAAGTGTGAAGGGCAAGTTAAGTGATGACTTGGCGCCGATGGACCGAAGCAATGGTGAAGAGCAAGTGAAGTCAAGATTGATGAACCAATACGATCACGTGATAATATGAAGTGGATCATATCATTGTTGATCATGTTGGTGCATGTGTTGCATCGACATTGAAGGAGATGGAATGAAATGCGTAAGGCAAAGGTATAACCTAGGGCATTTCATTTCACCGGTCATAGGCGTGTAGAGAAGTTGATGACTGGGTATAGGATAGATGGTCGTACTATTAAGAGGAGCAAACTTGTTAGCATATCGGTCATCTAGTGCCACTTGAGCGATCTAACTTTGCATACGTGTTAGGATCGTGTGGCGTGGTGAATTGAGTGCTAATCCTTTGTAAAAAATGTTTATGAAAAGCTAACACACGAGCACAAGGAGGTGATCACTTGGTGGTGTTAGCACATTTGCAAAGGTGAATAAGTTGGTGAAGAAAAGGAGGCAAAACCGGGCTCGAAGTGGTGCCCTGGGGCACCGCCACCCCCTATCTGATGCATCGCCACCCCTATGGCAGTGCCCAACTTGGCGAGGCTGAGAGCAATGTGTTCGGGATTGGCACCACCATGCCTTGCCCAGTGGCACCACCACCCCTAGGGCGGTGCCCACCTGGACTTGGCAAAGCGCAGCTGGAGTCGGGGTGGTCATCGGACGTGATGGTGTACACCGCCATGGCATGGATGGTGCACCGCCGTGTTTTTCCTAAGGCTGGTGTTTTTGGTGTTGAGCTAAGGGGGTCACCGCCATGGGCACCGCCGCCCTATGTCTGGTGCACCGACCTATTAATCTAGAGAGGGAGGAAAATGGGCACGAGCATCGTCGGGGGCACCGCCACCCCTAGGTAGTGCACCGCCCCTGCCTATCCGCTGCCACTGCCACTACTGCCTGTTCGGTGCCCCAATGGCTAGTGGATGAACGTTGGAGGGGCACCTCCTCCCTATGTCCGGTGCCCTCATAGAAAAGAGAATCTTTAGAGCAACGACTCTATTTTGTCTAGGGGCTTATAAATACCCTCTTGGCCGGCTTGGGCTGGTTGCTGAGCACACTAGAGCCTTGGTGGCTTGTGTGGTGGTGCTTGGGGGCCTTCTAACTCATATGTGCTTGATAGTAATCATCCGATCGAGTGAGTGAGTGATTCTAGTGCGATTGCGTCATGAGGTTGCATCGAGTGGCACTAGGTGATCGAGTTGCAAGCCGGTGATGCTTGTTACTCTTAGAGGTTGCCACCTCCTAGATGGCTTGGTGGCTTGTGACTTTGTTGAAGCACGTGAGAAGATTGTGCGGTGCTCCGGAGGTGTATTTGTGAGGGGGATTGTGCTCACCCCGCGGGGATCACAAAGAGCAACTCTAGTTGAGCGTGGCATTGAGCTACCCTCACTTTTGGGGTAGGTTCTTGTGATGCCCGATGTGCGGACTTGGCGGGTGATGCCAATTAGCCGTCGAACCACCAAGTGAGCGATTGACACAATAGGGATGTAGCTTGGTGGAAACCAAGTGAACCTCAGGAGAAAATCACCATGTCAACATTGTCTTCATCATCTTCTCGGTGGTTTGCTTTTCGTGAAACACAAGCTTGTATTATTTTCATTTACATTGTGCTTGTTTAGTTGCTCTTGTGACTAACTTAGCTTTAGTAGCTTGCTAGTTGCCTTCTTGCTTGTGTAGATAAGAAGTAGTTCCGTTGAGTGGCTAATTTGGTTTTAGTAACCTTGTTAGTCACATTGCTTAGTTTGTGTAGCTTAGTAATTGATGCTCTATAATTTGGCTTATGTAGCCTTGTTATTCAGCATTGCTAGTGAGCTTAGGTGTCTTTGAACTTTTGCTTACTAGAATTGTGTAGGAGCTCTCCTGGTTGTTTGAGTACTAGTTGCATAGGTTTGTGTGACCTTGCTACTAGAATTGATTAGGTGATCTCTAGCTAGCCTGGCACCTTTGTTGCCTAATTAGAATCTTTATAATGTGCTTGAGAACTTAGATAGAGGGGTGTAGTCTTGACTAAACCGATAGTTTTAATTTTGCACTTGTTTCGATTAGCCGACGCAATTGTTTTTAGAAAGGACTATTCACCCCCCTCTAGTCCGCCATCTTGACCTTACACATGGTATCAGAGCTTAGTCTCTCATTTGCAGTCTTCATCGACCGAGAGTATGGCATCTAGTGGGATAGTTGATTGTGAGACATATTTTTATGGCACAAACTTTGCACTTTGGAAAAATCACATGCTTGATCATTTTTGTGCAAAGGGACCTAAGTTTTGGTGGGTTGTCACTAGTGGTCTCACTCATGTCTTGGACCATAGAAATCTCACCAAAGCTCAAAGAGTTCTCTATGAACTTGATGCACATACTTGTTGTTATCTAATGGATGCTTTGAGCTTTGATTTGATGAAAAGGATAAACTATGTGGGAACCTCTCGTGAGATATGGAAATCAATCAAGCACACCTTCGGTGATTCCTCCACATGGGATGATGGCAAGTTCAAGGAGGATGAGCCCAAGGAGAAAGTGCATGAGTGTGTCAAGCATGACCACAATTTGGTGATTGTAGAAGATTGCTCCACCTCATGGTCAAGTGATGATGATGATCGATCCACTACAAGTTTACTTGACAAGATTGATGATGATGATGCCTCAAGTGATGCCGATGATGATGCTACTCCACTCACACTTGATGGTGATGATGATAGATCTTGCTCGGATGACATTGCTACCACAAGCTCTCCTACATCACCACATTGCTTCATGTCACAAGGTGACACTAAGGTATCTAATGCTAATGTGGTTGATCATGTTGATTCATATGATGAGCTTATGAGTAGACTTGCTAGCATGACCATGTCTTTAGAAAATAAGAAAGCTAAAACAATGAAATTGGAAAATGAAAACTCATTTCTAAAGAACTCATGTGAAGGACATAAGAAATTACTTGATGTTCTTAAATCTTCACATGGTAAGCTAAAATTGACTCATGAGACACTACTTCCATCTCATGAAGAATTATTAGATCAACATGCTTCTCTCATTAAACTATTTACAAAGAAACTTAAAAATAGTGAGAGCTCATCACATGGGTCACATGATCAATCACATATTATTGCTAACCCTTGTGATGTAGGGAAGAAGCATTTATCCACCTCTTATGATGATTTATTAGAAATGTCATGCTCTTCACATATAGATGCTTGTTCTTCTTCTATGTCTTGTGAGACTCACCTTTTGAAGGAGAATAATGAGCTCAAAAAGGAATTAAAGAATTTGAGCAACAAGCTAGAGAGATGCTACAACTCAAAAGTCACCTTTGAGCATTTGATGAAGACTCAAAGAAACTTTGGTGACAAGAGTGGCCTTGGCATCAAGAAGATGACAAAGGGCGAAAGAAAAAGAGAAAAGAAGATGAAGAAGGAAGCACATGAGTTGCTTTCTCATTTCATATGCTATCGATGCCATGAAGTGGGTCATCTTCATGATCAATGCCCTAACATTGAGAAGCTCAATAAGATGAAGGAAGAAGAGAGGCTCAAGCATGTCAAGTGCTTTAAGTGCTGCACATGGGGTCTTCTCACCTCTATGTGCCCAACCAAGCAAGTGGTGAAGCAACAAGAAGAGCCTCAATCAAAGCCATAAGTTGAGCAACAAGAAAAGACACCCCAAGAGCAAATCAACGTCAACCATGAAGATGGTGATGATTTGGTGATGAAGAAGAAGAAAACAAGAAGGGTTGGAAGAGCAAGGCATCCAATGCTTGATCAAGATGCCAAGATAATGAGGAAGAATCAAGATGAGAAGAGAGATTTAGCTCACATCAAGTGTTTCAAGTGTGAAGATATGGGACACTTTGCCTCAAGGTGTCCTACCAAGCTTGAGAAGAAGGCTCAAGCAACTCATGAGAGGCAAGGCAATGAGAAGCACCACATGAGCAAGGAAGAGAAGGCTCAATCAAAGAGAAAGTGCTACTCATGCCGGGAAAGGGGACACATGGCACATTTATGTCCCCTAGGTAATAATTCTAAGCCCATTTTAATTGATGATGATCTTGTGCTTAGAAAAGGATAGGAATGGTACCTCATTGGTTGCAATTGCAAAACATCTTGCTACTTATACTAAGGCAATGCCTAAGTATGTTGCTCCTAACTTGAGAGGACCCAAACTTGTTTGGGTACCATCAAAAAGTGGATGAATGTTTGCAGGTACCATAGCATTAGAGGCTTGATTCAATAGAATTCTTATTGTTCATCATAT
The DNA here is from genome assembly GCA_904845875.1 of Miscanthus lutarioriparius. Lineage (NCBI taxonomy): Eukaryota > Viridiplantae > Streptophyta > Magnoliopsida > Poales > Poaceae > Miscanthus > Miscanthus lutarioriparius. Next base: position 47,512,811 of record CAJGYO010000004.1, read on the forward strand.
ATTGAGTCAAGTATTAAAGCCTAGTGCTATTCTATCCCAATGCCAAGCCAAAAATTAGTGAAGTCAAAGTGCTACAACATACAAGTGCTATAATTTAAGCTGTGGTGATTTATTGGAATATTTGATGGATTGCAAAGAATTGAGTTAAAGCTTGCTAATTGGGTGATCATGATCTAACTAAGGTATATTTCTAGTTGATCACTTCATTTGGGTGCATATGAGTTGATTAAATTGGATAAATATGTAATGTTGCTTGCTATAAGATGATTGAATGGATAAATACTTAGTAATAAAGTTTGGATTGATTTGTGTTGGATAAATTCATAAGGTGACCTTTAGTGAGTGGATTGTATGTATATATGTCTGGTGAAAGTATTCAAACAAGTTAGTTTCAAGTTTGATTCACATTTGATGAAATTTAGCTCAATTGGTTGAAATCTGTCCTATAATTGAAAAAAACTGAGCTAGCTGTGATCAAGTCTGAGTTTGAGTGACCAAATCTATTTGGATTGGCATGAAATTTGGTATGAATGCTCTAGACTTATGGTATCATATTATGTAGAAATTTCATGAGAATCGGATAAGAGATGCTTTAGTTTTGGAGTAGATCTTGTCAGCTATAGTGCAACAGTTTCAGCATGTAGCAGTGTATAAGAATTGAAATCTGGTAGCAATCTAAAAGTCAAATGAATCCCAAATTTTTCCAGCTGCTAGATGACTTAGTGAAACACATCTCTACCAAATTTCATAGTAATTGAATTTGTACATTAGGAGATATGGATTTTTCATTGAATGGTACATAATCTACCAGAAAAGTGATAATTATTGGATTGATCAAGAGTCACTTTGATTGAAAGGTCCTCAAGTTGGAAACATGTTCTTAAGTGTTTGAGGTATCTAAGTTTGATTTTGAGATGAGCTAGAAGCATGACAAGCAAAGAGTACAAGGCCATTTGATTATGGAGTGTACTTGGCACACAATGGGTACTCAATTAAAGATCAAGACCAAGCTCAAGATGAAGATGAAGTTTAAGTTCTAGTGCTTATTGAAAATCATTTGGTAGAAAGAAAAGGACTTAAACATGTAGAAAGAAAAGGAATTAAAAAAAGAATCCAAGATTGTTCATCAAGATAAGTCCATCACTTAGATCAATCAACAAATTCATTTCAAGTGAGTATCAAGAATGGTTCTTGGAGAGAGGTCACTTCTCCCTATTGTAGGGGCTTGCCGCCTATGTGTAGGTAAACCAAGTGTGGTACTTGGAAGGCTAACATGGAAGTGGTGATCCTAGGAACATTTGAGATAGTTAGTTGAAGCAATCAATAGGATTGATCAAGAAAAGCAAGCAACATCCAAAAGAGAGCTAGTCATGAAAATTCAAGTGGTATTCCAAATAGTTCTCTCATGCAAGCATTGATAAAAGAAGAAGCAAGCCAACCACCTCTTGATAGTGCACTTGATCATTAGTGGTTCTCAATTCATATGGGTGAAGAATGGACTCTATCTATGATGATTGGTCTTCACCAAGTTTATAATTGGACTTCATAATGCTATTGGAGTAATAAATTGGAATCTATGTGACTATCCTCTACTCCAACATAGCAAAGGTATCATTGTAATGTGCATGATCATTTCATCTTGTACTAGTATACGGTTAGTGCATATAGTACATGCTCTATAGGATCATGCATGACAAATGAAAGTTTAAAATTCATAGCCTACCACTATTGCTTGAATGATTAATTGATCTAGTGGTTAGTGTATGAGTTTGTTCATGAGTTAGTGAACCCAAGTACTTGATTTATTTTGGATTGCTAACAAGTAACAAGTACAACATTGGCAAGATAGCCCTTAAAAGAGGTGTAAAGAAGCTTGTCATTGGTTCAAACCGGACTTGAAAGCTTAGGCAAATCAACTTAGTTCAAGTCAACATTAGAAGCTCATGATAGTGACAAGAGTGCAAGCACAAGACAACAATGCAAATGGACATCTTGTTTTGATTGTTTCAAATGGTATCTAGACTCAACTATTTCATCAAGAATTCATAAGTGATGTCTAGATCAACTCATAAGTGATATCCTACAAGTGGTACTCATGATGATAGCAAATGTTCAAGAAATGGTTTTTATTGACAAATCAATCATACACATGGTATCACATCTCTACACATGGTATCATTCATACAAGATGGTGGTTCCACAAGTGATCCTCAACTTTTTGTGATCATCAAATGAAGAATGCTTTCCTCATCTAGAAGAGCTCAAGATCATCAAGAGAATGACCCATGCTTGGACATAGGGGGAGGAGCCCCACTACAATTGGTATCAAGGTCACAAGATCCTACACATGGTGTCTAAAGAGCTATACAAGTGGTGTCCATAAAAAATGAAGATTCAAGTGTCAACCATCTACCCCAATGCAAGCCTTTGCATCAATAAGAAGCACACCTTTTATGGAAATTGATGACAAAGGGGGAGAGATTGTACAAAGATATGAAAGCTTTGGAAGAGATTGAGACAAAGAAGTAGAGGTTGGACATGGACATGGACAAAGAGGGAGCAACATTGAGGAATTGAGAAGGATCAAAATTCTTGGACAAGAGATGCACACAAGTAGGGGGGCAGGCTTATGAACTTTGATTGATTTCATTTGAGATATGCATATTCATGTGCTTGCTTGAATTGCATAAGTTTTAAATTTGATATGCATGCTTGTGTGGTGTATGCTAGTTGTAGAATTTGATTGATGATAGGATAACTAGCATGCATAGGTTGGTAGCTAGACTTGTATTTCTACATGTGGTAATAGAACCTTGCTTATAATGTTGATCTCACGGGGTTTCTAGTATTTTTGTTATCTAGCTACTCAAGGTGCTAAGGATGGTGTTAAAAGTGTAACTCCGATTGGTATCACGCATCAAAGGTTAATTCTTTAACACCTAAGCATCATTGATAATAATTACTCTCCCACACCTCCAATATGCATATGTGCGAGCTTCAAACCAAACACTCTAGCACATATGTAGGGGGAACTAATACTACCAATTCAGGTTTATGGTACTTGTACAAAAATCATTTACACTTGATAAAATTGCTTGGGCAAGAACATGAATCCAAAAGTGCTTAATTTCCATATCTTTGTTGAGTTGTCATCAATTACCAAAAAGGAGAGAGTGAAAGGTCCTTGTTTGGTTTTGGTAATTGAGTGACAACCTAGGTGGACTAAATATGATTAATGTGAGATACATAGGTGATTAGTCCACATGTACATAATGTGTGATCAACCTTTGCCATGGAGGTGAAATGGCATGGAGATGTTGTAAATCTCACACATGTGATGATGAAGGAGCTCATTGCACATGAGACATGACATTGAGTCATGTGATCAAGGTGGAGAAGATCAAGACATCACTTGGCTCGATGGACCGGTTGCAAGTGTGAAGGGCAAGTTGAGTGATGTCTTGGCGCCGATGGACCGAAGCAACGGTGAAGAGCAAGTGAAGTCAAGATCGATGAATCAATATGATCATGTGATGATATGAAGTGGATCATACCATTGTTGATCATGTTAGTGCATGTGTTGCATTGACATTGGAGGAGATGGAATGGAGTGCGCAAGGCAAAGGTATCACTTAGGGCATTTTATTTCACCGGTCATAGGTGTGTAGAGAAGTTGATGATCGGGTTTATGATAGATGGTCATACTATTACGAGGAGCAAACTTGTTAGCATATCGGTCATCTAGTGCCACTTGAGTGATCTAACTTTGCATACGTGTTAGGATCAAGTGGCGTGGTGAATTCAGTGCTAATCCTTTGGAAAAAATGTTTGTGAAAATCTAACACATAAGCATAAGGTGGTGATCACTTGGTGGTGTTAGCACATTTGCAAAGGTGAATAAGTTGGCAAAGAAAAGGAGGTGAAACCAGGCTCGAAGTGGTGCCCTGGGGGCACCGCCACCCCCTGTCCGTTGCATTGTCACCCCTGTGGCGGTGCCCGGCTGGCCGAGGCCGAGAGCAACATGTTGGGGGCTGGCACCGCCATGCCATGTTCAGTGGCACTGCCACCCCTAGGGCGGTGCCCACCTAGACTTGGCATAGCGCAGCTGGAGTCGGGGTGGTCACCGGACGTGATGGTGTGCACCGCCATGGCATCGATGGTGCACCGCTAGGTGCTGTCCGGTGCCACCACCATGTTTTTCCCAAGGCTAGCGTTTTTGGTGTTGAGCTAAGGGAGTCACCACCATGGGAACCGCCGCCCTATGTTTGGTTCACCGCCCTATTAATCCAGAGAGGGAGGAAAACGGACATGGGCACCATCGGGGCACCGCCACCTTGTTGTGGTGACACCACCACCCTGTTGTGGTGACACCGCCACCCATGGGTGGTGCACTACCCCTGCCTGTCTGGTGCCACCGCCGCCTATCCGATGCCCACCACCCCATGTCTAGTGCCACACTGACCTGTCCGGTGCCCTCGTCAGAAAAGGGAATCTTTAGAGCAACGGCTCTAGTTCATATGGGGGCTTATAAATACCCCCTTGGTTAGCCTTGGGCTGGTTGCTGAGCACACTAGAGCCTTGGTGGCTTGTGTGGTGGTGCTTGGGAGCCCTCTAACTCACTTGTGCTTGATAGTGATCATCCAATCGAGTGTGTGAGTGATTCTAGTGCGATTGCATCGTGAGGTTGCATTGAGTGGCACTAGGTGATCGAGTTGCAAGTCGGTGGTGCTTGTTACTCTTGGAGGTTGCCACCTCCTAGACTGTTGGTGGCTTGTGACTCCGTTGAAGCATGCAAGAAGATTGTGCGGTGCTCTAGAGGAGGATTTGTGGGGGATATTGTGCTCACCCCACAGGGATCACGAAGAGCAACTCTAGTTGAGCATGTCATTGAGATACCCTCACTTTTGGGGTAGGTTCTTGTGGTGCTCAAAGTGCAAGCTTGGCGGGTGATGCCAATTAGCCGTTGAACCACCAAGTGAGCGGTCGACACAATGGGGATGTAGCTTGGTGGCAACCAAGTGAACCTTAGGAGAAAATCACCATGTCAACATCATCTTCATCATCTTCTCGGTGGTTTGCTTTCCACAAAACACAAGCTTGTATTACTATCATTTACATTGTGTTTGTGTAGTTGCTCTTGTGACTAGCTTAGCTTTAGTAGCTTGCTAGTTGCCTTCTTGCTTGTGTAGCAAGAAGTAGTTCCCTTGAGTGGCTAATTTAGTTGTAGTAACCTTGTTAGTTATATTGTTTAGTTTGTGTAGCAAAGTAATTTGTGCTCTATAATTTGGCTTGTGTAGTCATGTTATTGAGCATTACTAGTAAGCTTAGGTGGCTTTGTGCTTTTGCTTACTAGAATTGTGTAGTAGCTCTCCGGTTGTTTGAGTACTAGTTGCATAGGTTTGTGTGACATTGCTACTAGAATTGATTAGGTGAGCTCTAACTAGCCCAACACCTTTGTTGCCTAATTAGAATCTTTATAAGGTGCTTGAGAACTTAGATAGAGGGGTGTAGTCTTGGCTAAACTGATAGTTTTAATTCCGTACTTGTTTCGGTTAGCCGGCGCAATTGTTTTTTGAAAGGACTATTCACCCCCCACTCTAGTCCACCATCTCGACCCTACACCCCTATAGTAAAATTGCATTAATAAAAAGGAGTTTACAAAGGGATACAAAGAGCTCAAGAAACAAAAAAAAGAAATGAAGAAAATGCTACTGGCTAACAAGATTAGAACATATTTTGGCGCCATGTATCAAAGTTGACTCATAAACTTGACTTGATTCTAAGAGAAACCAGAGCTAGTTCCTTTGCAAAAGCCCTCTTGTAGTCCATGAGGCTTGACTATGTTCCTTTAAAAATCAAATCATTTCTTGTGCCCCAGATTGTCCAACACATGGTAAAGATTGCCATCATGAAGAAAGCCATGTGGATTTGGTCTTTTACAGTCTGAACCATATCTAGGAATGATCTTGGTGGGGTGAAATCAACACTTAGAAGTCCCTAGCAGGCAATTGCAAATGGACAATTGAGAAAGAGGTGATCCCATGTCTCTTCAACATCATTTTGGTAGAGTACACAACTATAGGACTCAAGAAACATATTTTCCCTCTCACAATATTTCTTGTTCTTAATCTATCTTTCAAGAGCAGCCAAAAGAAGACATTGTGCTTGGGCTAGCAAGAGGATTTCCACAACAATTTGTAGGCAATGTGGGACTGATGCTGTCCCACCAAGGCCCCATAAGCTTTTGTTGCTGAGTAAGTTTTGTTGTTCCATAGATAACCCTAGATGTCATTAGAATCTTCAAGCTGTGTCGATGCGAAAAGTGACCAACAAGTAAATATTTATAGTTTTGCCGTGCGTTGTGATCGGATGTGGCCTAGTACTCAATGACATAGGATTTATACTAGTTTAGGCAATAGGCCCTACATCCAGTTGAGGTCGGTCGATGACTTTATTCTTGAGCCCAGGTGCTCGAAGTTTGTTGTGGGGTTACAAACGAGTAAGGAATGAGAAGGGGGCATTAGAGGCCCGGTCGGAGGAGCATATGCTCTGTGTGTCTCTAGAGCTGTTGAGCTGTTGTGTTCTTGCGTCGTCGAGAAAGTCCTCAAGAGAGAGAGAGAGAGAGAGCGATCTTCTATTTTTAGGAGAGAGTGCATCCCCTTTTATAGTTGAAAGGGATGGCCTTACAAGTCAGAGAGAAAGAGAGAAAGTGTATACATGTGCTGCCTAGTTTTGTTGCTCACGCATTGGGTATGGGATGGCTGCAAGTGCCCACAATACTGTTTATGCCCAGACGTGTCTGGCAGGCTCTACCATGTTTGCCTAGTATGGCAAACGACGACGCCCACAACACTGTTTATGCTCTAACATGTCTGGCAAGCTCTACCGTATTCGCCTATCATGCCCTGATGGCACCGTCCTATAGGTGCATAGGGCATGGCAGAGATATGGTTCTTGGTATTGTGGTTGACTTGAGTGCCTTATCTTATCTGCTCCACTAGCTCCCTAGGCCCACATCACGTGGGCATCCCCGGTCGGTTGCTCCCAATTGGTCCCGACCGTGTCGGTAGGGAAAGAGCAGCGAGTAGAGGTCCAATGTATCCTCGATCAGAGAAAAGGTTTGGAGTCAGACAGCGGTTCCACCATGGCTAGGCCTTTCGGTTGGGGATCACCCAGAGGTCGGGCGAGGTGGAGCCCACCCCAGAGGTCGGGCGAGGTGGAGCCCTAACCGAGAGGTCGAGTGAGGAGAAGCCCCCGACCTAGAGATTGGCCCTTTCCACCTCTCACTCTAAAGGTGCCCAGAGTAGTTATCGAACCCATTAGTGGGCCAACCTTCAAACTCCTGGGCCTAGATGGGCCGTGGGAGCATTTTTAGCTCTGTATCCCTCTTACCTGTGATGGGTCATGGCCCATTAGGGGAGGCCTTGGTCGGAGGTGTCGGTCGGGAACCGGATCATGGTCTTGGCCTATTATTGTTTATCTGGGCTAGCCCAAGTGTGTGTTGTCATTGCGCCGCCTGCTGGGCCGAGTTTTGTAGGGAAGTGGGTCCATTGGGGACCCCGGTTATGAACCCGACAGGAGCCCCCGAGCCCCTTTGGGACTTTTGTGAAGTTGTGAAGGGGCTGCTATTGGAACTTTGGTGTTTTCCCCTTGGTTTGTTGTACCGCATAGTGTAATCGAGTAGGATTTAGGCACCCAACCTCCATGTGGAGGACTGGCAAAGTGGATACGGATGCCCAGCCTCCGTGGGGAGGACTGGCGAAGGCCGCAGAGGCGCACCAAAGGGATATCGGCACCCAGCCCCTGAGGAAGGGATTGGCGAAGGCCAGGAGTCACGCTGTGTAGACATAGCTGCCTAGCCCCTAAGGAGGAGACTCGCTGGTAATCCATTTTCCACCGGGTGTGCACAAGCGCACTTGGTGGGTGTAGCCCCCGAGCCTACGACTGACTAGGGAGTTAGTCGGAGGCTGAGCACCTTGGTACTCTTTTTTGGGGCTGCGGACTTTTGTGTCTCTTCCGATCAGGGTGTTCGCCCTTGTCCATTCCAACCGCAACCTATGTGGTCGGCTGGACTCCCAAGTCGGGGTTGAGTGGCCTGAGCCTCGAGCCCCATTGGGCTTGGTAGGGGTCGGTCGAGTTTTGTGCGTCACCGCGTCCATGATTTTCGTAACCGGAGGGGTTGAGCTGACGTTGCTTGCCTCAATGGCTCGAGTGACGCGCTCGGTGAGCTTACTAACGGGCATGTCCGAGTGGAATCTAGGTCTGTTGTTCGTAATGGGGTTGGCATAGCCCTCAGGTGGCATTCCACTGCTCCTTAACCCACCTCTTGGTAGATGCCCGAGCCATTCTAGAGACTAACTCAGGTGGCCCGCTGGCCTCCCCTTGATGGAGATTCTATGGGCATGGCATGAGGTTAGGATTGAATGAGAAGGTCAAGATGACCCTATCCTCTTCTAAGCGGACTGGGCGAAGGCCGATGGTGTTCATCTATGTTTTCTCCCCTGGCTCTATTTTACGCGAGGCGGCCTCGAGCCCTTCATGGGCTGGCCTTCGAACCCTGGTCGATCGCCGCTCATATCGAATGAGATGACTACCGCTTTGTGATGCGATGTGAAGCATTGTGATGCAACAATTGCCTATGTAATGCTTGGATGTATGGATGAATGTATGAATGCATGCATGAGAATGGATGAATGAATGATCATGCATTGGAAAAGGAGAACAGGGGTTGGTAAAGTTACCTCGATGGCTCGAGTGATGGGTTCAGGGAGCTCCTATCGGATATGCCTGAGTGGAATCCAGGTCCATTGTTCATGATGGAGTCAGCATAACCCGCATGGTGCATCCCACTGCTCCTTACCTGTCTCTCGGCAGCCGCCGAGCCATTTGATCAACTTGGGTGACTAGTTGGCCTCTCCTCGATGGAGATTCCTTCGGTGGGCCCCTCCAAACACTACCTGGTAAGGCGGAGGGTCATTTGTGTGTGGTTGTGCCTCGTTTCCCATGCCCGAGTTATGATAGTGGTGGCCCCCGCCCAGGCCATGTTACGTTAGCCAGGTGATGTTTCATTGGGCAGGCCGTGTCCCATCAGCCAGGGCCATGAACCCAAGGGGTCGGGCAAGACAGAGCACGAAACCTAAGGGGTCAAGCGAGACAGAGCCTGTGGCCTCGAGGTTGGGCGAGACAAAGCCCCACACCCAAGGAGTTAGGTGAAACAGAGCACGAACCCAATGGGTCGGGTGAGATGGAGCAAGTCACCACGTAGTGGGTGATGGAGGCTTCTCATTCGACCATGACTGCAAATGTGCACCGGAAAGACATCGTCCAACCTATGGAGGCAGCGGAGGTCGTGTCATAGGTGTGCGTCGTCCCACCCCCAACCGAGCTAAAAATCATTCCAACTGCAGTCGAGCTGCCTTCATCCTTGTCAATCGCATCCGTCAGCCGACGCAGCCGGGGGCCATAATGGAATTTAGAGTAGAAATAGTCAGTTTATGTAAAAGATGAGTTCATGGGGGAGCCCCCGTGTGAACTGTTTTACATTCGTGACTATTTTAAGTTCATTTTATGATGAAATCACTCATGAGGGGAAACTTGTCCCGTCCGCCCCTGATTTTACCCTTGCGTAGCTTTGTTTTTTGTCCTTTCTTTTTCTCACCTGCCCGTTGACTCGTAGGCTGCAACCTTAAGAACCTAGGCGTGGCCCGTGAGGCTTAGCTGCTTGTAACTGTAGGTCATGGCGAGCTCTGATCGGTCGGGAGGTTAAAGCGCAAGTTACATAGGGTAATCAAAGGAACGGAATGCCCTTTTGTTTGGGCGGTGCCCTTTTGTTTGGGCAAAAAGTATTACTACATGATAGTAAAATAAAGGAGGGTGGTATCACACCCCTGTGGAGCCCCCGAGTGACCCCGACCGAGAGTGTTTGGCCTAGGGCGCTATAGGAGCAAACGTTGAATGGAATAAATGGTAAGACCAAGCTTTAGGGAAAGAAATGACGTAACTGTTCAATGTTCCATATGTTGGTGAGAACGTTGCTGTTGACATCCTTCAGCCGATAGGCCCCTGGTCAGATCACCTCAGCCACCGCATATGGTCCTTCCCATGGTGGAGAGAATTTATGTTTGTCCTTGGTTGACTGGGCCCTCCAGAGTACAAGATCACCGACCTCGAGGATCCTCCCCCTGATTTTTCTTTCATGGTACTTGCGGAGAGTTTGCTGGTAATGAGCGGAGTGGATGACGGTCATCTCATGAGCCTCCTCGAGCAGGTCGACCGTGTCTTGCTAAGCCTCCGCAGCTCAGTCTCGGTCGAAGGCCTTCACTCTTGGGGCGTCGTGATCGAGGTTGGATGGCAACACTACTTCGGCTACGTATGCCAGGAAGAAGGGGGTGAACCCCATGGATTGGTTTGGGGTCATTCTTAGACTCCAGAGGGTCATTGGGACCTCTGCAACCCAACGTCCAACATACTTTTTGAGTTGATCGAAGATGCGGGGCTTGAGTCCTTGGAGGACCATGCCATTGTCCTGTTTGACCTCACCGTTAGTCCGCAAGTGTCCGACCAAGGCCCAATCGATCCTGATGCCGTACCCATCACAGAAGTCCTGGAACTTCTTCCCGATGAAGTTTGTTCCATGGTTGGTGATGATACAGTTAGGGACACCAAACAGATAGATGATGTCATGGAAGAACTTGACCACCACATCCGAGCGGATATTAGTGATGGGCTTCGCCTCTATCCACTTGGTGAACTTGTCCACCACCATTAGTAGGTGAGTGAAGCCACCCGGGGCCTTTTTGAGGGGTTCGACCATGCTGAAGCCCCAGACCGCGAATGGCCAGGTGATGGGGATGGTCTGAAGCTCCTGTCGCTGGTAGATGAGTTTGCTGAGCATAGAACTGGCATCCTTCACACCTGCGGACAACCTCCTCTGCATCTTGGAGTGCAGTGGGCTAGTAGAAACCTTGGTGAAAGGCTTTTTTGACCAGCAACCTCGGGGCCGCATGATGTTCGCAGATTCCAGCATGGACTTCGAGGAGGAGCTGTTTCCCCTGGTCGGTCGGGATGCACTTCATGAGTACTCCCGGCGGACTCTATTTGTAAAGTTTGTCCCCGATGGTGATGAACGTCTTGGCGCGTCGAGCGATTCATCGTGCTTCAGTCCTTTTCGGTGGGAGAACCTCCTCGAGGAGGTAGGCGAGCAGTGGTGCTCTCCAGTCGGCCAGATCTCTAGTCGGTCGAATCGAATGACATCACTATAACACCCTAGGTGTTAGGCTTGCATGATTTCACTTGCATTGCATAAGCATAAGCATCATTGATCATTCATGAGCATGAGTATCTCAAATATCATTTCTATGTTTGCTTATATTGCTCGTGTTGTCACTGAATTGCCTTACCTATGCTAGGGTTTATATGTAACCAATGTATAAATTAATTGTGGAACCTTAGTAATACCTTAAACATGTTTAGAATGTCACTAGGAACAACTTTGGTATTCATGACTAAGGCTAGTTTGGTCTCAAAGTCATGGCTATAGTGTAAATCCTCATTTTCAAGTTGTAGATTTGACTGAAGTTGAACATCACTTTAGAAACTTTGCATGGCTATGTACACTAAAACAAAGTTGTAGAACTCAAGTAGTGTAACAACTTTTATTTTTGTGTCATAGGCTAGTTCAGCTCCTAACATGCTTGAATTTGGATCACAAAAATGAATGCAATGCTATTTTTCAAACTTGGAAAATTTTCTAAGTCGTATTGAGCTGAGAGTTTTGTTGTGGCTGACTTTGGGATGATTTAACTCCATAACTATTGTGAATTAGGAGTTGAGTTCTAAACCAATGTCGTAGCCCATACATAGCTCTACAAATTTGGTTTTAACATCGTGCACTAATTCGCCGTGGATCGAGAGCTTTAGCACCTTCATTTTGCTCTGTCAGTCGCTCGATCAGGCTCTGATGGCCACGTCGTCATGCGCCGTGGTGGCCGACCGGGCGTAGCACCTGGCTGCCGTGTGGCCACCGCTGGCCGATGTCGGACCCCCGCCATGGCCGTGTGGCGCGCAATATCAGAAGAGGCCGTGCTGCTCATTCCGCACTCACGCTCTCACTCTCTCCCTCTCTACTGCTCTCTCGCTCGCACAGCGGAGCACCGAGGGCCGCCGCATCACCACACGGCTCCGTCATCGCCTCACACCCGCTCCACAGCACCATTGCTGCCTCCATCTAGCCAGCAGCTACGCCGTCTTCTCTACCTCCTCGACATGTTAGCAGTGCCAGGCGAGCTACGGTGAGGGCGAAATCGCCATTCTTGCCCTCGCTAGGAAGCTCGACTTCCATGGCCGCCCTCACGACGAGCTCGCCGCCGCTCGGATCGCTTGCCATTTCGTCCACCTTCTTCATGTTAGGGCTTGGTTAGGGTGTGTACTAGCTGGTAGCAAGACCCCACTGCAATGGTTGCCTCATCGGCGTGGAACACGACGCGCAGCGCCGCCATGCTCTCACCGCCGCGCCACTGCGCACGCAGGCACGCCTCGTCGGAGTGTCCCACCTAGCCTAGGTAGTCTCGCTACTCGCTTGGTCACCGCGGAGCTCATGCGCTTCTTGCCGAGCCTTGCCGTGGCCTGTAGCGGCTGGTGTACCACCGCACAGCGCCGCCATGCCGCCATGGCCGGTGACGAGGTAGCTCCGGTGCGTCCGCGCTGCCACCACGGGTACCAGTCGACGCGGGTTAGTGAGTAGATCACGTGCTCACCGTCGGTGAGATAGCGCCGGCCGACCACCGTGCTCTGGTTTCTGTTCACTGACATGCGGGGTCCGCTGACCAGTGGGTCCCAGGCGTCAGCGAGTTCAGTTTAGGGTTTTGATATTTATTTTCTAGATTTTTGTACTAACTTTGGAAAATCATATCTAGAGCTAGGAATGTCCAATTTTAGTGAACCAAATTTTGTTTGATTCCTCATGAAGTGTAGTATTTTATCAAAATATGAAATGTACTATTTCTAGTATTTTTCATGGTGAATAAAATCTAGCTAGATATGTGCTTGTTGAATGTTTACAATTTTGTAAAATGTGTAACTTGAGCTAGGGATGTGATAAAATTGTGATTCTAATTTTGCTGGTCTTGTGTTGACATGATCTAACTAGGAAAAATAATAAACTTGTAGTAAACTTGATTGAAATAGGATCTTTCTATTTATCTATTAACAAATGGTATTTTCTGAGGAAAATTATAGGGATAAAAATAAGTAACATATTGCCATGGAAATTTTTGTACAATATTATGTCACTGTTATGAAGCTAAGAAAAATATAGAATCTATTGTTTAACACTTTTCTATAGGGCTAACCATTTTTACTAAAATAAACCTTGCTAGCTTGTCATTTTTGTAGAGGATGTTATACATGTTCAAATGGTATGAAATTGTTACAGTAGTCTATTGGAAGCACTTAAGGGTATAACTGTTGAATCACATTAAGGGTATTAAAACAAAGTTGTTGACAATTTCATAAGATTTCGATGTAGATAACTCCAGTTATGGTTAAAATAATTAGCTGTTGTCTTGTAGTCCGGTAAATAGATTACAAAAGTGTTTGCTTAAGTAATAGAGAAGAGATATGCACCTACTCAGTAAAAAAAGATGCACTTGTTATTACTTTAATACCATGCTATTGGAAGTACTTATGAGGATGCCTTCATCATGTTATATCATATTACATGTGTCATCGTATATGCATTCATGATATCTTATTTCATGCTCATGCATATAGGATCGTCCGAAGCGATAACATTGCTGGAATTCAGCGAAGAAGAGGAGGGTTAGTAGGAGACTCCTCAAGCCACAGCTCTAGGAGAAGAGGAGCAGACTCCCAAAGAGCTCCCTGAGTGCCCGGATCGCTGACCCACCTCTATCCTCAAAGGCAAGCCCCGGAGCATTCTAAGTCTCCCATGTTTACAAAAATACTACTTGAGTCATTTATGTTTGATGCATTAGGTTATAAGAGTTGACTAGAAATACTTGATGCATGGAACTACCTTGTCTAGATATATACACCTTTAACCCTATGTAGGTCTAGGATCAAATATATGCTTAGCCATGCTTAGACCGATAGAAGTCGGGTAATTTCCTGTCACCTGCGAGATATAGGTGGATACCAAAGCACGGTTGGCTATATTTGCTATCATGGAAAAGAACCATGGGGTAATATAAATGGAGGCTGGGCGGAGTCTATGTGTTGGTTGACTCATGTGATTACGTCTGTGCCGATTAAGGACCGTACCATTGTTGGCACTTCTAACAAGATTGAATGCATGCCTATCACTTAGCTGGCCGGATAACTCATTTTGACTATGAAGCCAAGTAGCTCAACTCAGGCCAGGCCCCGTTCTGCAAAAGTGTGCACTCTGGATGGTAGTAAGGATGTGCCAAGAGCTAGCCTTGAGCCCAAGGGTAGGGTAGTCCTGATCGTCCTAGCAGCTGGTTGTCCCTGATTGTGCGGCGCTGGTTGAAACCCACAAAATATGTACCTGAGTTGTACTAAAGGTGACCTAAGGTGACCGTTGATCTGGTTTGTCTGGGTTTGTGTGAGGAATAAATTCCCAGCTAGTTGAAATCGATTCGAATCACCGTCTCTCCTGGATAGTGAGAAACTTGGCTGGCCCCAACATCATAGTAATTGTATTATGAAATGTGATGGTTCAGATAAACATGGAATTACTACACCTGCTATGGTTACTATTGTTTGTTATCACATGATATACCACATGTTTGGCAGAGGATATGTCGGGTTCATAAACCCGGGGTCCCTCGCAGATCGGTTTCCCCGCAAAGGCTTGGCCCAAGCTGACAGCACGCAATTTTGTATGTTATCACATGATATACCACATGTTTGGCATAGGATAGTTGCTAATCTAGAGATGAATAGCTATAATTAACTTGATGACTGAACTATAATTGTATAACTAAGTTAATCGCTTTTTATGCAAAATATTGTCAAGCTACCTCCACTTATAAAGCCTTGCATAATCCTTGAAGTCAATTTATTTCTAGTTTATGATGGGTAAATCTAGTTGAGTACCTTCTCATACTTAGGGTTTCATTCCCATTATTGTAGATGGTAGAGTTTATCACGGCTATTGCAGGAATTGCTTCTATCCCGTCGTGGATGAGGAGTGAGCCTTGGGCAGGCATGTTTAATAATCCCTCTTATATGCTTTTGTGGATTGTGATCTTGAGTTGGCACTGTATTTGAACCATGTTGGCAAATGCTAGTTTCGAACTTTAATTTGCTTCCGCTACTATCTACAAAGCTTGGTTTATAATAACTCTATTTCGTACTCTGATGATTGAATTATATTTGCAAACTTTATGTAACATGTGCCATATATGTTGAATCATGTACAATCTTGGTTGTATGTGGATCATTTATTGAGACCCGTCGTGGTACTCGACGGACTACCGGGTTTATATGGGCCCAAGTATGACAGTGCGACTGCTTGCGGGCTGCCATTGTACTTGTGCTCTTATAAATTGGTCGGTTCTACGATAGCTGGCATCAGAGCAAGGTTCAACATTAATTGCCACATGTGTATTTAAAACAAAGGTTTTTTCTTTCCGAAACCAGTTTTTAGCAACTGATAGCTATATATATAGGTGTTTGAAACCCAAAGTTGAAATATAAAGTGTGCTAGTGATCACTTCCTTTATGCCCAATTAAGGACTTTAGGTGGCTAATTAAGTACTAACATGGGGGTTTTTACTTTCATCATCCATATGGCGTGCTATTGTATTGATGCCATTCACTTGAGTGGTAATGTATGGATCAAATGCCTCTACGCCAAGGTAAGAAGGTAAGTTGATTAGTGGCATGACCGCAAGATGTGAGCGTGCGGTCAGGGAGAGCTAGCTTTGATACTGCTGTGCATGCATGCTTGCATGTGTGTATGGTGCGTATTTAATTATGGGTAATAAATTGTCATCGGGTAGCTTTGATATGGAAGTATATGTATGGGTATACATATGTGGAAGTATTTAGATTACAACCTAGAGTCTAGATTTACATTCTACATATATAATTGTGGGGTTAGGCTGAAATGAAACTCTTGTGTAGGTACACTAACAAGGAAACGTGTAGCCTGACTAGCTACGCTATATATGAGAGAACCTATGTATGTCACCGTGTATGTCGTTAGATATAATTTTTCCTAAGTTTGGAAGGATGTACGGAACGTGCATGCATCATGATAAATCATTATTCAATATTTGCATTGTTCCTCTCCTTATAAATTTCTTACTCGGTTATGTAACTCTTGTCCATTATGACTTATCTCACGAAAGTTGCACATTTTGTTGGTACAGATGGCAGCACCGGCTGGAAGTGAGAGTTTCCTATTGATGTTTGGAACTCCTGCCCTGCTTTTGAGAGTCTTGCACTATGCGGGGTATTATGAATTGCCCCTCTATTACTAGAATGAAGTATACCTGGAGGTACAACCATGGTATGAAGTACGGCTGACCATACCAGCTCATACCCAAGCACCCTTCTAGCAGGAATGGAAGGCGGAATTTTAAGGAAGAACTCCTTGGGAGGCTGCCCAAGTACTAGCCTTCGAGGTACTAAGTCAGATTTGTTAGCATCACGGGGATGAGCTTACCGGCAGTGCCACTGGTAGCTTTTTCTCAGGTGGATCCATCCACAACCATGTGGGCACAGCGCAACAGTAATGCGTTGATCCGAGATTAGGATGAGTAGGTAGACAATTCTAGTCCCACTATGAGCACCATGTTTGCAGTAATGAAGATGTTCTACACTCGTCAGGACACCATGGACTTCTGGCAGGAGTCCTATACTACTTGCATGGGTAAGCTCATGAGAACCAAAGCTGCACAGCATAAGCTAAAGAAGTGTGTGCGCAAGAACAAAAAGCAGCAAGTGAGGCCCGATGGGAAACTGATCAAGCATATGTAGCTTTGGGAAATCTCCACACCCAAATGGAGCAAGTTGATCAGCAGAGAGCTACTACCCAAGAGGCAAGGGCAGATGATCAAGCAATGTTAGCAGGACTATGGGAGCAGCTGGAGGCCGCCCTTGCCGAGGCGTTCACAGCTATGTGCCAGCGGATCCTAGCAAACAACCATGTAGCTATGGCAGAGGCAGAATGAGACAGGACCCACGCCATGAGCATC
Source organism: Miscanthus lutarioriparius (assembly GCA_904845875.1). Lineage (NCBI taxonomy): Eukaryota > Viridiplantae > Streptophyta > Magnoliopsida > Poales > Poaceae > Miscanthus > Miscanthus lutarioriparius. Next base: position 47,529,997 of record CAJGYO010000004.1, read on the forward strand.
CAGCAGGATCATGTCGAGAGGGACTTGTGCTAGCAGCTTGCACAGACCTAGAATGTGGTAATGGATCTTCAGCATGAGGTGCATTTTTTGAACAACCAACTGCACCCGATCCTTGATGAGGAAGAAGAAGATTCAGAAATGTTAGTAGAAGATGATGGCTGGGATGAGGAAGAAGTGGAGCTAGAGAATGTGGATGATCCTATCTCCGACCTCGACAGCGATCATAATGAAGATTAGAATTGCCTAGTGACTAGATAAAGCGCTAAATGTATCCTTGCTATTTATATAATGGACTTGTAGTTGAAGTTTGGTAATTGTGTTTGGACTTCCGTGTAATATTGGGACTTTGCATGTTGTTTCATGATGGGTTGAACTTTAATGAAATTCCAGTTTCGTTTTACTGATGATTATGACTGTATGTTAACATGCTGCGAGCCCGATAGGTGATCAAATTGGTGATGTCATGTTGCGAGAATGAATTATTATGCCTCTGTTTTATTGTATGAATTTAAGATTCTCTCTAGTAATTTTAGTTTAGCGTGATTATACAATTATCTGCAATCTCTTGACATCATCCAATTATCACTTATTGTTGCAACTTTGCAGATGACTCACACTCGTGCTGGAGCAGGCAACAACCAAGAGGGCAATGACAGTGACTTACCACCACCGCCACCACCATCTGCTAATGAATTCTTTGCCAAATTCCTAGGAAATGAGAGAACTATGGAGGAAACCCTGCGCCTCATTGCGCAGAACACGGCTCACGCCTGCCAGCAACAATAGGGGCCTGAGCCAAATCAGTATAACTCTTTCAAGGATTTCCTGGACACCAAGCCTCCTATCTTCAAGGTGGCCGAAGAACCACTCTAGGTGGATGAATGGCTAAACACCATTGAGCAATAGTTCCGTCTATTGAGGGTCACGAAACATCAAAAGTTAGAATATGAGTCCCATCAGGGACCGACCAGGATATGGTGGACCCATTTCCTGTCCTCTCTACCTGCCAATGCACAGGTCACATGGGAGCAATGCAAGTTAGCCTTTAGGGGACATCACATTCCCCCAGGGCTGATGCGCATGAAGGTAGATGAGTTTATACGACTCACACAAGGGACCAATACCCTTACTGAATACATGCATGCTTACAACAATATGTCTCGTTATGCCCCTAGGTTTTGTCGATACAGAAGAAAAGAAGATCGAAAGCTTCAAGAGAGGTCTTGGCACTAAGCTGATGAAAACCATGGCCAACTCAAGGTGCACCACATACAATGAGTTCATTAGTGATGCCATGACTCAGGAGAACCACAACAATCTCCATGCGGAAGCAAAGGGCTGCAAGAGGGCAGCTAAGGCAGGCGCCTCAGGGTCTTCTTAGTCCAAAGCTCCAGTGGCAGCTAGGCCACAGTTTCGACCACCAGCGCCCAAGTTCAGGCCTCCTCCACCAAAAGCTTAGGCCAACCGACCTCAGAAGGTATTTCATAAGGCATTCACCATTGCCTTACCCAAAGGGAATGGAGGGCAAGGAAGCTCCATAGGACCCAGGAGCAATCAGCCATGCTTCAACTGTAATCAGTTGGACCATTGGTCCAAGGAATGCCCCCATCCAAAGAAGAACAATAATCAGAGACAGGCAAATCCTAAAGCACATCCTGGATACATGCATTATACCGCTGTTGAAGAGGTTCTTGCGGGAGAGGTTGTCACCGCTGGTATGTTTCTCATTAACAAACATCCCGCCATTGTTTTATTTGATTCTGGAGCTTCTCATTCATTTATGAGCTAGGCATTTGCATCTAGAAATGATCAGAAAGTAATTGAGGTAAGCAAGGGTTGTTATAGTATAAGTTTAGCTAGGGCTACTATCTCTACAAATAAGATGGTCAGAAATGTGCTCATCTCTATACAAGAGAGGGAGTACACGATGGATCTAATAGTATTGCCTGGATTATCTATAGATGTTATCTTAGGTATGAAATGGATGAGCGATCATGGAGTTCTCATTAACACTAGCACACGTACAATTATGTTGAGAGAACCATAGGGAGGTAATGCCTTTCTAGTACCACTTTCCTAAAATTTTGAACACCAAAACTTGTCTTGTGCTATCCAAACCACTACCCTTTGTGATATTCCAGTGGTTTGTGAGTTTCTTGATGTATTTCCAGATGAGCTACCAGGTTTACCACCTGATAGGGATGTGGAATTTAAGATTGAGTTAGTGCCAGGTACGGCACCTATCTCAAGGAGACCCTATAGGATGCCACCAAATGAGTTAGCTGAACTTAAAATTTAGAGTTCTCTAGGGTTAGCAGGTTATTATCATTGTTTCATTCCAGATTTCTCCAAGATAGCTAAACCCATGACTAGACTCCTTCAGAAAGATGAAAAGTTTAGATGGATTTAATTTATTACATCCTGTTGTGCTGCACAATATCACTATCAGTTGTTCACTTGAGAGCAAAATCATAGAACTGTAGAAGACAGATGTAGGTATATTTCACATCAAGAGAAAGATGCAAGAGCAAGAAACCAAGCATTTCAGATTAGATGAAAGAGGTGTGCTATGGATTGAGGACCGACTTGTGGTACCGAAAGACCGTGAGCTTAGAAATCAAATTTTAGATGAAGCTCATTCATCCAAGTTGTCTATCCACCCAGGTAATAGCAAAATGTATCAAGATTTGAAAACCTATTTTTGGTGGACCAAGATGAACAAAGAGATCGCCGCCTATGTCGCTAGGTGTGATAATTGCAGTAGAGTAAAGGCCGTTCATTTGAAATCTATCGGATTACTTCAGCCATTGCCTATTCTAGGCTGGAAATGGGAAGAAATAAGTAAGGACTTTATTACAGGCCTTCTGATGACACAACAAGGTCATGATTCCATATGAGTCATTATAGATCGTCTCACCAAGTCAGCACATTTTATACCGGTGAACACAAGGTATCATGTGGGGAAGTATGCTGAACTATATGTTTCTCAGATCATGAGACTACATGGAATACCTAGGACTATAATCTCATATTGAGGACCATAGTTTATAGCTCGTTTCTGGGAACACTTGCACCAAGCCTTGGGAACTAAACTAATCAGAAGTTCAGCATACCATCCACAAACTTCTAGACAGACTGAGCGAGTAAACTAGATCCTAGAAGATTTGCTAAGAGCTTGTGTTATATCTTCTAAGCGTTCATGGGAGAAATGTCTACCTTTAGCCGAGTTCTCCTACAACAATAGTTATCAAGCAAGCATCAAGATGGTTCCATTTGAAGCCTTGTTTAGTAGGAAGTGTAGAACTCCTTTGAATTGGATTGAGCCCTGCGAAGAAGATACTTTGGATTGACTTTGTCACTGAACCTGAAGAGCAGGTGCGCATTATCCAACAACATATGAAAGGAACTCATGCAAGACAAAAGAGTTATACTGATAAAAGAAGACAACTGACTTTTGAAGTGAGAGACTATGTATACTTAAAAGTGTCACCCATGAAAGGAGTACAGAGATTTGGAGTGAAAAGAAAGCTTGCACCTAGATATTTATGGCCATACAAGATTACTGAATGAAAAGGGAATGTCGCTTATAAGTTACAACTTCCCCCAGAGATGAGTGCTATATTCGATGTCTTCCATGTTTCTTAGTTGAAGAGATGTCTTCGTATACCTAAGGAAGCCATTGCACCCACCAACATTGAGCTCCAATCAGATTTGACGTATAAAGAGAAACCAACCCAAGTGTTAGATGAGATGGAAAGAGTAACACGGAGTAAGGTTATTAAGTTATATAAAGTGGAGTGGACTAACCACAATGAACAAGATGCCACATGGGAATGAGAGGATTATTTACGTGAGGTTTATCCCGCCCTTTTTAAAGAATGGTAGGTCTTGCAAATCTCGAGATGAGATTTCTATAAGGGGAAGGGCTGTAACACCCTAGGTGTTAGGATTGCATGATTTCACTTGCATTGCATGAGCATAAGCATCAGCATCATTGATCATTCATGAGCATGAGTATCTCAAATATCATTTCTATGTTTGCTTATATTGCTCGTGTTGTCACTGAATTGCCTCACCTATGCTAGGGTTTATATGTAACCAATGTATAAAATGATTGTGGAAACTTAGGAATACCTTAAACATGTTTAGAATGTCACTAGGAACAACTTTGGTATTCATGACTAAGGCTAGTTTGGTCTCTAAGTCATAGCTATAGTGTAAATTATTATTCAAGTTGTAGGTTTGACTGAAGTTGAACATCACTTTAGAAACTTTGCATGGCTGTGTACCCTAAAACAAATTGTAGAACTCAAGTAGTGTAACAACTTTTATTTTTGGGTCATAGGCTAGTTCAGCTCGTAACATGCTTGAATTTGGATCACAAAAATGAATGCAATGCTGTTTTCAAACTTGGAAAATTTTCTAAGTCATATTGAGCTGACAGTTTTGTTGTGGCTGACTTTGGGATGATTTAACTCCATAACCATTGCGAATTAGGAGTTGAGTTCTAAAGCAATGTTGTAGCCCGCACATAGCTCTACGAATTTGGTTTTAACATCGTGCACTAATTCGCCGTGGATCGAGAGCTTTAGCATCTTCATTTTGCTCTGTTAGTCGCTCGATCAAGCTCTGATGGCCGCATCGTCATGCGCCGTGGTGGCCAAACAGGCGTAGCACCTGGCCGCCGCATGGCTGCCGCTGGCCGGCGTCGGGCTCCCGCCGTGGCCGTGTCACGCATGATATCAGAAGAGGCCACGCTGCTCATTCCGCACTCACACTCTCACTCTCTACCTCTCCTCTACACGCTAGCAGTGCCAGGCGAGCTACATTGAGGGCGAAATCGCCATTCTTGCCCTCACCGGGAAGCTCGGCTTCCATGGCCGCCCTCACGGCAAGCTCGCCGCTGCTTGGCTCGCTTGCCATTTCATCCACCTTCTTCACGTTAGGGCTTGGTTGGGGTGTGTATTAGCTGGTAGCAAGACCCCATTGCGATGGTTGCCTCGCCGGCGTGGAACACGACACGCAGCGCCGCCGCGCTCTCACCGTCATGCCACCGCGCACGTGGGCAGGCTTCGTTGAAGTGTCCCACCTAGCCTCGGTAGTCTCGCTAGACTCGCTTGGTCACTATGGAGCTCATGTGCTTCTCGCCGAGCCTTGCCATGGCTTGTAGCGGCCAGCGTACCACCGCACAGTGCCACCGTGCCGCCATGGCCGGCGACGAGGTAGCTCTGGTGCGTCCGCGCTGCCACCACGGGTACCAGTCGACGCGGGTTAGTGAGTAGATCACGTAGGTGGGGTCGGTTTCACCGGAGAGCTCACCGTCGGCGAGATAGCACCGATCGACCACCGTGCTCTGGTTTTGGTTCACTGACATGCGGGGTCCGCTGACTAGTGGGTCCCAGGCGTCAGCGAGTTCAGTTTAGTTTTTTGCTATTTATTTTCCAGATTTTTGTACTAACTTTAGAAAATCATATCTAGAGCTAGGAATGTCCAATTTTGGTGAACCAAATTTTGTTTGATTCCTCATGAAGTTTAGTATTTTATAAAAATATGAAATGTACTGTTTCTAGTATTTTTAATGGTGAATAAAATCTAGCTAAATATGTGCTTTTTGAATGTTTACAATTTTGTAAAATGTGTAACTTGGGCTAGGGATGTGATAAAATTGTGATTCCAATTTGGTGGTCTTGTATTGACATGCTCTAGCTAGGAAAAATAATAAACTTGTAGTAAACTTGATTGAAATAGGATCTTTCTATTTATCTATTAACAAATGGTATTTTCTGAGGAAAATTATAGGGATAAAAATAAGTTACATGTTGCCATGAAAATTTTTGTACAGTATTATGGCACTGTTATGAAGCTAAGAAAAATATAGAATCTATTGTTTAACACTTTTATGTAGGGCTAACTATTTTTAGTAAAATAAACCTTGCTAGCTTATCATTTTTGTAGAGGATGTTATACTTGTTCAAATTGTATGAAATTTTTATAGTAGTCTATTGGGAGCACTTGGAAGTCACTGTAATTTTATGAGAATTTATTGTATACTTTTGGTATATGTTTGCTATTTCACCTAATTATCTAATTAAATTAATAAAGGCATGTAAATAAATAAATTATGCTAGACCATGATGTTTTCTAGGGTACTTGTGATACATATGAACTGTTGTTGTTAATAGTAAGGCTTAAAAGAAATTGGTTGTATGCAACTAAGTAATTATTTCTTTATAAATCAAATAAATGGCTGCATGCATAGTTTTGGTTGAGTTGATAATTTCATATTGATAATGGCCTTTTATGTAAAACTTGTTAATAACAAAGTTGTAGACAACTTACGGATCTGCCTTGTGTTAAATTTTCATACTCATAGGCCTTAGGGTTTAAGAGTTTTAGCTGTTTGAAATTTGCTGTCCGAAATGTTTACTTTCTGGACAGATTTGAATAACTGAATTGTTTGACCTTGATAACTATTGAATCACATTAAGGTTATTAAAAGAAAGTTGTAGACAATTTTATAAGATTTCTAGAATGTGCACAAACATATTATTTCGATGTAGATAACTCTAGTTATGGTCAAAACAATTAGCTGCTGTCTTGTAGTCCGGTAAATAGATTACAGAAGTGGTTGCTTAAGTAATAGAGAAGAGATATGCACCTACTCAGTAAAATAAGATGCACTTGTTATTACTTTAATACCATGCTGTTGGAAGTACTTATGAGGATGCAATCATCACATTATATCATATTACATGTGTTGTCGTATATGCATTCGTGATATCTTATTTCATGCTCATGCATATAGGATCATCCGAAGAGATAACGTTGCTGGAATTCAACGAAGAAGAGAAGGAGGGTCAGCAGGAGACTCCTCAAGCCATAGCTCCAAGAGAAGAGGAGCAGACTCCCAAAGAGCTCCCTAAGTGCCTGGATCACCGACCCACCTCTTTCCTCAAAGGCAAGCCCCGAAGCATTCTATGTCTCCCATGTTTACAAAAATACTACTTCAGTCCTTTATGTTTGATGCACTAGGTTATAAGAGTTGACTGGAAACACTTGATGCATGGAACTACCTTGTCCAAATATATACACCTTTAACCCTATGTAGGTCCAAGATCGAATATATCCTTAGCCATGCTTAGACCGGTAGAAGTCAGGTGATTTCCTGTCACCTACGAGATATAGGTGGATACCGAAGCACGGTTGGTTATATTTTCTATCGTGGAAAAGAACCATGGGGTAATGTAAATGGAGGCCGAGTGGAGTCTATGTGTAGGTTGACTTATGTGATTCTGTCTATGCCGATTAAGGACTGTACCATTGTTGGCACTTCTGACAAGAATCATTGCATGCCTATCACTTAGCTGTCTGGATAACTCATTCCGACTGTGAAGCCGTGTAGCTAAACTCAGGCCAGGACCCGTTCTGTAAAAGTGTGCAATATGGATGGTAGTAAGGATGTGCGGGGAGCTAGCCTTGAGCACAAGGGTAGGGTAGTCCTGATCGTCCTGGCAGCTGGTTGTCCCTAATTGTGTGGCGCTGGTCAAACCCACAAAATGTGTACCTGAGTTGTACCAAAGGTGACCTAAGGTGACCGTTGATCTGGTCTGCCTGGGTTTCTATTAGGAATAAATTCCCAGCTGGTTGAAATCGATTCGAATCGCCGTCTCTCCCGGATAGTGAGACACTTGGCTAGCCCCAACATCGTAGTAATTGTATTATGGAATGTGATGGTTCGGACAAACATGGAATTACTACACCTGCTATGGTTACTATTGTATGTTATCACATGATATACCACATGTAGGCATAGGATATGTCGGGTTCATAAACCCGGGGTCCCTCACGGACCGGCTTCCCCACAAAGGCTCGGCCCAAGCTGACAGCACGCAACTCATGGGCCGGCCCAAATACTTGAGCGACAGCTAGGGAGTGATCCAATCTCTGACCAGAAGACCAGGCCAAGGAGGAACAACACCCATTTTTCTGACATCGGCCCACCTCTCCGACTAGAGCGCTCGCTCCGGTCTCTAGCCCACATCCGGACGACCTCTCCAACCGGAAGGCCTGGCCAGAAGCACCGCTTCCAACTCTGACCCTGTACTCTTCGACCGGGGATACGCCAATCCCCTGCTCACTGCTCTTCTTTGACTGGCGTGACCAGAGCCGACTGGGGCCAACCAACCGGGGACGCCCACTCGGTAAGGACTAGGAAACATCTGGAGAAAGTAAGACAAGGCTTACAAGTCAAAACCACGATACCAGGGATCGTACCCTATACAACTACAGAAACAGTACTCTGCAGCCTACTTGACACAAACAGTGTTGTAGGCGCCAACTTTTTCCCTACAGTATTGTGGGCGTCATTAACTCCCATACGGTAAGGCACCCCACATGCCTCTAGGCATCGATAGTGTTGTGGGCGCCGGATTTACCATACCGAGTGAACATGGTGAAACCCCTCACGTGCCTCTAGGCATCAACATCATATGTAGGTACCGACATCTGCCATACCTAAAGAAGGCAATGCAACCTCCCACATGCATCTAACATTCTATAGTGACATCAATAGTATTGTGGGTGCCTACAATCGTCTTGTACCTGCCAGCGTGGGCAACAAGGCTTAGAAGCAAACGTACTCTCTCCCTCTCACTTGTAAAGCCATCCCCCTTCATCTATAAAAGGGGGTGCGCTCCCTCCAAACATAAGTCAATTCTCTTCAGTTAGCCCAAGTTGATTCAAGTCCCTTTAGATTCATTAGATCAACTAAGTTCACTAGTTCACAACCACAGAACCGCCAGGTTCAGACCTCAAGCACACACTTGAACACTTAGCTCATAGTGGAGCTCCTGTCGCTCTCGGCCCTTCCAACTAGAGCCCGACCGGACCTCTCGTACACCCCATCTTTCTCCTTCTCGTTTGTAACCCCACTGCAAACTTCGAGCACCTGGGCTCAGGAATAAAGTCACCGACCGACTCAAACTGGACGTAGGGCATGTTGCCTAAACTAGTATAAACCCTATGTCATTGAGTGCTAGGCCATCTCCGATCACAACGTATGGCAAAACTACAAATATTTACGTGTTGGTCACTTTCTGCACCGACAGTTGGCGCCGTCCGTGGGGAAGACGCTGTATGTTCAACACTTTTTGGTCATCGGATGGCCCACTTTTCCACCACCCTCGCCATGGCGGGCTGAGGCGATATGATTCGCTTTGGCTCACTGGAGTTTCCCGCGCTCCCACCTATTGGGATGTGGGTTCCACCCATCTTGAGCCATCCTAGGCCTTCCTCCTCAGAAGCCTGGACTTCATCGCCGACCGGCTCGGCATACTACACCTCCGCGAGGAGGTACTCATTCTGGCACCCATCGGAGGGGCACCCTCTATCGGCTCTAGGACGCACGACGACTTCAATGATGCGGAATCTGCTCAAACCCCGCTGTAAGTAATACGACATTGTTATTTACTCTTTATTTACTATCTCCCACCGATCATCCGGAGGGATCATGCCCATGCCACAAACACCGCACGATCGGTTCCCCTACAGCCTCGCGTCCTCCATGGATACGTACGCTCGGGGGTTTCGAAGGATGCTGGTGCCATCCCCCCTCACATCTGAATTCATGGGAATGGCAAGCTACGCTCCTACCGCTTTCCATGAACTCCTAGATGATGAGGGCGAGAGTGATGGCTCCAGCATCGGCGACGTGGCACCCCACCACTGTCTGTCCTGGGAGTGCGCTATGGCGGACGCTTTGGGACAACCGTTGGTAGTTGTGGAGTCTGAGCAAACTCACACCCCTCTGGACCGACGCACGGGGGCCCTTGCGTCTGTGTAAGCGCACACCGAGGAATTACAACAACGGCGGCAGAACCAGTCACCGCCTGCGTTGGCGTGCTCGGTGCAGCACACTGTGCCCCAGGCGCATAACCCGGCGGGCGGTGCCCAGGGTCGCACCCGCCAGGTCCAACACAACACCATGAATGAGGGGAACGATCTCCCATAGTTTGCTCAGGCTAGCCAGAACATCGCTGCCACGGCAATGCTTCAGTGCGGTGTTCCCGAGCCCGTCGACCCCCAGGAGCGGGCGGTATACCGAAACCTCCGGGTCCTGGTAGAAGCCGCCACCGTTCAACAAGAGGAAAGCTCCGCATCATGACTCCGACACGCACCCTCTCTCCCCACCGAGGGAGCGGGGATGCGCCAGACGGATCGTTCCATCCGCTCGCCGCTACAGCCGTCGGGTGTGGCCTGGGAGGCAGCAGCTGCACCACGGTCTGACCTGGCACCTGCCCTGCACCGACCACCGGTGCACGAACGGACCAGTCTACACCAGGACGCTCACAGCATCATCAGCAACCGGCACCAGGTCCAGCACGATGATGACGCCCGCAGGGCGGCGGTAGGAGCAGGCAACATAGATCTTGGCCGGACCATCGAGGGGAGCGGTGAAACGCACCCCAGGCGCGGTCGCCGGCTAGACGACTGGAATCCCAGCCCTGAGGGCCCAAGACCATGGGCCTTCAACCGGCATATTTGGAAAGCACCGTTCCCGCAGCATTTCTGACCGCCCACCAACATCAGCAAATACACCGGGGAGACAAACCCAGGTATTTGGCTCGAAGACTTCTGGCTCGCCTACCGGGCTGGAGGAGTGGATGATGACTATTTCATCATTTAGTATCTTCCCATTTGCGTGGGGGAACATGTTCGGGCATGGCTTGATTTCCTCCCACACAACAGCATCCATGACTAGGTGGACCTAAAGAGGGTCTTCGTCGGAAATTTCCAAGGGACGTAAGTCCACCCTGGAAACTCCTGGGACCTCAAGAGCTGCCAGCAGGAGCCTAGCGAGTCCCTCGTGGGATTACATCCATAGGTTCTCCCAATGATGCAACTCCCTCCCTGATGTCGTCGACGCAGAAGTCATCAACGCATTCCTCTCTGGGACGAACTATGAGTCCCTGATCCACAAGCTTGGCTGCTGAAGCCCCGTACCACCCGCGACCTACTCGACGTCACCACTAACCACACATCTAGTGAGGAGGAAGTTGGAGTGGTCTTCAACAGAGGTTGGGACAAAGGCCAGGCCAAGCACGTGGACCAAGATGAGGGCCCCTCCACATAGAGGGGCAAGAAGAACAAAAAGGATCGGCACCGATCGGACAACACCACGATGGTCCCCGCGGTTGATCACGGGCAAGCAGCCCCAACAGGGGCTGCCTGACCACTTCAACAAACTCATGGACAGTCTATGCATCAACCACCCCTACCCTATCAAACACCTCTACAAGGACTGCGAGCTCCTCAAATGTTTCCTTCGACAGGCCGGTGGGCCAAAGGAGGGAGACGGCAAAGAGGCGATAGCTAAGAAAGGAGGCATGGTGGGCAAGGATGGAGATGGCTTCCTCGAACCTGAGGAATGCATCATGATCTTCGATGGGTCCGACACCATCTGGATGAAACACCGGCACAAAGGTGTGCTACAGGGAGGCATGCGCCGCCGAGATGGCCATCCCCTCCTTCCTTAGCTGGTCGAAATCTCCGAACACCTTTGATCAGTGGGACCATCCCTCCCACGTCGCAAGGCCAGGACACTACCCACTCATCATCGACCCTATTGTCTACAAGAAGCACCTCACCAAGGTGCTGATGGATGGAGGCAGCGGCCTCAACATCCTCTACGTCGACACCCTTGACGCCATGTGCATTCCCGGTCGGAACTCAGCCTAGCGGGTTCTCCCTGCCACGGGGTGATCCTAGGAGCGCAGGCATACCCACTCGAGCAGATCGATCTGCCCATCACGTTTGGCAAAAGAGCCAACTTCCGCTCAGAGGTCCTCACCTTCGAAGTGGTGGACTTTCTAGGGTCCTACCATGCTATCTTGGGGTGTCCATGCTACGCCAAATTCATGGTGATCCCCAACTACACCTACCTCAAGCTAAAGATGCCGAGACCAAACGGCGTCATCACTGTAAGTAGTGCCTTCTCGCACACCTTCACATGCGACCGCGAGCATTTCGAGCTCACCACCGTGGTCGTCAACTCATCCGAGCTCCCATGGCTCGAGGAGTCGTCACCCCTAGCAGTCTCGGACTGCAACAAACCGACCTCCTCGATGGCCTTCCGCCCGCTCGAGGAAACCAAGGCGGTGGGTATCGACCCCACTGACCCAACCAAGACGGTGCGGATCGGGACCCAGCTCCTAGCCAAATAGGAATGCGAGCTCGTCGACTTCCTGCGCACCAATAGCGATGTCTTCATATGGTAGCCTTCTGACATGCCGGGCATACTGCGGGTGGTCGCCGAGCATGCACTCTGCCTCATCCCAGGCTCAAAGCCCGCCAAGCAGCGCCTGCGTCGCTTCGACGATGAGAGATGCAGGGCCATAGGCAAAGAGATTGCCAAACTCCTGGCAGCCGGATTCATCAGAGAGGTATTCCACTCCAACTGGCTTGCCAATCCTGTTCTTGTTAAAAAGAAGACCGGGAAGTGGAGAATGTGCGTTGATTATACTGGCCTCAATAAAGTGTGTCTGAAGGATCACTTTCCTTTGCCACGCATAGACCAGATAGTTGACTCCACCTCGGGTTGCGAGATGCACTCCTTTCTGGATGCCTACTATGGCTATCACCAGATCATGATGAAAGAATCTGATCAGCTTGCAATCTCGTTCATCACCCCGTATGGTTCGTACTGCTACGTGACCATGCCTTTTGGCCTAAAGAATGCTGGCGCCACCTACCAAAGGTGCATGCAGTAATGCTTCGCCGACCAAATCGACCCGCTCGATCAGCCTGATCAAGCCAAGCAGCCAAAACCAACAATCGTCATCTATGTTGATGACATAGTGGTCAAAATGGCTCAAGCTTGCGACCTGATCGCAAATTTGGCCACAACATTCACGAACCTCGAAGGTTCATTATCAAGCTGAATCCCAAAAAATGTGTTTTCGGGGTTCCAAAGGGAAGCTGCTTAGATACATTGTGTTCGAGCGTGGCATCGAGGCCAACCCCGAAAAGATCACGACCATCTCCAACATGGGCCCCATATGTAATGTCAAGGGCGTACAAAGGCTCACTGGCTGTCTGGCTACCCTGAGCCGCTTCATCTCCTGGCTTGGCGAATGGGGGATGCCACTCTACAAGCTCCTCAAAAAGATAGACGCCTTCGTTTGGACTAAGGAAACCCAGCAGGCTCTAGAAAGCCTCAAAGCATCCCTAACATTAGCCCCATTCCTCATTCACTCCCGAATGAGAACCCCTCCTCCTTTACGTTGCGGTAAGCAACCATGTGGTGAGTGCTGCCCTGGTCATCGAAAGGGAGGAGCCGGGGCACCAGCACAAGGTCCAGCGCCCCATATACTTCATCGGGGAAGTACTTACTGACCCCAAGGTCCGGTACCCCTAGGTGCAAAAATTCCTATACGTCGTGCTAATGGTGACTAGAAAGCTCCTGCACTACTTCACCGACCACAAAGTTGCGATCATCACTTCATACCCGCTTGGAGACATCATCCGCAACCGCGATGTCGCTGGATGAATCTCCAAGTGGGCACTCAAACTCATGGGCCATGACATCAGATATACCCCTCACACCGCCATTAAGTCTCAGGCTCTTGTGGATTTTGTCACCGAATGGACGGAGGTCCAGCTACCGACCCCGGACGTCACCCACGAGTACTAGACAATGTACTTCGATGGGTCCGTAATGGCACCTGGATCAGGGGCTAGAGTGGTTCTGATCTCCCTAGACGAGAGTAGACTCCGCTACGCCATCCGCCCCCATTTTTAGCCTCAAACAACGCTGTGGAATACGAGGCCCTTAGCAACGGACTGCGCATCGCCTTTGAGCTCGGCGCCACGCGGCTCTACGTTCGTGGCGACTTGGAGTTGGTCGTTGATCAAGTCATGAAGGAATCCTCCTACAAAAGCCCCTCATGGCAACATACTGCTAGGAGGTGCGCAAGCTTGAGGACAAATTCTAGGGGATCGAGATGCACCATGTCCCCCGAAAGGACAATGATGCCGCTGATTTTCTCGCAAAGTTGGCCGCCAGGCGAGACCCGTCCCCAAGCGGGATCTTCATCAATGACCTCCACGAGCCATCTGTCTGTGTCCTAGAAGGTCCAACCCCGACGCACCCCGATGTCAGGCTAGCACCTAGCGGCTCCAACCCCGACGCTAGGCCAGCGCACGGGGGCTCCGATCCCAGTACCTCCATAACAGCATCACCCACCGGCATCGCCGTATTGGCACTCGATCCAACCGACTGGCGAGCGCCGCTACTTGCCTACCTCCTCGAGGAGGTTCTTTCACCCGAAAGGACTAAAGCCGATGGATCGCATGACACGCCAAGAGCTTTGTCACGCTCGGTGATGAACTCTACAAACAGAGTCCATTAGGGGTTCTCATGAGGTGCATCCCCACCAACCAGGGGAAGCAGCTCCTCCTCGAGGTCCATGCCGAGATCTACGGACATCACGTGGCCCCGAGGTCGCTGGTCAGAAAAGCCTTTTGCTAAGGTTTTTATTAGCCCACCGCACTACGAGATGCAGAGGAAGTCATCCGTAGGTGTGAGGATGCCAATTCTATGCTCGGCAAACCCATTTTCCTGCACAGGAGCTTCAAACCATCCCCATCACCAAGGCATTCGAGGTCTAGGGCCTCGACATGGTAGGACCCTCAAAAGGGCTCGGGCGGTTTCACTCACCTACTCGTAACAGTCGACAAGTTCACCAAGTGGATAGAGGCCAAGCCCATCACCAACATCCGCTCGGAAGAGGTGGTCAAATTCTTCCTCGACATCATCTACCGATTTGGCGTTCCTAACTGCATCATCACTGACCACGAGACTAACTTCACCAGGAAGAAGTTCCTAGACTTCAAAGTGATGGATATGGCATAAGGATCGACTGGGCCTCGGTCGGACATCCACAAACTAACGGTCAGGTCGAGTGTGCCAATGACATGGTCCCCTAAGGACTTAAGTCACGCATCTTTGACCGACTCAACAAATACACGGACGATGGGTCGCAGAGGTCCCAGCGATCCTCTAGAGCCTAAGAACAACTCAAACCAATCCGCAGGGTTCACACCCTTCTTCCTGGCCTACGGAGCTGAGGTAGTGCTGCCCTCCGACCTCGACCATGGCGCCCCAAGAGTGAAGGCTTTCGACCATGACCAGGCCGTGGAGGCTCAGCAAGACGTAGTCGACCTGCTCGAAGAGGCCCACGAGATGACCGTCATCCGCTTCGCTCGCTACCAACAAACTCTCTGCAGGTACCATGAAAGGAATATCAGGGGGAGGACCCTCGAAGTCGGTGATCTCGTGCTCCGAAGGACCCAATCAATGAAGGAAAAACCAAACTCTCTCCACCATGGGAAGGACCCTACACCGTAATTGAAGTGATCCAATCGGGCGTCTACCGACTGGAGGACGACAACGGCAACGTTCTCATCAACACTTGGAACATTGAACAGCTACGTCGTTTTTTCACCTAAATTCTATCTTACTGCCTTTAGTCAAACACTTGCTCCATGTAAAGCACCTCGGCCCGAACACTTTCAGCCCGGGTCACTCGGGGGCTCCATGAGGGTGCAATGCTTAATACTACCTCTCTTTTGTTTACTGTCATATGGTAAAGCTCCTTCCTACCCAAATGAAAGGGTAGTTCATTCCTTTGAATTGCCTTACATAGCTTTGCTCTAAAATATTCCAACCGATTGTACCCCGCCTCCACCTACGGTGACGAGCAACTGAGCCTCACGGGCCACACCCCGGGCTCCCAAGGTTGCAGCCTACAGAACGAATGGGTAGGTACAAAAAAGAAAGAATAATAAACAAAATTATGCTAAGGTGAAACTAAGGAACGAAAGGGGCAAGCTTCCCCGAATGGAGTGACTCCATTACAGAAAACGAAACTGATTATAGTCATTGAGTACACAAGAACGTTTACACAGGGGCTCACCCACAACTATTACATTTTCTAAACTACTTCCATTCCAAATACTACTATGGCTACTCGATGACATCCCATGACGCCAAAAAGAAAGCCCACGGCACTTGCCGCCGGACCTAACCACCGCCATAGGGGCCCTACCCGGTTCCTCTCCTCGACTTCGGCAAGCGCAACAGGTACCTCAAGGGACCTGCTCGGTTCCACTCCCTCGACTTCAGCGAGCGCAACAGGTACCTCAAGAGCACCACACCCATAGATGCTCAGCAGAAGAGCATGGAGCTCTGGACTTTCTCATGCAGTCGAGGTAGCTCCTAGGCAGGGACGCAACCACCGAAGTATGGCCGCCATGGCTAGAAGAGATCTCATCAAACTTTATGAACTGGATGACTTGAGCAGTTGTAGGCATGGAACCCTCCACCAGCATGATCCTAGGCAACTTCCCCTTCGACAAGGCTCGCTCGATGAAGATCCACTAGAAAAAATCCGCACACGACTACATCCCAAAAAGGCCTCACAGATAAATCCAACAAGCCACCCCCTTCGGCGAAGCCGCCCCTTCTTAGGCAAAGATGGCCAGCACTGCTCTGGGCAACCTCCAGCTTGACATCATGTTCGGACTCACAAAAGGATCTGTAAGTCTTCCCCCTCGCTCACCCTCTCTCTCACTTAGGAACCACCATGGCATACAGGCACTCTCGGTGAAGAGAAAGGAGGAGGAGAGACAATAGCTGGAGAATAGGCAAAGGACTACGACAAAAAGCCCCCCTTCCCCCTATTTAAGGAGCATACGCGATAGCTGAAGAGGGGCAAAAGATCAGAGCAAAAAACTCTCTCCCTTCCCCCATTCAATGCGGATGGGGAATGATGGGACGCACATTGACCGATGGAACGACGCCTGGTCAGACAAAGCGATGCCCGGTCAGACGGAAACATGGCCTGGGTATGGCCCACCACTATCGCATGATCGGGTGCAAGAAACAAAGTGTCACCACACACAGCAGGCTCTCCGCCTCCCCAGACGGGACATGGAAAAACCCAAACAACGGGATCTCCGCCAGGAGAGACCATCGGGCTTCCTAAGTCGATCGAACGGCTCAGGAAAAATATCGAGAGATAGGTAAGGAGCAAAGGGACGCCCCATGCGGGCCATGCTGACTCCATCATGAACGACAAGCACGGGTCCCGGTCAGACATTTCTGAATGGAGCTCTTCAAACCCCGTCACTCGAGTCATCAAGGTAACACTACTGACCCCGCTATTTTCTTTATTTAAACCATTTCATACATCCATACGTGCATTCATTTCCTATGCCCGTGCCCCTCGAACGATTCAGGCTATGAATCGCTCGGGGGCTCGGGAACTAAGCATCGCACGTGTAGCGAAATGCATCACAACGCTCCATGTTGCGTCACGAAGCGGCAGTTGCCTCATTCGACATGAGCAACGATACAGCCAGAGGAGAAAAATGCAGATGAGCCCCATGCGGCCCTCGCCTAGTCTGGCAGACTAGGTCATCTCAACCTTCTCGTTCGATCCTAAGCCTCTACCAAACCCATAGAATCTCCATCGAAGGAGAGGTCATTAGGCCACCTGGGTCGGTCTCCGGAATGACCCAGGCATCTGCCGGGTTGCAGGTAAACGAGTAGTGGAATGTCACAAGAGGGCTATGTCGACCCCATCATGAATGACGGACCCGGATTCCACTCGATCATACCCATTGGCGAACTCACCGAGCGCGTCACTCGAGCTCGAGCGATCGGGACAAGCGACAAAACTCAGCCCCTCCGGTTATGAGGAACCGATGATGGGGTAATGCACACAACTCACACCAACCCCTACCAAAGCCCAACAAGGCACGGGGGCTCAAGACACCAAACGCCTGGGTCTATGACCCCAAACTCGCCCCATCCAGCTACACTTCTACTGCGCTCCAAAACAACCTAGGTCTGCGACCCCGAACTCGCCCCATCGGGCTATGCTTCGACTGC
The DNA here is from genome assembly GCA_904845875.1 of Miscanthus lutarioriparius. NCBI lineage: Eukaryota > Viridiplantae > Streptophyta > Magnoliopsida > Poales > Poaceae > Miscanthus > Miscanthus lutarioriparius. Next base: position 47,547,950 of record CAJGYO010000004.1, read on the forward strand.
ACACCCAACGCCTGGGTCTGTGACCCCGAACTTGCCCTATCGGGATCCACGAGCACCGCCTTGTCGCCTCACCTGATCCCTAACTAACAAACTAACCACCTTAGCTGTGCGGGCTGCACCGAGGCAGGTTCCGCGAGCACCGCCTTGTCACCTTGCTTGATCCCTAAACTAACTATACTAACTACCTCAACTGCATGGGCTGCACCGAGGATAGGATCCATGACTCAACTCGCCCGATCCCACGGTGCGCACCGACGCCAAGATCAGCAAGCTTCGTCTCATCCGATCCCTATACTAACCGACTCACCCGATCCCATGGCGCGCACCGATGCTAGGATCTGCGAGCTCCATCTCATTTGATCCCCAAAACTAACCACCTCGGCTATGTAATGACGCCTTGGGTAATGACTCCATCTCGACTGAAAAACACGCACAACACGCTTGCTGGCAAACACCCCCCAGCCGGTTTTGCCCGAACCACCCGGGGGCTACACCTATAGGTGCGCTCGTGCGCACCCACTGATAAAACAAAAACCTCCCCCGCTGGCAATATGAAAAAAACCCCAGGCGGTTCTTCCTGAACCGCCCGGGGGTAAACCCATGGGTGCACTCGCGTGTACCCACCGTCAAGACAAAAATCCCCTAGACGATTCTGCCCGAATCACCCGAGGGCTCGGGGGCTCCTATCGGGTTCATAAACCCGGGGTCCCTCGAGGATTGGCTTCCCCGCAAAGGCTCGGCCCAAGCTGACAGCACGCAACTCATGGGCGGGCCCAAATACCTAAGCGATAGGCCAGGGGAGTGATCCAATCTTCGACCGGAAGACCAGACCAAGGAGGAACAACGCCCATTTTTCTGACTTCGGCCCACCTCTCCGACCGGAGCGCTCGCTCCTGTCTCCAGTCCACCTTCGGACGGCCTCTCCGACTAGAAGGCCTGTCCAGAAGCACCGCTTCCGACTCTGACCCCATACTCTCTGACCGGGGATATGCCAATCCCCTGCTCACTGCTCTTCTCTGACTGGCGCGACCAGAGCCGATCGGGGACGCCCGCTCGGTAAGGACCGAGAGACGTCCAGAGAAAGTAAGACAGGGCTTACAAGTCAAAACCATGATACTAGGGATCGTACCCTGTACAACTGCAGAAACAATACTCTATAGCCTCCCTGACACAAACAGTGTTGTAGGCACCGACTTTTTCCCCACAATATTGTGGGTGCCATTAACTCTCATACAGTAAGGCACCCCCACATGCCTCTGGGCATCGACAGTGTTGTTGGCGCCGAGATTTACCATACCGAGTGAACATGGTGAAACCCCTCACGTGTCTCTAGGCATCAACAACATATGCAGGTACCGACATCTACCATACCTGAAGAAGGCGATGCAACCTCCCACATGCATCTGACATTCTACAGTGACATCAATAGTATTATGGGTGCCTACAATCATCTTGTACCCATCGACGTGGGCAACAAGGCTTATAAGCAAACAAACTCTCTCCCTCTCACTTGTAAACCCATACCCTTCATCTATAAAAGGGGTGCGCTCCCTCCAAACATAAGTCAGTTCTCTTCAGTTAGCCCAAGTTGATTCAAGTCCCTTTAGATTCATTAGATCAACTAAGTTCACTAGTTCACAACCACAGAACCGCCAGGTTCATACCTCAAGCGCACGCTTGAACACTTAGCTCATAGTAGAGCTCCTATCGCTCTCGGCCCTTCCAACCGGAGCCCAACCGGACCTCTCGTAGACCCCATCTTTCTCCTTCTCGTTTGTAACCCCACTGCAAACTTCGAGCACCTGGGCTTAGGAATAAAGTCACCAACCGACTCAAACTGGATGTAGGGCACGTTGCCTGAACTAGTATAAACCCTGTGTCATTGAGTGCTAGGCCACCTCCGATCATAACGTACGGCAAAACTACAAATATTTACGTGTTGGTCACTTTCTGCACCGACAGGATAGTTGCTAATCAAGAGATGAATAGCTATAATTAACTTGATGACTGAACTATAATTGTATAACTAAGTTAATCGCTTTTTATGTAGAATGTTGTCAAGCTACCTCCACTTATAAAGCCTTGCATAATCCTTGGAGTCAATTTATTTCTAGTTTATGACGCGTAAATCTAGCTGAGTACCTTCTCATACTTAGGGTTTCATTCCCATTGTTGCAGATGGTACAGTTTATCATGGCTATTGTAGGAACTGCTTCTATCCCGCCGTTGATGAGGAGTGAGCCTTGGGCAGGCCTCTTTAATAATCCCTCTTATATGCTTTTGTGGATTGTGATCATGAGTTGGCACTGTATTTGAACCGTGTTGGCAAATGCTAGTTTCAAACTTTAATTTGCTTCCGCTACTATCTACAGAGCAAGGTTCAACATTAATTGCCACATGTGTATTTAAAACAAAGGTTTTTTCTTTTCGAAACCAGTTTTTAGCAACTGATAGCTATATATATAGGTGTTTGAAACCCAAAGTTGAAATATAAAGTGAGCCAGTGATCACTTCCTTTATGCCCAATTAAGGACTTTAGGTGGCTAATTAAGTACTAACATGGGGGTTTTTACTTTCGTCCTCCATACGGCGTGCTATTGTATGGATGACATTCACCTGAGTGGTAATGTATAGATCAAATGCCTCTACGCCAAGGTAAGAAGGTAAGTTGATGAGTGGCATAACCGCAAGATGTGAGCGTGCGGTCGGGGAGAGCTAGCTTTGATACGGCTGTGCATGCATGCTTGCATGTGTGTATGGTGCGTATTTAATTGTGGGTAATAAATTGTCATCGCGTAGCTTTGATACGGAAGTATATGTATGGGTATACATATATGGAAGTATTTAGATTACAACCTAGAGCCCGGATTTACATTCTACATATATAATTGTGGGGTTGGGCTGAAATGAAACTCTTGTGCAGGTACACTAACAGCAAAACGTGTAGCCTGACTAGCTACGCTATATATGAGAGAACCTATGTATGCCACCATGTATGTCATTAGAAATATTTTTCCCTAAGTTTGGAAGGACGTACGGAACGTGCATGCATCATGATAAATCATTATTCAATATTTGCATTGTTCCTCTCCTTATAAATCTCTTACTCGGTTATGTAACTCTTATCCATTATGACTTATCTCATGAAAGTTGCACATTTTGTTGGTACAGATGGCAGCACCGGCTGGAAGTGAGAGTTTCCTATTGATGTTTGGAACTCCTGCCCTGCTTTTGAGAGTCTTGCACTATGCGGGGTATTATGAATCGCCCCTCTATTACTAGAATGAAGTATACCTGGAGGGACAACCATGGTATGAAGTACGGCTGACCATACCAGCTCATACCCAAGCACCCTTCTGGCAGGAATGGAAGGTGGAATCTGAAGGAAGAACTCCTTGGGAGGCTGCCCAAGTACTAGCCTCCAAGGTACTGAGTCAGATTTGTTAGCATCATGGGGATGAGCTTACCGGCAGTGCCGCTGGTACTTTTTCTCAGGTGGATCCATACACAACCATGTGGGCACAGCGCAACAGCAATGCGTTGATCCGAGATTAGGATGAGCGGGCAGAAAATTCTAGTCCCTCTATGAGCACCATGTTTGCAGTAATGAAGATGTTCTACACTCGTCAAGACACCAGGGACTTCTGGTAGGAGTCCTATACTACTTGCATGGATAAGCTCATGAGAACCAAAGCTGCACAGCGTAAGCTAAAGAAGCGTGTGCGCAAGCACAAAAAGGCAGCAAGTGAGGCCCGATGGGAAACTGATCAAGCATATGTAGCTTTGGGAAATCTCCACACCCAAATGGAGCAAGTTGATCAGTAGAGAGCTACCGCCCAAGAGCCAAGGGCAGATGATGAAGCAATGTTAGCAGGACTACAGGAGCAGCTGGAGGCCGCCCGTGCCAAGGCGTTCACAGCTATGAGCCAGCGGATCCTAGCAAACAACCATGCAGCTATGGCAGAAGTAGAACAAGATAGGACCCATGCCATGAGCATCTAGCAGGACCATGTTGAGAGGGACTTGCGCTAGCAGCTTGCCCAGACCCAGAATGTGGTAATGGATCTTCAGCATGAGGTGCATTTTCTGAACAACCAACTGCACCCGATCCTTGATGAGGAAGAAGATCCAGAAATGTTAGTAGAAGATGACAGCTGGGATGAGGAAGAAGTGGAGCTATAGAATGAGGATGATCCTATCTCCGACCTCAACAGCGATCATAATGAAGATTAAAATCACCTAGTGACTAGATAAAGGGCTAGATGTATCGTTGCTATTTATGTAATGGACTTGTAGTTGAAGTTTGGTAATTGTGTTTGGACTTCCGTGTAATATTGGCACTTTGCATGTTGTTTCATGATGGGTTGAACTTTAATGAAATTCTAGTTTTGTTTTACTAGTGATTATGACTTGTATGTTAACACGCTGCGAGCCCGATAGGTGATCAAATTGGTGATGTCATGTTGCGAGAATGAATTATTATGCCTCTGTTTTATTGTATGAATTTAAGATTCTCTCTAGTAATTTTAGTTTAGCGTGATTATACAATTCATCTGGAATCTCTTGACATCATCCAATAATCACTTATTATTGCAACTTTGCAGATGACTCACACTCATGCTGGAGCAGGCAGCAGCCAAGAGGGCAATGACGGTGACTTACCACCACCACCACCACCGTCTGCTAATGAATTCTTTGCCCAATTCCTAGGAAATCAGAGAACTATGGAGGAAACCCTACACCTCATTGCGTAGAACACGGCTCACGCTCGCCAGCAATAATAGGGGCCTGAGCCAAATCAGTACAGCTCTTTCAAGGATTTCCTAGACACCAAGCCTCCTATCTTCAAGGTGGCCAAAGAACCGCTCTAGGCGGACGAATGGCTAAACACCATTGAGCAAAAGTTCTATCTATTGAGGGTCATAGAACATCAGAAGGCAGACTATGCGTCCCATCAGCTATAGGGACCAGCCAGGATATGGTGGGCCCATTTCCTGTCCTCTCTACCTACCAATGCATAGGTCACATGGGAGCAATTCAAGTTAGCCTTTAGGGGACATCACATTCCCCCTAGGGCTGATGCACATGAAGGCAACTGAGTTTATGCGACTCACCCAAGGGACCAAGACCCTTGCTGAATACATGCATGCTTTCAACAATCTGTCCCGTTATGCCCCAGATTTTGTCGAAACGGAAGAAAAGAAGATCGAAAGCTTCAAGAGAGGTCTTGGCACTAAGCTGATGAAAACCATGGCCAACTCAAGGTGCACCATATACAATGAGTTCATTAGTGATGCCTTGACTTAGGAGAACCACAACAATCTGCATGCGGCAGCAAAGGGCCGCAAGAGGGCAGCTGAGGCTAGCGCCTCAGGGTCTTCTTAGTCTAAAGCTCCAGTGGTAGCTAGGCCATAGTTTCGACTACCAGCGCCCAAGTTTAGGCCTCCTCCACCAAAAGCTCAGGCCAACCGACCTTAGAAGGTGTTTCATAAGGCGTTCACCATTGCCTTACCCAAAGGGAACAGAGGGCAAGGAAGCTCCACAGGACCCAGGAGTAATCAGCCATGCTTCAACTGTAATCAGTTGGACCATTGGTCCAAGGAATGACCCCATCCAAAGAAGAACAACAATTAGAACCAAAATAATCAGAGACAGGCAAATCCTAAAGCACATCCTGGATACGTGCATTATACCACTGTTGAAGAGGTTCCTGCGGGAGAGGTTGTCACCGCTGGTATGTTTCTCATTAACAAACATCCCGCCATTGTTTTATTTGATTCTATAGCTTCTCATTCATTTATGAGCCAGGCATTTGCATCTAGAAATGATCAGAAAGTAATTGAGGTAAGCAAGGGTGGTTATAGTATAAGTTCTGCTAGGGCTACTATCTCTACAAATAAGATGGTCAGAAATGTGCTCATCTCTATACAAGAGAGGGAGTACACGATGGATCTAATAGTATTGCCTGTATTATCTATAGATATGATCTTAGGTATGAAATGGATGAGCGATCATGGAGTTCTCATTGACACTAGCACTCGTACAATTATGTTGAGAGAACCATAGGGAGGTAATGCCTTTCTAGTACCACTTTCCCAAAATTTTGAACTCCAAAACTTGTCTTGTGCTATCCAAACCACTACCCTTTGTGATATTCCAGTGGTTTGTGAGTTTCCTAATGTATTCCCAGATGAATTACCAGGTTTACCACCTAATAGGGATGTGGAATTTAAGATTGAATTAGTGCCAGGTACGGACACCTATCTCAAGGAGACCCTATAGGATGCCACCAAATGAGTTAGCTGAACTTAAAATTCAGTTACAAGAACTATTGGACAAAGGACTCATTCAACCTAGTTCATCTCCATGGGGATGTCCAACATTATTGAGAATGTGTGTGGATGATAGGCCACTTAATGTTGTGACCATCAAAAACAAGTACCCTTTGTCTCGTATCGATATCTTGTTCGATCAGTTGGCAAAAGCAAAGGTATCCTCCAAAATTGACTTGAGGTCAGGCTATCATCAGATAAAGATCAGGCCAGAGGACATACCTAAAATAGCTTTCTCCACTAGGTATGACTTGGACGAGTATTTGGTCATGTCTTTTAGACTGACGAATGCTCCTGCCTACTTCATGTACTTGATGAATTTGGTATTCATGCCCGAGCTCGACAAGTTCGTGGTTGTGTTTATCGATGATATCTTGATTTATTCAGAGAATGAGGCAGATCATGCGGAGCATCTGAGAATTGTTTTGTCCAGATTAAGGGAACATAAGTTATATGCCAAGTTTAGCAAATGTGAATTTTGGTTGAGCAAAGTACGTTTCTTGGGTCACATCTTATCAAGAGATGGAATTTCTGTAGACCCATCTAAAGTACAAGAGGTCATGGATTGGAAAGCCCCGACTTTGGTTCATGAAGTTCAGAGTTTTCTAGGGTTAGCAGGTTATTATCATCGTTTCATTCTAGATTTCTCCATGACCAGACTCCTTCAGAAAGATGAAAAGTTTAGATGGATTTAATTTGTTACATCCTGTTGAGCAGCATAATATCACTATCAGTTGTTCACTTGAGAGCAAAATCATAGAACTGCAGAAGACAGATGTAGGTATATTTCACATCAAGAGAAAGATACAAGAGTAAGAAACCAAGCATTTTAGATTAGATGAAAGAGGTGTGCTATGGTTTAAGGACTGACTTGTGTTACCAAAAGACCGTGAGCTTAGAAATCAAATTTTAGATGAAGCTTATTCGTCCAAGTTGTCTATCCACCCGGGTAGTAGCAAAATGTATCAAGATTTGAAAACCTATTTTTGGTGGACCAAGATGAAGAAAGAGATCGCCGCCTATGTCGCTAGGTGTGATAATTACAGTAGAGTAAAGGTCGTTCATTTGAAATCTACCGGATTACTTTAGCCATTGCCTATTCTAGGCTGGAAATGGGAAGAAATAAGTATGGACTTTATTACAGGCCTTCTGATGACACATCAAGGTCATGATTCCATATGTGTCATTATAGATTGTCTCACCAAGTCAGCACATTTTATACCGGTGAACACAAGGTATCACGTGGGGAAGTACGCTGAACTGTATGTTTCACAGATCGTGAGACTACATGGAATACCTAGGACTATAATCTTAGATCGAGGACCACAATTTATAGCTCGTTTCTGGGAACACTTGCACCAAGCCTTAGGGACTAAACTAACCAGAAGTTCAGCATACCATCCACAAACTTCTGGACAGACTGAGCGAGTAAACCAGATCCTAGAAGATTTGCTAAGAGCTTGTGTTATATCTTCCAAGGGTTCATGGGAGAAATGGCTACCTTTAGCCAAGTTCTCCTACAACAACAGTTATCAAGCAAGCATAAAGATGGCTCCGTTTAAAGCCTTGTATAGTAGGTAGTGTAGAACTCCTTTGAATTGGATTGAGCTCTGCGAAAGAAGATACTTTGGTATTGACTTTGTCACTGAAGCTGAAGAGCAGGTGCGCATTATCCAACATCATATGAAAGTAGCTCAGTCAAGACAAAAGAGTTATGCTGATAAAAGAAGAAGACCACTACTTTTGAAGTGGGAGACTATGTATACTTAAAAGTGTCACCCATGAAATGAGTACAGAGATTTGGAGTGAAAAGAAAGCTTGCGCCTAGATATGTGGGGCCATACAAAATTACTAAATGGAAAGGGAATGCCGCTTATAAGTTACTACTTCCCCCAGAGATGAGTGCTATATTCGATGTCTTCCATGTTTCTCAGTTGAAGAGATGTCTTCGTATACCTGAGGAAGCCATTGCACCCACCAACATTGAGCTCCAATCAGATTTGACGTATGAAGAGAAACCAATCCAAGTGTTAGAAGAGATAGAAAGAGTAACACGGAGTAAGGTTATTAAGTTCTACAAAGTGGAGTGGAATAACCACAATGAACAAGATGCCACGTGGGAATGGGAGGATTATTTACGTGAGGTTTATCCTGCCTTTTTCAAAGAATTGTAGGTTTTGCAAATCTCGGGACGAGATTTCTATAAGGGGGAGGGGTTGTAACACCCTAGGTGTTAGGCTTGCATGATTTCACTTGCATTGTATGAGCATAAGCATCATTGATCATTCATGAGCATGAGTATCTCAAATATCATTTCTATGTTTGCTTATATTGCTTGTGTTGTAACTGAATTACCTTACCTATGCTAGGGTTTATATGTAACCAATGTATAAAATGATTGTGGAACCTTAGGAATACCTTAAACATGTTTAGAATGTCACTAAGAATAACTTTGGTATTCATGACTAAGGCTAGTTTGGTCTCTAAGTCATAGTTGTAGTGTAAATCATCATTTTCAAGTGGTAGGTTTGACTGAAGTTGAACATCACCTTAGAAACTTTGCATGGATATGTATCCTAAAACAAAGTTGTAGAACTCAAGTAGTGTAACAACTTTTATTTTTGGGTCATAGTCTAGTTCAGGTCCTAACATGCTTGAATTTGGATCACAAAAATGAATGCAATGCTGTTTTTCAAACTTGGAAATTTTTCTAAGTCATATTGAGCTGACAGTTGTGTTGTGGCTGACTCCGGGATGATTTAACTCCATAACTATTGCGAATTAGGAGTTGAGTTCTAAAGCAATGTTGTAGCCGGTACATAGCTCTACAAATTTGGTTTTAACATCGTACACTACTTCACCGTGGATCGAGAGCTTTAGCACCTTCATTTTGCAATATCAGTCGCTCGATCAGGCTCTGATGGCCACGTCGTCACGCGCCGTGGTGGCCGATCGAGCGAGGCACCTAGCCACCGCGTGGTCGCCGCTGGCTGGCGTCGGCCCCGACCATGGCCGTGTGGCATGCGATATCAGAAGAGGCCGTGCTGCTCATTCCGCACTCACGCTCTCACTCTCTCTCTCTCTCTCCACTGCTCTCTCTCGCTCGCACAACGGAGCACCGCACGGCTCTCCACCATCGCCTCGTGCCCACTCCACCATGCCATTGCCGCCTCCATCTAGCCAGCAGCTATGTCATCTTCTCCTCTACCTCCTCAACACGTTAGCAGTGCCAGGCGAGCTACGGTGAGGGCAAAATCGCCATTCTTGCCCTCGCCGGAAGCTCGGCTTCCATGTCCGCCCTCATGGCAAGCTCGTCGCCGCTCGGCTCACTTGCCATTTCATCCACCTTCTTCATGTTAGGGATTGGTTAGGGTGTGTACTAGCTAGTAGCATGACCCCACTATGAATGGTTGCCTCGCCGGCAAGGAAAACGACGCGCAGCGCCGCCGCGCCACTGCGCACGTGGGCAGGCCTCGTCGGAGTGACCCACCTAGCCTAGGTAGTCTCCCAAGGCTCGCTTGGTCACCATGGAGCTCGTGCGCTTCTTGCCGAGCCTTACCATGGCCTATAGCGGCCGACGTACCACCGCACAGCGCCGCCGTGCCGCCATGGCCGGCGATGAGGTAGCTCCGGTGCATCCGCGCTGCCACCATGGGTACCAGTCGACGTGGGTTAGTGACTAGATCACGTAGGAGGGGTCGGTTTCGCCGGAGAACTCACCGTCGGTGAGATAGCGCCGGTCGACCATCGTGCTCTGGTTTCAGTTCACTGACATGCGGGGTCCGCTGACCAGTGGGTCCCAGGCGTCAGCGAGTTCAGTTTAGGGTTTTGCTATTTATTTTCTAGATTTTTGTACTAAATTTGGAAAATCATATCTTGAGCTAGAATGTCCAATTTTGGTGAACCAAATTTTGTTTGATTCCTCATGAAGTTTAGTATTTTATAAAAATATGAAATGTACTATTTCTCGTATTTTTTATGGTGAATAAAATACAGCTATATATGTGCTTTTTGAATGTTTACAATTTTGTAAAATGTGTAACTTGAGCTAGGGATGGGATAAAATTGTGATTTCAATTTTGCTGGTCTTGTGTTAACATGCTCTAGCTAGGAAAAATAATAAACTTGTAGTAAACTTGATTGAAATAGGATCTTTCTATTTATCTATTAACAAATGGTATTTTCTGAGGAAAATTATAGGGATAAAAATAAGTAACATATTGCCATACAAATTTTTGTACAGTATTATGACACTGTTATGAAGCTAAGAAAAATATAGAATCTGTTGTTTAACACTTTTCTATAGGGCTAACTATTTTTACTAAAATAAATCTTGCTAGCTTGTCATTTTTGTAGAGGATGTTATACATGTTCAAATTGTATGAAATTATTACAGTAGTCTATTCATAGCACTTGGAAGCCACTGTAATTTTATTAGAATTTATTGTGCACATTTGGTATATGTTTGTTATTTCACCTAATTATCTAATTAAATTAATAAAGGCATGTAAATAAATAAATTGTGCTTGACCATGATGTTTTCTATGGTACTTGTGATACATATGAACTGTTGATGTTAATAGTAAGGCTTAGAAGCAATTGGTTGTATGCAACTAAGTAATTATTGCTTTATAAATCAAATAAATGGTTGCATGTATAGTTTTGGTTGAGTTGATAATTTCATGTTGATAATGGCCTTTTCTATAAAACTTGTTAATAACAAAGTTGTAGATAACTTATTGATATGCCTTGTGTTAAATTTTGATAGTCATAGGCCTTAGGGTTTAAGACTTTTGGCTGTTAGAATTTTGCTGTCCGAAATGTTTACTTTCTGGATAGATTTGAATAACTGTACTATTTGACCTAGATAACTATTGAATCACATTAAGGGTATCAAAAGAAAGTTGTAGTCAATTTCATAAGCTTTCCAGAATGTCCACAAACATATTATTTAGATGTAGATAACTCTAGTTATGGTCAAAATAATTAGCTACTGTCTTGTAGTCCGGTAAATAGATTACATAAGTGTTTGCTTAAGTAATAGAGAAGAGATATGCACCTACTCAGTAAAATAAGATGCACTTGTTATTAATTTAATACCATGCTATTGAAAGTACTTATGAGGATGCATTCATCATGTTATATCATATTACATGTGTCATCGTATATGCATTCGTGATGTCTTATTTCATGCTCATGCATATAGGATCGTCCGAAGAGATAACGTTGTTGGAATTCAACGAAGAAGAGGAGGAGGGTCAATAGGAGACTCCTCAAGCCATAGCTCTAGGAGAAGAGGAGCAGACTCCTGAAGAGCTCCCTGAGTGCCCGGATTATCGACCCACCTCTTTCCTCAAAGGTAAGCCCCAGAGCATTCTAAGTCTCCCATGTTTACAAAAATACTACTTGAGTCCTTTATGTTTAATGCATTATGTTATAAGAGTTGACTAGAAACACTTGATGCATGGAACTACCTTATCTAGATATATACACCTTTAACCCTATGTAGGTCCAGGATCGAATATATGCTTAGCCAACCTTAGACCGGTAGAAGTAGGGTGATTTCCTATCACCTGTGAGATATAGGTGGATACCGAAGCACGGTTGGCTATATTTTCTATCGTGGAAAAGAACCATGGGGTAATGTAAATGGAGGCCAAGAGGAGTCTATGTGTAGGTTGACTCATGTGATTCTGTCTGTGCCGATTAAGGACCGTATCGTTGTTGGCACTTCTGACAAGATTGAATGCATGCCTATCACTTAGCTAGCCGGATAACTCGTTCCGACCGCGAAGCCGAGTAGCTCAACTCAGGACGGGCCCCATTCTATAAAAGTGCACACTCTGGATGGTAGTAAGGATGTGCGGGGAGCCAGCCTTGAGCCCAAGAGCAGGGTAGTCCTGATCGTCCTGGCAGCTGGTTGTCCCTGATTGTGCGGCGCTAGTCAAACCTGCAAAATATGTACCTGAGTTGTACCAAAGGTGACCTAAGGTGACCGTTGATCTAGTCTGCCTGGGTTTGTGTTAGGAATAAATTCCCAGCTAGTTGAAATCGATTCGAATCGCCATCTCTCCCGGATAGTGAGAAACTTAGCTAGGCCCAACATCGTAGTAATTGTATTATGGAATGTGATGGTTCGGATAAACATGGAATTAATACACCTACTATGCTTACTATTGTATGTTATCACATGATATAGCACATGTTTGGCACAGGATAGTTGCTAATCTAGAGATGAATAGCTATAATTAACTTGATGACTGAACTATAATTGTATAACTGAGTTAATCGCTTTTTATGCAAAATGTTGTCAAGCTACCTCCACTTATAAAGCCTTGCATAATCCTTGGTGTTAATTTATTTTTGGTTTATGATAGGTAAGTCTAGCTGAGTATCTTCTCGTACTCAGGGTTTCATTCCCATTGTTGTAGATGGTACAGTTTATCACGGCTATTGCAAGAACTGCTTCTATCCCGCCGTGGATGAGGAGTGAGCCTTGGGCAGGCATCTTTAATAATCCCTCTTATATGATTTTATGGATTAGGGTCATGAGTTGACACTGTATTTGAACCATGTTGGCAAATGCTAGTTTCAAACTTTAATTTGCTTCCGCTACTATCTATAGAACTTGGTTTCTAATAACTCCATTTCGTACTCTGATGAATGAATTGTATCTGCGAACTTTATGTAACATGTGCCATGTATGTTGAATCATGTACGATCTTGGTTGTATGTGGATCGTTTATCAAGACCCGTCGTGGTACTCAACGAACTATCAGGTTTATATGGGCTCAGTATGACAGTGCGACAGCTTGCGGGCTACCATTGTACTTGTGCTCTTATAAATTGGTCGGTTCTACGACAATCACGGCGATGTCGTGGGACGACGTTGCCATGGAGGCGCCAAGGTCGGAGCCCCTGAGTGCTCGGTGGGGGTCAGGGCACGTCAGGGGTCGGAACCCCCGAGTGCCAGATTGATGTTGGAGCATGTCTGGGTTGGATCCTCTTGGATGCGGATAGACGGCTCATGGAGGTCGTTTACAAAGACCCCGTCGGCGGGCGGTTCCTATCTTGCCACCAATTTTGCGAGGAAGTCGGTAGCATCATTGTCCTTTCGAGGGACATGGTGCAGTTTGATCCCTCCGAACTTATCCTCGAGCTTGCGCACCTCCCGGTAGTATGCCGCCATGAGAGGGCTCTTGCAGGAGGACTCCTTCATGACTTGGTCGACGACCAACTCTGAGTCACTGCGGACATATAGCCGCATTGCGCCAAGCTCGATGCTGATGCGTAGCCCATTGATGAGGGCATCGTACCCCATGGCATTGTTCGAGGCTAAAAAATGGAGACGGATTGCATAGCAGAGCCTGCTCCCATCTGAGGAGATTAGAACTACTCCAGCCCCCGAGCTGGGTGCCATGACCGACCCGTCAAAGTACATCGTCTAGTACTCATGGGTGACGTCCGGGGTCGGGAGCTGGAGTTCCGTCCATTCGGTGATGAAGTCGGCAAGAGCCTGAGACTTAATAGCAGTACGGGGGACATACCTGATGTCATGGCCCATGAGCTCGAGTGCCCATTTGAAGATTTGTCCCGCGGTGTCGCGGTTGCGAACGATGTCTCCTAGCGGGTACGAAGTGACGACGATGACCTCGTGATCGGTGAAGTAGTGCCGGAGCTTTTGGGTTGCCATCAAAATGGTGTATAGAAGCTTCTGGACCTAGGGTAGCTAACCTTGGCGTCGGTGAGTACCTCACCGACGAAGTACACCGATCGCTGGACCTTTAGGGGGTGTCCCAGCTCCTCCCTCTCGACGACGAGGGTGGCGCTCACAACGTGGTTGCTTGCCACAATGTAGAGGAGGAGGGATTCTCTCCGTTTGAGAGCAATGAGGATTGGGGCCGACGTCAGTGATGCTTTGAGGCTTTTCCAAAGCATGTTGTGCCTCCTTTGTCTAGACAAATGCGTTTGTCTTCTTGAGAAGTTTGTAGAGAGGCATCCCCCACTCGCCTAGTCGGGAGATGAACTGGCTCAGGATGGCCAAACAGCCAGTGAGCCTTTGTACGCCCTTGACGTTGCGTATAGGGCCCATGTTGGAGATGACCATGATTTTTTAGGGTTGGCTTCGATGCCGCGCTCAGACACGATGTATCTAAGTAGCTACCCCTTCGAAACCCCAAAAACACATTTTTTGAGATTCAATTTGATGCTGAACCTTCGGAGGTTCACGAATGTGGCGGCCAAGTTTGCGATCAGGTCGCTAGCTTGAGCCATTTTCACCACTATGTCATCTACATAGACGGCGATTGTTGGTTTTGGCCGCTCGACTTGGTCGGGTTGGTCGGGCGGGTCGATTTGGTCAGCGAAGCATCGCTGCACGCACCATTGATAGGTGGCGCTAGCGTTCTTCAGACCAAAAGGCATGGTTACATAATAGTACGAACCATACGGGGTGATGAATGAAGTCGCGACCTGGTCAGACTCTTTCATCGCGATCTAGTGGTAGCCTAAGTAGGCATCCAGGAAAGAGAGGATTTCGCACCCTAAGGTGAAGTCGACTATCTGGTCTATGCGTGGCAAAGGAAAATGGTCTATTGGACATGCCTTGCCGAGGCCAGTATAATCAACACACATTCTCTATTTCCCATTCTTCTTTTTCACAAGAATATGATTAGCTAGCCAGTCGGAGTGGTATACCTCTTTGACAAATCCGGATGTCAGGAGTTTGGCGATCTCCTCGCCTATGGCCATGCGCCTCTCGTCATCAAAGCAACATAGGCATTGCTTGGTGGGCTTTGAGCTCGGGACGACGTGTAGTGCATGCTCGGTGACCTCCCTCGGTATGCCTGGAATGTCAGAAGGTTTCCACGCAAAGACATCATGTTTGGCATGTAGAAAATCGGCGAGCTTGCTTTCCTATTTGGCCAGAGCTTGGTCCCAATCCGCACCGTCTTGGTCGGGTTAGTGGGGTCGATCCCCACCTCCTTGGTTTCATTAGTTGGATGGAATTCACTTGAGGAGGTTGGCTCATTGTAGTCGAGGACTGCTGGAGTCGTTGAATTCTCAAGCTCTAGGAGCTCGGCGGAGTTTATGACGATAGTGGCGACCTCGTAATGCTCGCGGTAGCACATGTAGGCATGCGAGAAGGTGCTACCTATGGTGATGACATCGTTCGGCCCCAGCATCTTCAGCTTGAGGTAGGTGTAGATGGGGATCACCATGAACTTGGCGTAGCATGGCTGCCCCAAGATGGCATGGTAGGACCCCGGAAAGTCCACTACCTCGAAGGTTAGGACCTCCGAGTGGAAGTTAGCATGGTTGCCAAACGTGATGGACAGGTCGATCTGCCCGAGTGGGTATGCCTGCGTCCCTAGGATCATGCCATGGAAGGGAGAGCTCACTGGATGGAGCTCCGACCAGGGGATGCACATGGCGTCGAGGGTGTCAACGTAGAGAATGTTGAGGGCGCTTCTTGTAGATGATGGGGTCGACGATGAGCGGGTATCGGCCCGGTCGGGCGATGTGGGAAGGATGGTCTCTCTGATCAAAAGTGATCGAGAAGTCTGACCAGCTAAGGAAAGAGGGGATAGCCAGCTCAGCGGTGCATGCCTCTCTTAGCATACCTTATGCTGGCGCTTGGAGTGGATAGCATCGAATCCCACAAAGATCATGAGGCATTCCTCAGGGTTGAGGAAGTTGTCTCCCTCTTTACACGCCGTGCCTCCCTTCTTGGTCACATCCTCCTAGCCTTTCCCTAACTTTGGCTTGCTGGCTTGCCGTAGGAAGCGCTTGAGGAGCTCACAGTCCTTGTAGAGGTGCTTGATGGGGTCGGCGTGGTTGGTGCATGGACTCTCCATGAGCTTGTCAAAGTGGTCGGGCTGGCCCTACTAGGGCTGCTTGCCCGCTTGGTCGGCCGTAGTGACCAAAGCTGGGTTGGTCGGTCGGCGCCGATCCTTCTTGTTCTTCTTGCCCTTTTGTGTGGAGGGGCACTCACCTTGGTCCTCGTGCTTGGCCTTGCCCCTATCCTGATTGCCGCTAAAGACCGCCCTGACCACCTCCTTGCCGAAGGCGTGGTTTGTGGCGATGTCGAGCAGGTCACGGGTGGTACGGGGCTTCATAGAGCCGAGCTTGTGGATCAAGGACTTGTAGGTTGTCCTAGAGAGGAACACGCTGATGACGTCTGCATCAACGACACCAGGAAGGGAGTTGCACCACTTTGAGAACCTACGGATGTAATCCCGTAGGGACTTGTTGGGCTCTAGCTAGCAACTCTTGAGGTCCCAAGAATTCCTAGGGTGGACATATGTCCCCTAGAAATTTCCAACAAAGACCCTCTTGAGATCCGCCCAGTCACGGATGCTGTCGGGCGGAAGGAATTCAAGCCATGCTCGAACATGCTCCCCCACATAGATGGGGAGGTACTGGATGATGAAGTGTCATCATCCACTCCTCTAGCTCGGTAGGCGAGCTGGAAGTCTTCGAGCCATATACCGGGGTTCGTATCCTCGGTGTACCTAGCGATGTTGGTGGGTGGTCGGAAGCGCTGTGGGAAAGGCACTTTCTGGATACGACGACCAAAGGCCCATGGCCCCGGGCTATTCAAGCTGGGGCTCCGGTCATTTGGTCGGCCACCATGCCTGGGGTGTGTGTCCCCGCACTCCTCGATGGTCAGGCTGGGGCCCACGCCGCCTGCTCTCGCCACCACTTGATGGACGTCATCATCATGCCAGGCATGGCATCGATTGTTGATGACACTGCGAGCGTCATGGTTTGGCCCAAGCCATTCATGCAAAGGTGGTCGGTGTGGAGCGGGCGGTGGGTTGGGCAGCAGCACAGCCGTGGCTTCTCGCTCCATGCCCGTCAACTGCTATGGTGAGTGGACAGAGCGATTCGACCAATTTGGCCCTAGTCCCCCAGTTGGGCAAGAGGCCGTGAGCCGGTGTCGCGATGCAGAGCTCTCTGCCTGCTGCATGGCGGTGGTCTCCAACACCCGGAGGTTCCAGTGGATTGCCTGTTCTAGGGGGTCGGCAGGCTCGGGAGGTCGTGCAAAAGCATCGCCGCAGTAGTGATGTTCTGGCTAGCCCGAACAAACTGAGGGAGGTTGTCCCCTCCATCCAGGATGTTACACTAGACCTGATAGGCATGACCCTGAGCGCTGCTCGCCGGGTTACGTGCATGTGGCACAGCGAGCTGCGCCGAGCGCGCCAACGCAGGTGTGAAAGGTACCGTGACGCCTAAGAGGGGGCTGAATTAGGCAACTTAAAACTCTAACTCTAAACTATGGCCTCTTTTTCTACCCTTAGCAAAACCTATGCAAAAGATAAACTATCTAAATGTGCAACTACGGTTTTGCTAGTATGTTGCTATCTCTACCGCAAAAGGATTTATGCAACCTAGGTTCCAAACCTATCAACTAGCCTATCACTAAGCTAGGAAAGTAGAGCACACACCATGATTGCAATGTAAATGTGGAAGCTAAAGTGTAAGGTAGAAATATGCAAACTCCCATCGACGACTCCAGTATTTTTACCAAGGTATCGAGAAGCACGCAAGCTTTCCCTAGTCCTCATTGGAGCCCCTCACAAGGAATCCCTCACAGCGGCCAAGCTCTTGGTCGGGTAACTCTGTGGATAGCTTCAGGCCTTCCTGACTCGCAAGTGGGTCTCCGACATGCCTTCTGGCAAGCCTCTCCCGGATGCTCCCTGCCGTCTTTACTATCAAGCTTCTGGCTGAAATGCCGTGGGCCTTGTTCCCTTCGGTACACGATGATGGCCACACCAGAAACATGATTGGTGTGATCTCGTAAGACTACAAGCCCCTCCGATGTACAACAATGGTGCATGCAAGCACCGAGTGATAAGAGGTATGCAAACCTCACTAAACACTAGGTCTAAACCTAGAGCAAGCGAATAAGCGGTGGTCTAATCAACTTAAGCACTTCTCAAAGCACCTATGCTAATCACCTAATGAATGACTAAGCACTATGCAAGTGGAGATCACTAAAATGGTGTATCAATACCCTTGGTATGTTTCGTCAGCTCTCCACACCTCAAATGATCAGTTGGGGGGTCTATTTATAAATCCTATGGAGAAAGTAGCTGTTGGGGATGAAACCTAGCTTTCTACCATTAACCGGATGCGTCTGGTTGTCCCGAACGTTGAATCCAACCATTGGCGCTCACTGTTGATCGGACTCTCTGACGAGTGCGGTCGCTTACCATCTGACATGTCCGGTCAACGTTTCACCATTCTAGAACCTCTATGGACTCAATCAGACGCCACTGCCTGGGGCGTCCGGTCGTCCACAGCTACTGCGTTCGGTCCTCACCGAGTTGTTGTCGTGACGATAAACAGTGAAGTTCGTGCGTCCGGTCACTACCTCGCTCAGAGTCTGGTTGCTGCTGCTGACGCCTGTTGTTGCCGAGCAACTGATCGGACGCGTCCGGTCCTCATAGGGTCGCGTCCGATCACCTCTACTAAGCTTGTTTCTTCACGATCTTGTGTCCGGCTTGGTTCCCATCTTCATGCTTGGACTTTGCTTGATATCTTGGGTCTTCTCTTGTGGTCTTGCTTATGGTGTTGACCGTGGGATCATCATGTTTCCTTCGTCCAAGTCACGTCTTGCACCCTATTGAACTACAAAACAATTACTTGCAAATTCATTGATCCAATTTGGTTGTGTTGGTCATCAAACACCAAAATCCAAAGTAAATGGACCTAGGGTCCATTTTCCTTACAATCTCCCCCTTTTTGGTGATTGATGACAATACGACCAAAGCAAGCAAATAATAATTTTTTTGAAATTTAAAAACTATTTACTTGCTAGGAAGCAATGCAAAGGGCAAGGTTATATGATGCTAAAAGATACCACATGTAAACATCTTTGGAAACTTATCTTACCCTTGCAAATGTCCCCATGTGGCATTATGGATTTAAGCCTCCCCCTAACTCCATAATCCACTATCCTCCCTTTCTCAGACCATTACCACTTGTAAATTATTATGATCGGGCTTGCTTTTGGTCCTACAAATTCTCCCCCTTTGGAATCAAACACCGAAAAGGACGACATTAGTAGCACAAGGGAGGGTCAAACTTTGTGATCCTTTGTATGTGGAGTGGAATAGGTCACAAAATTTGACTCTCACATTACATAGACTAAGCTCCGCCTAAATATATGCATACATATGATGGAGAATGTAGTTTATGCATAATTGGCAAATTAATGCTCAAGGGAGTTTAATCTATATAATGCATGGAGAAAGCATATAAATACCAAAGTGAAATCAACATGATGATATCAGTTTTGAAATACCACATGTGGAAACCAATTTGATTTATACCACTTGCAATAGGTGGTGGATATTTGAAGTATGATGCTTAACTCCGGGGACTCCATTTTCCTTGCAATGAGACTACTACACATATGATAAGCTTGAAAAGGTGTTAGTCTCAAAGCATCCAACTTGTAGAGTAATCTTCCCCTAAATTTGTGCACACAAGTATGGAATACTTGTAGGAGACATGCACATTGATTTTAGAATAAAAAATACCACTTGAAAGATGACATCACATGAATGTGAGAATCATTTTTGAAAGTGATATTCGGGAGAAATTATCTACAATTTGAACTTTGGCACATATTAGATGAACAATTGTAAAACAAGCTATGTGCCATGCTCCTAAACAATTTAAACCATGTAGGTTTGCTCCAAGGGTTAAGATTAAAACCGAGCAAGCCTACCATAAGATATACCTAGTGTATGCAAGACAAAACATTCAAATGCAAACCTAGGCATGAAAAGGAACTAGATGCTAATTGAAATTGTAAGAAATTAAATCTAGTTACATAACATGGGAAGGGGAATTTGGGTCCATAGTATTCACTAACCCACTTGGCAATTATCATGATCCAATGTGATGCACCCCATGAAATACACCCAAAACTATACCAAGTCTCCAAATTCCCCGAAGTCCATCGGACTTCTCACTTCCCTTTCGGGATCCAAACCTTCTTGGTGCTCTTCATGTTGAAAATGATCTCCTTTGGCACCCAAATGCATTTGGCCCCATTGTTGCCTTGCTTGTTCACCTTGATGGCCACCACCTTGTCATTTTTCTTCTTCTACAAGAGATAAGATGTGGAGGCCTTTTTGTCCACCTTGTTGGTGTAGGTGTTGGAGAAGTTTGCTTGTTTCCTTATTGTTTTTCTCTTTCTTCTTAGCTCCTCCCCCATTCTTCACCTTGCACTCATAGGACTTGTGGCCTTCCTTGTGGTATACGTAGCAAACCACGGTTTGTCCTTCATCAAGCTTCTTCACTCCCTTAACGGTGTTATCTTGATGATGTTGGGCTTGCTCCATTTTGCCTTTTACTTGAGTCAAGTCCTTGGTAAGGCGAGCCACTTCTTGCTTGAGTTGCTCATTCTCCATTGCAACGTCCTATGTGCATGTATCTACAACAACTTTCTTCAACACAAACTTGGTTGCACAAGTGTGAGTCTAAACATAAATCATTGCAAGAAGTAGAAGCATCCTTTTTAGGCATGTCAAAGATAGAACTTTTTTTAGGTGCCTTGGTGAGGGTTGTACCAACGGCTTCAAGATTAGCAACTTTATTAGTTAGCTCATCACAATGTTTGCACACGGTTTCCATTTTAGCAAGCAAACTTTTATAAGCATCGTGTGAGCTAGCTAACTTTTCTTTTAATTTTTCATTTTTCTTTACAAGTTGCTCATCATTGATTGTGCATGCATTTATTGTTGCACTAGCGTCAAGTTGCTCAATTTTAGTAGATAGTTCAATATTGAGATTAGCAAATGTCTCATATTATTCAAGCAAGGTTTTATATGCTTCTTGTGAACTATCTAGATTTTCTTGTAATATTTTTAGCTTCTTTTGTTGGCTAGTGCAAGCCTTATCATATTAAGATTTTCTTGCACAAGTTCATTAAGAGAAGGCATTTCATCATCACTCTTACTCCCACTAGAGGATGAGCTTTTGTTACCTCGTGCCATAAGGCACACACGAGAAGAGCTTGATGATGAGTGCTTGTGGCCTCGCCTCTTGTGATGGTCTTCTTCTTCACTTGAAGAATCATCCCATGACCTTATTGATGTGAGGGCTTTGTCCTTGCATGCCATCTTCTTTGTCTTGAATGTGGGCTTGTTTGGATAAACTTCCACAAAGTGCCCCAACTCGCCGCATCCATAGCATTCTTTCTTCCTTTGCTCATTTTTTTGATTGGTGAAGATCAAATCTTGAATTTGGATGGGCACACCCTTGACATTGAGCCTTTGGATCATCTTCTCTACCTTGTTCATAAGTTTGATTGATTCTTCATCAAAGATCGAGGTGGAGGGGGAAGATTGATCATCATCACATGATTCTTCTTCATCATCATCATCATTATCCTTATCTTCTTCTTCATCTTCACTTGAGGAGCTTAAGCTTGAGCTTGTATCAACTTGCTTGCCCTTCATCTTCTTTTTCTCACTACATGTGAGAGCTTTGCCTTTGCTTGATGACGAGGCTTCTTCTTGACCCATCTTCCATGACATTTCAAATGTCACTATCTTGCCAATGACATGGTGAGTCATGGTGCTCAAGTCCTTTGTTGTGATGATGATGCTTGCATATTTATTTTATGGTGACATGGAAATGATCTTCCCACGATGTCCACATCTTCCCTATTGAATGAGCTCATTGATAATTAGATTCAAGCGAGAAATGACACTATCTTCATCATTCATTTTAAAGGAATCATATTTTTGTTTAGCTAGACAATGTTTTTGCTAACGAATATTAGTTATGCCATCATGGAGCTCTTGGAGTTTTAACCAAATTTCATGTGTCGTATTTAAAGTGAACACTTGGTTGAACACATCCATGCTAAAAGATTCAAACAAGCAATTTTTAGCTCTAGCATTGAAATGAATTTTTTTTCTTCACTCTTTGTGGGTTTATCGAGATTCTTAATGGGTTTCATCCCATCACGAGTGACTCTCCAAACACCTAAATCTACCGCCTCAAGGTGACAAGCCATTCTAGCTTTATAGTAGGGGAAGTTAGTGCGTCAAAGTACGGAGGCCTAGAGGTATCCATCCCAACCACTCTAAATAGCGTCGGCTCAATGGCGGTGAAGCCAAAGGTCCAAATTGAGCCAACCGGCTCTGATACCAATTGAAAGGGACAATGATGTCCAAGAGGGGGGAGTGAATTAGGCAACTTAAAACTCTAACTCTAAACCATGGCCTCTTTTTCTACCCTTAGCAAAATCTATGCAAAAGATAAAATATCTAAATGTGCAACTATGGTTTTGCTAGTACGTTGCTATCTCTACCGCAAAAGGAGTTATGCAACCTATGTTCCAAACCTATCAACTAGCCTATCACTAAGCTAGGAAAGTAATGCACACACCATGATTACAATGTAAATGTGGAAGCTAAGAGGTATGCAAACCTCACTAAACACTAGGCCTAAACCTATAGCAAGCGCATAAGTGGTGGTCTAATCAATCTAAGCACTTTGCAAAGCACCTACGCTAATCATCTAATGAATCACTAAGCACTATGCAAGTGGAGATCACTAAAATGGTGTAACAACACCCTTGGTATGTTTTCTCACGTCTTCACACATCAAATGGCCGGTTGGGGGTCTATTTATAAATCCCATGGAGAAAGTAGCCGTTGGGGACGAAACCCAGCTTTCTGCCATTGACCGGACACACAAATCGTCTCTGATCGGACGTGTCTAGTCGTCCCGACCATTGAAGCCGACCGTTGGCGCTCACTGTTCATCAGACTCTCTGGAGAGTCCGGTTGCTTACCATCTGACGCGTCCGGTCGACGTTTTGCCCTTCTAGAACCTCTTTGGACTTGATCGGACGCCACTGCTTAGCGCGTCCGGTCATCCATAGCTGCTGCGTCTGGTCCTCACTGAGTTGTTGCCGCGATGATGAACAGTGAAGTTCGTGCATCCGGTCACTGCCTTGCTCAGAGTCTGGTCGCTGCTGCTGACGCCTACTGTTGTCGAGCAACTGATCGGACGTGTCTGGTCCTCATAGGGCCTCATTCGGTCACATCTGCCGAGCTCGTTTCTTTGCGATCTTGCGTCCGGCTTGGTTCCCATCTTCATTCTTGGACTTTGCTTGATATCTTGGGTCTTCTCTTGTGCTTCTAGGGTCTTGCTTATGGTGTTGATCATGGGATCATCATATTGCCTTCGTCCAAGTCACGTCTTGCACCCTATTGAACTATAAAACAATTACATGCAAATTCATTAGTCCAATTTGGTTGTGTTGGTCATCAAACACCAAAATCCAAAGTAAATAGGTCTAGGATCTATTTTCCTTATAAGGTGGCGGCTAGCTCTGCCGCCTTTGTCGTAACTCCTCGTCGTGCTCCTACGCACGCACCAGGGCCTTCGCACTGGGGTCCGGAGGGGTGTACCACCGGTGGCTGTCCTAGGGCGTCCGCCATAACGCACTCCCGGGACAGAGGGTGGCCAGGGGCCACGACGTCACCGATGCTGGAGCCATCGCTTTTGACCTCGTCATCGACGAGGTCGTGAAAGGAGGTGAGAAAGTAGCCCGCCATCCCCATGAGCTCGGACGTGAGAGGGGGCGGCATCAGCATCCTTTGGAGCCCCAGCGCGCACAAGTCCACAGGGGACGTGAAGCCATAGGGGAACCGATCGTACGACGGTCACGGTGGGTTCAACGGGGTCCCTCTAGAGAGTCGGCGGAAGGTGTTAAATAGTGAGTAAAGAACAATATGTACATCACTTACCATGGGGTTTGAGCACAGCATGGGCTCGAGGTGAAGCATGAGTGTCTCGACGTTGAGGTCGTCGAGTGGCCCAGGGCTAGTGGAGGGCGCTCCTCCTCCAGTGGATGCCAGGACGAGCGCTTCCTCGCGGAGGCGGAGTACGCCAAGCTGGTCGGCGATGAAGTCCAGACTTCCAAAGACGAAGGTCTGGAGCGGCTCGAAGACAGGAGGAACCCACATCCCAACAGGTGGGAGCGTGGGAAACTCCAGTGAGCCAAAGTGAATCGTATCGCTCGAGCCCGCCATGCCAAAGATGGTGGAAAGGTGGGCCATCCGATGACCAAAAGCGTGAACGCACGGCGTCCTCCCCACAAATGGCGCCAATTGTCGGTGCGAAAAGTAACCAACAAGTAAATATTTATAGTTTTGCTGTGCGTTATGATCGGATGTGGCCTAACACTCAATGACATAGGATTTATACTAGTTCAGGCAACATGCCCTACGTCCAGTTGAGGTCAATCGGTGACTTTATTCCTGAGCCCAGGTGCTCAAAGTTTGCTATGGGATTATAAACGAGTAAGAAACGAAAAGGGGGGCGTTAGAGGCCCGGTCGGAGGAGCATATGCTTGTGTGTGCCTAGAGTTGTTGAGCTGTTGTGTTCTCGAGTCGTCGAGAAAGTCCGAGAGAGAGAGAGAGAGAGAGAGCGAGCTTCTGTTTTTCAGGAGATAGCGTATCCCCTTTTATAGTTGAAAGGGATGACCTTACAAGTCAGAGAGAAAGAGAGAAAGTGTATATGTGTGTTGCCTAGTTTTGTTGCTCATGCCATCGGGTACGGGATGGCTACCAGCGCCCACAATACTGTTTATGCCTAGACGTGTCTGGCAGGCTCTACCGTGTTCGCCTAGTACGGCAAACGACGGTGCCCACAACACTGTTTATGCTCTGACGCGTCTGGCAGGCTCTACCGTGTTCGCCTGTAATGCCCCGATGGCACTGTCCTGCAGGTGCACAGGGCATGGCAGGGTACGGTCCTTGGTATTACGGTTGACTTGAGCACCTTATCTTATCGGCTCCGTTGGCTCCCTGGGCCCACACCAAGCAGGCGTCCTCGGTTGGTTGCTCCCAGTTGGCCCCGACTGTGTCGGTAGTGAAAGAGCAGCGAGCATAGGTCCGGCGTATCCTCGATCGGAGAAAAAGGGTCGGAGTCGGACTGCGGTTCCACCACAGCCAGGCCTTCCGGCCGGGGCTCACCCAAAGGTCGGGCGAGGCGGAGCCCCCGACACAGAGGTCGGCCCTTTCCACCCCTCACTCTAAATGTGCCCGGAGCAGTTGTCGAACTCATCGGTGGGCCAACCTTCGAACTCCTGGGCCTAGACGGGCCGTGGGAGCGTTTTTAGCTCCGTATCGCTCTTACCTGTGACGGATCGTGGCCCGTTAGGGGAGGCCTTGGTTGGAGGTGTCGATCGGGAACCGGATCGTGGTCTTGGCCTGTTATTGTGTATCTGGGCCGGTCCAGGCGTATGATGTCGTTGCGCCGCCTGCTGAGCCGAGTTTTGTAGGGAAGCGGGTCTATTGGGGATCCCGGGTTTATGAACCCGACAAGCTGTATGTCAGAGAGGAGGAGTTCAATGTTCTGGAATTGCTGAAAGGCAACTTCAGAGAAAGGCAGATTGAAAAGATGAGAAAGATGTTCAGAGCTGCAAGCTTTGCTCACAGAGATCTGATCATTCTTATTGAAGGAGTGGAGCTCAGGGAACTTCTGTTTAGCAGTACCATCTAGCCAGTTGTCCTCCCATAGCAGACAGGTTTTCATTTTTTATTTGTATATCTTAGTTAGACTTCTGTATTTTCTTAAATTTTTCAGATTTTCTTTCCACCAAAAGCTTCCTTTCTTCTGATCTGAGGGTAATTTGCCATTGGGATGGTGTTTCTCCCAAACAAGGGAGACAACGTGGAGGTTTTGTTGAGGCCTCTAATTAAAAGATAAAATAGTTTTCACAAAACAGAAAGTAAGAACTCTGTTTTTAGAGAAGATAGCAGTACAGCAGTCTATTACTCACTCCTTAGGCATTCATTGTACATATGCACAATTTGCTTGATGGAGATAGGCTTTGAACCATGTGTCACCTCAAGATTTAGTCTGACAAGCACCCATGGAGGACAAGACGAGTAAAATCACTCGCTGGCGTGCAAGAAGAGTGAAGAGTCCTAAAGTGGTACTTCAATTTGGTGACGGGATGGATAAAATTATTTTGCTGAAAAGTTGGATAGATCTGATTTGGATGCGCTGCTTTCCCAAATTGATAATGTGAGTCCGTCATCAGATAGCTAAGATGATAGCAATTGGCACACACACTGTAGCAGTGATTCGTCGATCATGCCATTTAAGGGATAGATTGCCTTGAGCTCCTGGAGAATGAAGAAGCTTCTATATAAAATACACCGATCTTGAAGTTGAAGATGACCGGAACCGTACCAATCCAAATTCCAGCGCCCCCCTACATCTTCCCAGCGGACATTGGACGACATGATTGGAAGCACGACGGAGAATGGCCAGAGCGTCTCCATCGATCACCGACGTGGAGTCCAACCGGATCTCCTTGCCCAAGCCGCGCTTCATCATCACGCGTACGTCCGCAGATAGATTCCTCTTGGCTTGGCTAGCTACTCCGATGGGCGATGGCTTCTCCAATCCGATGCTGCTATCCAGCCACCAGGAGCTAGCTATTAGTGGGTGGGGGTGCCTCCGCCTCCGCCTCCGCCTCTGATTTGACACCCTTCCAACTTTCATGGCTTGGCTCCAAAGCAGCACACAAAGTGCGCGCACAACAGCATTATCCTCAAAATGGTAAAAATCGTGTGCGCCTCGCTCTCGTGGCATGCGTTATCCAAGATTCCATCGCTTTGTTCACTATTGGTGGCTTCGTCTTTTGATGTGGTGGTGACCAATGGTATTGCAAAGCTGGATCACTTCAACATCAGGTTTCAGCTTTCAATCAAATCAGCATATAGTGTGTGTGGATTAAAATATCATCAGCATACTATAAATCAATCCCACGCACTGATAATAAGTGATGAAAAAGACTTGGCATTGGAATGGAACACTCACATACTCTACTAGTATATGTTTGTCGAAATTTCTCTAGTGTGCCACTGATATTCTGATATTTACTAGTAGGACGTAGGCTATCTCTCATAATTAATTGCATCGGGATTTGTTGGACCCAGATTATTTCAGTGCAGGTTGTTATGAGACTTACTTTCTGCACACACACATCAGTTCCTACGTGCCTGAGACTAGCCTGGTGAAAGGTAAATGCAGAACACTCCTGCCTCCGATTTCTTTACGATGCATGTTTGCTTAAAAACAGAGAAACATAAATCCTTTGGGATCTCTCTTCTAGTAGTTCGTCGCCTTTAGTTTGTTGGCAAATATCAAGCCTAATGATTGTTGCTTTGGTTGTAGCTTAGTGCGGTTAGGAAGAACCAACCAACAGATTGAATCATGCTAATAATGGACGATCGATGCAGTGCATAGTGCTGATTGTAATAGGTTGCACTAATCATTGTTCAACCCACTGTGGACGATGCAGTGCATAGTGCAGGATTCAGACAGGTTTTGGCATGCAGCAAACTGTTCAGGTACGAGGTTCCTAGGTAGCATGATAACTTGATTTTTGGACCCTTCATGTGGGGGAGGAATTATTTGTAGGTCATGTGGGGGAGATATACCTTATTTTGTCGATGTCGTGACTTGAGTGAGAAGCTACATATGTCTCCAAGGACAAAGAGTCCCTTCGAGATGATTCAGCTGCAGCAAGCTGTGAATGAACTGAAAAACGTTTGGAATTGTTGCTACTGACTCTCTGGCCTATATGAACGACACACACACCACTACCTAGTGTCTGCAAATTCAAGGTGTTCTTTTCTTTTCCTGTATATTGTTACGTGTTATCACTTATCAGTAGTATTCAATCCTTTCCAAATTATAAGACGTTTTGGATTTTCTACATTCATGATTTTTGCAACACACTCAGATATACATTATGTCTAGATGCATAGTGAGAGCAATATATTAAAAAAGCTAAAACGTCTTATAATTTGGAACAGTGAGGTAGTTGTTATTAGCGTGTGGCTACTGATTGAATGCAAACAAATTAGTCGCCAGACCGTCAGAGAACCGAACGGTTCCTACAGTGACCGACCGTACATGTACAAGGAAGCTTCACTCCCACTGTCGTACACACAACAACTGGACAAGTCTGCAGATGGCACTTCGGGGACCATGAGAGGGACATGACAAGACAATGCAAAAACGAGTACACGTTGGATCCATCAGAAAGGGCGGCAGACCGTAGTGTTCCGGACATGTGAGCCAACGTACTAGCTGTCCTAACTCCTAACAAGGTCAATTATGTAATCTAGTGGATCGGTAACCAATTATTAGTCATCACGCACCATTTAGTTTCTTCCACATCTAAAAGCAGATCATCTATAGTCGCAGGAAACGTAGACATATATAAATTAGTTAGTGTTTGTCATGATCTCGACTATCTTGTGGTATGTTGTCTGTCATTTTAACTTTGTTCTAAGTCAAATAACACTTGTCTAACTTTGACAAAGTGTATAGATAAATATATTAACAACTACAATATCTGATAAACACACCATCAAGATATTGTTTCATGATGTATCTATTGAACTAGGATATTATTGTAGTTGTTTGTGTATTTTTCTGTAAACTTGGTCAAACTAGGAGAGTACAATGTAACTCTATGATGAACTACCTAACACGGAACTCTCTCTCCCCCGTGTTGCTACTCCTTAGGACAAAACCCACAGGCCTACCGCCGCCGCCCCCACCCCTCTCTCCACTGCGTCGCTACCGACCAAGCAGGTCACTGGAGATCCGTGCGACTGTGAGGTACGCGGCGACGAGGCTCTCCCATCTAGCTGGAACACAAGCAAGATCCAACAACCATGGTGGTGGTGGTTGCCTCGGCAGCTTCGACCTACAAATCCATCTTTCCCCCGACAGATCAATAATGGGAGGTCGGATCCGGTGGATCGACATCCAATTCCATGTTTTGGTCAGGGCAGTGGTTGTGGAGGTGCCAACGCAATGGCTCGACATCGGGCATACACAAGGAGATGCTGTTGTGGTGTGACGGCTCTACGGTGGCGACACAAAGGCAGCGCAGGGGCACCGTGACCACCAACCATTTCTTCTCCAAAGGAGTCTACTTGTGAGGTGGATTCGAGTTTGTCCTAAGCCGCAATAGCACGCCAATACTGCACGCGGATGGTGACTTCCACTTTTCTAGATCTTCGCCCCGGTGGTGAGGCAAAAAAAACAATGGCAAGGCATCATGTTGGAGCTCCTCTCTCGAGAGGGTGTACAAGCGGGTGGTGCTCGGCGAGAAGTCTGTATGTGGAGGGCAGAGGACGGTGGTGTCGTTGTTAGCGGCACATTCAGAGGCATATGCCAGAAGAGTATGGTGGTGGCTAGTTTGGCGGCGGCGGTGGTGCTTCAATGGTGTTGGTGATCCCTCTGGAGGCTGGAATTGAATCGATAAGGGTGGAGCTCAAGTCAAGGACTCAAGGCGTGGATGGTCGTAATGACAGAAGGCTGCCATTAGAAGGTGTTGGCGTAGAAATTGGAGTGCAAGACTTCTGCATGGCAATTCAGGGTGACTATTTGGTGGGTCTATACACTAGTGGTGTCTGCAAAGTTGCCAAGGAGGCCGGCGCCGGAGGAGGTGGCCAGCAGAGGTGCGTTTCCGAAGTGACCTTTTTGCTATAGTGGTGGGCCGTTTTTGCATAGCGGTGGGCGTTCTAATGCAAGGAGACCTCCTGATGTCTTTTGGATGCCCCCATGTGCATCTAATGCTTTTTTCACGAGGCGACATGGCTACGAGAGCCACGCTATATATATATATAGATGACATGATTATGACTAGATGCATATCTTATGCATCTGTATGGCGGCATGCAATGAACCATGGTGGCTAGCCTTGCGTGGCAAGGGCTACTCCGATGTGTGACAATGTCGAGAGATGGCACAAGCGGTTCCAGCAGCATGATACTACACAATTTGTAGCAAACTACGATGAACATCGTCGAAAAGGATAGCGCAAGCGATGACAGTGGCTTTTTGACTTTCTACTTTTGCCATCCTATGATGGTGATGCAGTGTGGCAACCGGTTGTTATTGGTATGGGGCTTATGGAGTGCCAAGACGGTGTTGTGCAGCGCGTGTTGAGACCCTTGTCTAACCAGTGGCTATTGTGTAGTTGATAGTTGCTTCCAGTAGTTGTGGTAATTGTTGACTCTTTGAAGGTGTTTGTTGATTTGTCGTACCGCTTAGTATGAGCTTTATCTCGTTTTTAATATAATCAGCAGTTCTTCTGCTAGATTCATTTTTTTTAAAAAAAATCTATGATGAACTAAATTAATTGGAAGGGTTGTGTGGTTTGTGTCGGTAGAATCTACAATTTTGCACTTCTAATAACTCCGATCGAGTGTGATCTATGATATCACAATAGGACCTACTTGGTCGACGCCAAATATTGCTAAGCGTAGCTTCGGCAAGTTTTGCAGAGTAAGCCTAACATTTGGTCCCTTGGCTTGGTCAAGCATTCCAAACATTTTGTTTAGCAGCAGTTGCATACTTGCATGTCTGGTTGAGAAATGTACAGAGTACAAATCCGCATTGCAGGTTTCGATGCTTCATCAGGCTCTTATTAGCAATGTAAGTTTTTTTTTTTTGAATTTAATGTAAGTATTTTTGAACTAATCTAGTACCACCGAAAGCTAAGGCTCGTATGTAGTACCTATTTATTCTCTTAGATACGTCTCTTTCAGCGTCTGCATTGTACTTGTAAAAAAGGGGGCCTTAATTAGTTTTGCGTGTATGCATCCACATCAGGAAGAAACTGGCTTTTGACAACAGTACAACACATTCACCGAAGTAAACTGATGAATGAATTGGAACGAGACACATACTTTTTTCGGTCTTCGTTGCTTGATTCTTCCCTCTTTGTATATTATATTATATTATATTATATTATATGTAGCATTAGTTAACTACTACTCCCTTAATCCCAATTTGTAAGTCGTTCTGGCCCTGTTCACTTTTTCCAAATTGTAAGTCGTCGTACCGCTCCCGTATTCATTCAACTTCGGTCTATTCCAAAATTACCCTCGCCTCCGCTCGCTCAGTTGACTCCTGCCTTTCACTCGGTCGACTGCCTAGCTCCCTCCGCCCCAGATCCAGATCGAGCCTTCCCAAAATCGCTGGCATCTTGCTCCGCCTTCCCCCAAAATCGCCGGCGTCTTTGGTCCCCTCTAATCTAGCGAGGGCTTCGATGTGCCTTCAAAACTAGAATCCACAAATGCCTCATGCGGTCGCAGCTTGGGAGCTGGATCCGGGGCGGCGCAAGAAGAAGGGCAGAAGGCAGCGACGGCGGCGCCCATCTAGATTTAGTGTACGTACCTCCTCCCCTCCCAATCTTGATTAGGAATCTTGTATTGTTTGATAAAAACTTCATCTTTTCACTGATTTGATTGGTTAATATGCACTGCGTTGGACTTGTTCAGCGTCATCAAGTTGCTGCTCAAGGAGTTACCCTCGTCGGGGGAGGCTCTCCACGGCGTCGGCCCAGGCGGCGCGTGGTTCGGCGAGGTGGTGCCCGGCGCCATCAGCTTCCTCCTCGTCATCAACAGCGCCACGGCGTTCAACGAGTCCCTGTGGCGTGCCATCGGTGGCGTTCTCCACTGGTGCGCCGCCGCCACCCAACAAGTGTCACTGCAATGCACTGGCGGCGGCTGTGCCAGCGCTCGTCGTCTGCTCACGCTCATTTTCCTCCTCGGCCACCACCGCCCCACCAGTGTGTGCGTCAGTCCGTGCCTCGGATCTGTCATCTCCCCTTCCTTTTGATGCTAATCCTCTAACCGTGCACGTTCCGTGCTCTTGCAGCATACTATGGATCGAACGAGCGTGGTCTTCAGCACCGTAAGCTTCTCCAGTCTCCCCTGCAAACTTGTTTAACTTCATACTCCCTCAAAAGTCCCATTATCTCAACAAAAAAAAGATTAGTATAGTCTCAGTTTCTAAATTGACGCCTTAGATGTGCTTGGGGTTGCTTTACTAGGAGCTGGTTGGCCTCGGGTATGGAGTATCTGAACAAATGCTTTGCAGTATGAGGGAGCCGTCAAGACGGATGGCAGAGGACAGAGAATCTGGGACACGTTTGAGCACACTTTCGGTATGTATGCTGAATTTGTGCGTTTCGGATTAGATGGTGTTTTTCGCTGGCGTTTCGTTGGTGTGCCTTGATGTTGAATTATGTGTTCTGTTCATATGGTATGGATGTGGATGCAGCTTCATTATATGATGATACTCTTCTTTGGAGAGCTTGCGCTGATGGACTACTGCATGACGACAATCTACTATCCTTTGATGGCCGCTGCTTCTGTTGTGTACGTTGCTCGCTGCACGTTGAGGTAGAGTCCTCTCTGGACAGAAACTCTGAAGTACCAGATCAGCCCGACACGCCAGTGACGCCCAACTTCCTCACCCAGCTCACTGAGGTCACTTTCCATTTCAAAACTTGGTCACATTCAGTTTTCAGTACATCAGACGATTCAGACCTGAAGAAGTAGAGACATGTCTGAATGAATGTCTGGAACTCTGGTTGTTCTATCTATCAGCAAGAATATCTTGCGGTAATTAAGCAACTCCGCTTTGCCGTTAAAGTTTTGTGACTTCCAATTCAATCTAATAATGCAGAACAACTGGCTTATGACTGTCATAAAATGATTCCTGCATTATCCATGCTCAAAGTGTCAAAGTAGGCAACAAAACGATATTAAAAATTAGAGGTGATCCTTGGTGCTTTCTATGGCTTATGACTGTCGATAGTCCTTGGTGCTTCATACTGGTCTGTGTGAAGTAGAATTATGATACTCTATAGTAGTATGGAGTTTCATCTTGACAGCAAAACAACTATTCTTAGTGTGCAGCCCCCATGTTATTATTTTATTCCTATCAATGATGCTTAGTTTACCAATCTACGTACATTGTTGTTAGGTCAGTATGATACTGTAGCAGATTGTTTGAGAAGCTCATTTATGATATCCGCAAGAGCAAAAAAAGTAAGAAAAAAACACATAAATTAACTCTGAGCTGAGAAACTATTGATGACTAAAAACTGAGCTGAGAAACTATTGATGATTGAAAAATAATGATGGAATGTTGCTTTCTTGCAGGTGCAGGCTAAAAGATCAGTGAGAGAATGAGGCCACCTTGGAGTAACATTGCAGATAAGTATTGTCACTCATACATAGGTTCTGAATCAATATTTTGTTCTCTCTATAAATTAAAAATAATCTCTGAAAATATGCTAGAATAATCTTTACAAAATCTCTTATAGCAACACACTAAGATACTCAACCAAATTGTGCTAGATGGGCTAGCGCAGTAGCATAGAGACCATTCTCGCACGACAACCGATGAGGTAGCCTCCCTTCTCTTTCTAGGCGTTGCTTATTCATATGTGGGGGTTTGTACCTATTTCCTCCTCCAATTTTCATGACCTCTTTCATGCACAATTGTAGACTTAGGAATACTCGATTCAGAATTGCCTCATCATATTCTTTAAACTCTTCCACCACATTATGAATTAGATCTTCAATAGTTTCTGGACTTCCACAATCAATTAAGGACTGTATAGAGTTGAAGAAACCAAGATCCAAAACATTCATGTCAGGGGAGTTTGCTGGTTGTTGCATTAGTCTAATGTCTAGACCAGTAGCCGCCACAGTTTCAAGAAAAGCTAGGTCATTTGGATGAACATGGGTTCTAGCATTGTCTTGTTGAATGAAAATAGTCTTGCCTGCGTCTTCTTGTGGCCACTTATCTTTGATGGCTGGGATAACCTTTTCAAGCAAATATTGCCTCATCACCTCCCTATTGACTATGATAGATTTAGTTTCTAAGGTCCCTCTTTCTCTGTTCTGGCTCCTCCTTGCCACAGACACCTCTTTCACAAATGGCCATACTCCGAGCTTTCCAGAAAACATCAAATTTTCTTCCTCATCATATTTTGGCCTACCTACAGCAGTCAGGAACATGACTTTACCAATGTTGTTCTTGTTCTGAATAGTGCGTTCAAGATCATCTTCTTCAGGTGTCAGGTAGTATTTTTTCCCCTTTTTGGTCATAAAATACCATTTCTCATCAATATGCACTATATTCTGCATATCAATGAATTTAGGTTCTGCATGCCCTAGAGTTTCCTGATCCAACATTGAAATACAGAACTGCAGTCTATCCCTTTTGTTGCTCTCTCTCTCAAGTGTGGCTTCAATGTACTGGAGTGGCGTCTTATCTCACCCAGCTTGAACTTCCTGTGTAATGTCGAAACACTGACGTCTAAGGATTTGGCTAGTGACTTTAAGGTGGATCTTCTATTTAGTGGAATTGTGGCCATTTGAGAGAGATCAAGTTGAACTTTCTTGCGACCCACTTGACCTGTTATTCTGTTAGAAACATCAACCTCTTGTCCTAGTGCAATCTGCTCACATGCACATTTCCAGATCCTTTGGATAACTCGAATATGAGCATGAAAGAAAGTAGCAACCTCCTTTGTTGCATTCTTTGGTAGTTTCCCATTTCTGCTCTTAGCATGCAAAGATGTGTACATAGCGTATCTCTGAGCATCAGTTAACCATCTCCTTAACCTCATTTGTGGTACCACATATGCAAGTGTAATAATAAGAGAAGAAAATTAGGTTGATTCAGATTAATGGTTTTTTTAATTCATGGCATTGAACAACTAAAAGATTATAAATCAACAACATGCCAACATGCTATTCAGAACTCACTTATGGATAAGCCAACATGCTATTTTTGTAAGAGCACAAGAAAATGGACAACATGATGATGTTATTTAGCCACGAGCATATTGAATTTGTATTTGTTGGCTAGATCAAAATTTCTAACTCATCAGTCACATTCCAGCATATTTTTAACTCATCAAGCCTGCTAACAGAGGAGCGAGGAAGAGGCAGATGCAGAACTTATACCTGCAGCAACAGAGTCACCACCTTCATCTTCAGCTAGAGTGTTGGCATCCTGGTGGGCTGTAGAATCGCCTTCTCCATGTATGATTCTGTTGTTGTCTGAAAATTAGGTTGATTCAGATTAATGGTTTTTTTAATTCATGACATTGAACAACTAAAAGATTTAATCAACAACATGCCAACATGCTATTCATAACTCACTCATGGATAAGCCAGCTTGCTATTTTTATAAGAGCACAAGAAAATGGACAACATGATGATGTTATTTAGCCACGAGCATATTGGATTTGTATTTGTTGGCTAGATCAACATTTCTAACTCATCAGTCACATTCCAGCATATTTTTAATACATCAAGCCTGCCAACAGAGGAGCGAGAAAGAGGTAGATGCAGAACTTATCCCTGCAGCAACAGAGTCACCACCTTGATCTTGAGCTAGAGTGTTGGCATCCTCGTGGGCTGCAAAATTGCCTTCTCCAGGTATGATTCCTCTGTCTGAGTCTTCTGGAGGTGTACAATTAAGGTCTAGCAAAACAGTTTCTGCCATCTGAGATGAATTGCAGATCGAACCACTCAATTTCACACATGTTGATGTAGATGATGCAACATTTGATGTGTTGGCTTGGATGCAGAGAACTAGAGGGAGGTCAGCTGGACGGGGGTGATCTGGCTTGGGGAGCTCACCTAGTGATCACATAGCTCTAATTCTGCTACAAATCCAGTGAGGCTGGGTGGCCAGCGCTGGTGAGCTAGGCTCACCGGCGAGTGGCCAGACGTGAAGAAGTGGATCTCGTGTCGGCGTGATGGCTTCCTGGCACTGGCGGGAAGATGCTCTGAGAGAAATTTGAAATCGGAGGTTGCGTTTCTGAGAGAGAGAGAGATCGGAGGTTTCGTTTAGAGAGAGAGAGAGAGAGATTTAAAATTGTTGGTGTGCGTATGTGTAATTGCTTCGTGTACTTTATTTGAAAATGTCTTCATATGCTAGCTGTCACCCACAAGTTGCCTACATTAACTTTATTGGCAGAGGGGCAGAAGTGACTATCTACACCTTACCTTAATCTCTGCTAAAACCTCCGGAACGACTTACAAATTGGGATGGAGGGAGTATTAGGTAATACTAATGTACATGCATGCTTGTTAAACACTCACACACCCCTAGCAGAGGCCAGAGGGGCCCCAGGGAAAACAAAGAAGGGAGAGGAAAACAGATGACTACGGGACAGTAGAGACAGTCAGTGCCAAATTCTCTGCCATTCACGATTTCACGTAGCAGGATCTCTTAACTTGGCAGGCAGTTAGCTTGACCCGTTGCGTCGTCTGTCGTCTCATTGCAGCCTGAGCCTGGCCCTGTAGAGGCGCTTCCACTCGACGAGCCGCAGCAAGAACTCCATCACCTGCGCATCATGCACAAAGCAGATAGAATCAGCGGCGGCGGCGTAGGTCGGCGCATACCTACGCATTTGGCGGCGGCTGCACAGGACGTGAGATCGGCCGCAACCGCAACTAGTGGTCTCTGTCGCCTGGTGCTGGTGGTGGTCCAGGTGTGGTAGGCCACACGGGAAGGCCGTGTGACTGTGAGAATCAAACAAAGCACAGGCGCGCGAGTAGTGGCGACACTGTGCGGCCGGCCGAGGGAGATGTGGACATGGACACGGGGTCGACACGGATACGTAGAGATAGGCTGCTGGATCACTGACCTCGGCGGGCTCTTGGAGCGAGTAGGAGGCGGTGGTCTCCTTGGGGTGCTTGGACACGAGGATCCCGACGCCCTGGCCCTGGCCCCGGCGACGGAGCACCTTGAAGGCGTCCTCGTCGGTGCGGTCGTCGCCGATGTACACGGGCAGCACGTTGCTGCAGTCCGCGAAGCCGAGCGAGTCCAGCAGGAACTCCAGGGCCTTGCCCTTGTCCCACTTGATGGTGGGCCGCACCTCCAGCACCATCCGCCCCTGCGTCAGCCGCAGCTTCGGGTACTCGCGCAGCACGGCCTTCACCGACTCTGACAGCTCGCCCCACATCTGACGATAGATAGATCATCTCGGTTATTAATCATGACGAATTGACGATGCGTGGAGGTTACTAGCTAGTGCTGGATTTGGAGTTGTATTAATTTGCCGATAATCTATTCTACAATGCAGCGCGGTTGGGCACGGGCGAAGACAGATAAAGCTGAAAACGGCAAGAGAAAACGACGGCCATTTGTTAGTTAATATATTGGCGAGCGAACCTTTTCGTGGACGCATCTGAAGTGGACGGAGACGCAGAACTTGTTGTTCTCCACCTTGGCCCCCGGGATGCAGCGCGTCGTCTCGACCAGGCGCTCGTGCACCTCCTCTATCATGGGCAGGAACTCGCTCGCCGGCTGGAACACAACTCCTTTTGCCTTGGCCTTTGCGTGCCGGGAAGAGGCCTTGGCTGGACCTTTGATGTCCATGCCGTGGCTACCGGCGTAGTACAGCTCCGCCAGCTTCACGAACTCGAACACCTGCATGTGCGTCGGAATTAAAACCTCGGTTAGTTAGTTTCCGTCGTCGTCGGCGGTGGTGGGTGCGTCATCGATGAAGTCCGGCCATATAATGGGAGGTCGAGATGCTTTGGTGGATACCTTGTCGCGGCACCGGCCGCTCACGATCGCCGTCGGGAAATGCTTGGCGACGCTACGCACGGCCATCCGCATCTGCTTGTTGGCCAAAAAAACAACAAACACTTGTGAGCCTGAGCATCGACGACCGATCGAATAAGAGGTAGTAGTGGCCAGTACGCAAATAACGCTTATAGTTGTCTGCTCACCGTCTCGCTCATGAAGGCGGCGTCGGGGTCGTCCACGATGGGCGACAGCGTGCCGTCGTAGTCCAGGAACATGACGATCCGCTTGCCCTCGGAAGCCGCCACGATCTGCTCGAACTTGCCCAGCGCCGACGGGTGCCGCACCATCCACGCGGCGCGCTCCTCGTCCACGGCGCCGGCGGCGAGCGCGGCCGCGGCCTTGGCGTGCGTGGGCGACGACGCGCGCATGGACTCCACGCCCCAGCACGCGCCGCCCAGCAGCCCCGCCGCGCCCGCGCCGAGCTCCACCTGCAGGCCGCACTTGCGCCGCACGACGGCGGCTGCGATCCCGGCGCCACGCGGCGGCGGGTACGGGAACAGCGTCGTCCCCGGGCAGGGGCACGACGCCTGCGCTGCTGGCACGCCCACCTCCGGCACCGCCACGCTGGACTTCGCCATCAGTAGCAAAGAGAGCGTCCGATCGGTCGGTCGACTGATGATGTGGTGATTATCAAGAACGCGATCAGTTCCAGCAGAGGCTGGAGATTGTGGGAAAGAAATGATTGGTGTGGTGTGGATGCGTTCGTTGAGGAGGCGGGAGGAGGGCAGCTCGCATTTATAGCTGCCGGGCTGCGGGCTGCCGGGGGGAGGCGACGACGGGGTGACTTGGATCCGGCGTGGGCCACTGCGGGCGGCCTTGGCCGCGTCCACCGCACCAGGTGCCCCGCGCGTGCACGTGCCGGGCCCGCCGCGGCGCATACGTGTGGGCCTCACGCGCGTGACACCTTTTGGCGTTTCCTTCCACGACAACGCTCTTCGCTCGTTAATCGTTATTACGCTAGCTGTTTGTTATTGTGCAGGTCGAGCTTTACAGC
The DNA here is from genome assembly GCA_904845875.1 of Miscanthus lutarioriparius. Classification (NCBI taxonomy): domain Eukaryota; kingdom Viridiplantae; phylum Streptophyta; class Magnoliopsida; order Poales; family Poaceae; genus Miscanthus; species Miscanthus lutarioriparius. The sequence continues at coordinate 47,586,770 of CAJGYO010000004.1, forward strand.
CTCGTTTCTGTTGTCTTGGTGGGCTGAAACTCGTGCCTTATTCGTCCTGCGAGGGGTTTTCGGCTCCAGGTTTTGATGCGAATCGCAGTTTCCTGACCTGAATGAATATAAAATATCCATGAAGATTTGGTCCGTAAAGTTTGGTTAAAAAAGTACTACACATCATGGCATTTTGAAGTCCCAAGGTTCCTTCATTACTCGATCCTTTTGATACCAAATTTGGATCCATCTAGGAAAATGGATTGGATTTGGATACTCCAAAAGCTCAATTGGACTTTGCCTTTGTTGATGACTAGATCTATTTAGACTTGGATGTATATATGGAGTTGAAATCCAGGTGTAAATAGATAATTGGATATCCTATTGGCTAAAATATATTAGGTCATGAAAAGGAAAAAAAAATAAAAGTCACAACCTCTACTACCGGTGAGGATGGTGAGAGAGAAGGGATGTTACTCGAGCTATAATACAGTGCTCTATTGGTAGCTATCAGCATTTCTAGCACCAAGTTCATTTTGACGAGGTTGCTCGCGCTTGTGCTTGACAATCTGATGACCGTTGCGGCTCTGGTTTAGTGGTGAAGGGCCCTGGATCACTGAGATGAGAGTGCATACTCTAGGATTGTCATCATGGACTCGCTGTAAATCATTATATCCCAGTGTGACTTTAGGGGCTTGAGTCATATATTATGCTTATGTTGGAGTGAGATTTAGGACGCGACAAATCACAGTCTCATGTTTCATTCTCTTTCGATGGTCTCTGGCAGCAAGGTGATCAACTACCTCAATCTAGCATCCTTCCACGTGTCCCAACGCACTTTCATAACTAATTCGATTTCACAGGAAAGACATAGAAATATGTAAAACTCTTTTGTTCCAAAAACGAGTGGTGTTTTTATAACTCCAAAAGGGCTACAACTTTAATAATGTTATAGTTTTGGAAACAATGAAGTTTGTTACATCAAACACTTCATGATGCTCCAAAACCAAAGTACTTTTTTTTCTTCTAAAACTACAAAAAAACATTTAAATGGGCCGACCGACCAGCATGTTTTGGGTAACTAGCAATTGTCTTGCCATGCTTTTTCTTGTGTTGTTGGTTAGTAGGTGGATAATTGGATCAACCTTGGACTTGTGGTGGGCGAATAGGATTGGTTCAGAATGGACTTTCTTCAACTTAAATTGGATGGGATTGGAATTTGACACATTTGGAATGGCTTCGGTTACTTTTTTTTTTTTTTATTTGGATTCCAATCTATTATCTATCACCTCTAGTCGATTTAGACCTAGGCACAAAAAACAGTTAACAAATAATCACTCTGACGTTAATGTTTATTCATACGACATTATTCGATCTACTAATGAGCAGATATTTGATTCACATTTTTACTCGGACTTGTACAATTCTTCTTCTTTTTTTGTTGCGATTTGTATAGTTCAAATTCATTCGAGCACAGAAACATGAACGATTTGACTGTTCTATTTGACCCATTTCTCACCTTATAAGCCGTTAGTCGTTGTTCAATAGGGTGGTGGCGCACCACATAGCACTAGTAATAGGTTATTAGTATAGCATATTTCGTAGGTTGGTACCATCGTTGGGTTGGTGGAGGGAACCATATTCAGGAACCGTGCGGCGTGCGGCGGTGCATGCATCTCGGCGAGGCCGGGCAGCCCATTGGCCGGTCCAGGTCCAGTCCTGGAAAAAGGACGCGACCTGCTCGCTGCCTCTGCTGCTGCCCCCGACCGTGCCAGGAGTCGAGTCACCCTTTCCACGTCGAAGCTGCGCGGAGTTGGTTGGTGCGCGCGCGCGCGCATCGATCGCATGATTAGGTGCCCCGAGGCCAAATAATTTAGCGGCGGGGGCACATGCTGCCGTCGTTTTCCGCTGTAGGGACCCGGCGGTCGCCGCCGCCGAGTTGCTTGGTGCCAGCCGGACGAAACAGGGGCGCGCGCTCGCACCGGCCGCACAAAACCGCGCGCCGAGAAAGCGGCGGAACCAGCTGTCTGAGCGGCTGAGCAGACAGATATACGCCCAATTCGTTTGGGCTGATTTGGCTTATAAACCATGACTGAAAGTATCGTTGACTGGTTTGGTTTTGAGAGAAAAATACTGTTCGTTATCTAATAAGTCATAACTTATAAGCCAAATACGATCGAGCGAACAGGTTGATACACTGTCAAAGACGTTAACATTAACAAACCGGACGAGGAATCTTTGACGGCCCGTCGGACGCGGCCTGGGCCTAGCAAGCAGGGAGCAGGGACGCATCGTCTTTAGCGGGTGGCATAGAGGCGGGACGGGTAGCACCAGGAATTATATATAGTGAAGTTGCGCTCAAATTCCACCATCTTAAAAAGAATTACAAGGAACCTCTACTTCTGCCAAGAAAAAGCACGTAGTGTTTATATCATTTTTCTGAAATTTAGAGAAGATAAGAAAATCGACTAGTAGCATGGCAGGCACATAAGAAATAGTTGGTTTTTAGGTCGTTGCATAGGGAATGAAACTACAATTCAATGACCGTCACCTCTTCTACAGCAACGGTAATGCTCAGGAGCGGACGTCCGTCCGACCAGACACCGTGCGCCCACTTCCACCTCGCTGCTGTCCACTACATGAGACTAACATTTTCTCGTCACGAGCACCCACGATGCCCGCACTGACCGCCAAGCCGGCGCTCCCAGCGGCCTTCCTCTGTGTCCCATCCCCGCTCCTCTCCAAGCCGCCCCCCCAATGCCGCACTCCCCTCCTCCCACCATGCCTCCCTCTCGCGCCCATGCGGCTCTCCATTGCCATCTCCGTCCCAGGCCCACTTCGTCCGCGGCGTCGCGGCTTTATTCTCCTTCTCCACCGCGACCTAGCGTCGGATCCCGCTGTGCAGTGCTCCGCCCGCCCACCCACCTGCCAGGGTTTGTTGAAAGCGCATTTGCAAGCGTGTGTTTTCAAATGTTTCAGAGGTATGTTGCTCTATACACACATGTTGCAAGCATCTATTCCAAATATTTCATCTGTTTTTTCATACGTATGTTGCAAGTGTGTTTATTTGGATGTTGCATAGTATTCACACATATGTTGCAAGTGTTTTATCTGGTGTTGCATATGTCTTGCAATGGCTTTTCAAGTGTTTTTTTAAGTTTTTTTTTCAAGTGTTTGATACACATGTTTCAAGTGTTTCACCTGTCTTCAGACGTATGTTGTAAATGTTTCATCTAGACGTTTCAAAAGTAGATCGGGTATCGCACGTATGATGCAAATGGTGCCGGTGGCTAGCGGACAGCGGCCTACCGCAGGGCTTCAGCTCTTACATCGTGCCTTCCTCGCGCGGCGCGCCTTGCCCTCTTCTCCTCTCCCTCCTCTCCCTTCCCTTCCCTCCATCTCGCTGCAGCAGATCGAGCTCGCGCGGGAAACAGAGGGGCACGGATGGCCTCGCGTGTGGGTGTGGGTGTGGGTGTGGGTGTGCAGCGTGGGCGAGGTGAGTCAGTCCAGGCAGCACGGAATCCGAGCGGGCGGGGCGCACGGCACGTAGCAGAAGCAGAAACAGAGAGCGGACACGGGCATCCGTTCAGACGTTCGGCCGCTAGCACTGCCGCTACAACAAAGCTGGTAGAAAAAAAAACGTCTCAGTCTAAACTCTAGAGTGCACGCTACAAGATTGCTGGATCTCTCATGTCTTTCTGGTCATATCCATGACAGAAATGAGAGAATTCATGTGTCTTTGAGAGGCGATCAGTGTGACATATTGTATCACGAACATGGAAGCTGATGATCAGATCAGGTTGCGTTGTTGATGAGTGGATGGGTAATATATCGCATGTATCAGCTAGCACATTTGGTTCAAAGGAACCTTTAGTGAACTTAAATCACCGTGATTTGAAAAAGATAAAGCATCATTGAAGTGTTGTTTCTTTGATTGGACCTTGCTTCACAAAAAGACTTGTAAACAATTTACAAAAGAGAGGCTGAAACAGAGAGGACGGATACATAACCTGATTTACAAACTTTATAACCGGGGCTGCTGACCGGTGACGCACGGTGGCTGTCCGTCGCGCCACCCCCTCCGGCCACCCGTCGTGGCCTCCGGCCAGCACCGTGCCCGCCACCGCCCTCATTGCATCGCCCACGACTACCGCTGCCGCGAGGTACTCCCCTAATGAGTCTAGTTATACATTAGTTGTTGTAGTTAGCCTTGTATAGATGTTAATATTAGATTAGTTAGTATAGGTATAGTTAGAATAGGTATTAATATTACTATGGACATTACGTACAACGATTTCGATGAATTGATGAAGTTTCTTGAAATGCTTTTGTAGATGGATTGTTGTGTTAGAGTTTTATACGGAGGAAGTGTTAGGAGAGAAGATGATATGTTTGAGGATATGGAAAAAGAATTGGAATGGTTTGATGAACCTCCTAGCTTCAACGACCTTTGTGTCCGTTTGAATACAAAGTTTGGCGGTGATTTCACACTGAAGGGGAGGTTTGATACTGGAAAGACTAGGGCACACTATGTCCTCATGCCCTTGCGTGACCCTGCTTACTGGTCCGCTACACTAGGGTGCTCTCAAGGTTTCAATGTGCCCATGGCTGAGGTGATGGTGGAGAATGGGTATAGGATGCAAGGTGTCCAGGACAGGTCGTTCATTGACGGTGTTGGAGGCAATGAGCAAGAATTAGGGGTCTAAGGGGAAGCAACTCATGGTAACATGGATTTGGACGGTTAGTTGACGCAGGAGCGGTTTCATTCAACTGCAGTAGGCTGTATAAGCAATGACTTCGATGTGAACGAGTTCGAACGGGAAGAGGAGTAGGAGGAGGAGGATAGGATCGGTGATGTAGTTAGCAGTGATTCAGACGATTCTGATGATGACCAAGGAGATATAGATGCTATGTCAACACCGGTTGATGCCATGCCAGTACCGGTTCATACTATACCATGAACGTACCTTTCAAGGGCGTTCCGAACTATAGGGATGTCAGCATGACGGATATGGCAGTTTGTGACACCGGTCTCCAGATGTGTAGGAAATCATTGTATGACCATGAGAAAGAAACCCTTAGGAAGGGGATGATATTCAATACAATGTCAGAGATGAAGCTCTTCCTTCAGGACTATGCTATGTATCACCATAGGCCATACACCGTCACTCATTCGGACCAGGAGTTGAGGTACCATGTGATATACAAAAATGGTTGTATGTGGAGGTTAAATGCACGAAAGAGACAAAGTGGTGACAAGTGGAGGATAAGTAAAGTTGTCGAACCCCACACTTGCCTAACAAATAGGGGGAAGGAAAATCAGTAGCAGCTCACTGCACGTTACCTTGCCCGTCGTATATTGGGGCTCATTGATGACAACAATGACATTTTGGTGTCTTCTTTACAACAGTCCATATCTGGATTTGTTAAGTATGATGTGAAGTACAGAAAGGCTGGGCATGCTAAGCAAATTGCCCTAGCGATTCGATAGGGTAGTTGGGAGGAAGCATACAATAGGGTGCCCCGCATCTTATGTGCAATACATTACTACAACCCTGGCTTGAAATGGTTTGTGGACACCGGAGGGATGTGTTTTCGGGACCCAGTGAGGCATGTCCTCTATCGTGTGTTCTGGTTGTTCGGACAAACGGAACATGCATTCCAGCTTTGTCGGTCAGTCGTACTTGTTGATGGCACTTTCCTGACAGGAAAGTACAGGGGCACCTTGATGATGGCTGCTGCTGTTGATCCTGAGGACCAGATAGTACCCATGGCATTTGCTTTGGCAGAGGGAGAGAACAATGAATCATGGTCATGGTTCATGCGGCTTCTACGTGTACAAGTGCTTGGCCCATCTCGCACTATATGTTTGATCTTGGACCGTCACCCAGAGCTTCTTAATGCTGCAGCTGAGAATATAGATGGGTTCCCGCCTCTAGTGCATAGATGGTGCATGAGACACTTTGCCGCTAATTTCTAGCGGTGTCAGAGGAAGTAGGAGGTATGTGACAAGGTAAAGACTCTATGTTGTGTACGTATAGAGCACCAGTTCAAGGAGACAAAGAGAGAACTGGACAAGATGGTAAATGAAGCGAGAAAGGCCTGGTTAGAGGCGCAGATGGAACAGAAGGCTCAGTGAGCGTTAGCATATGATGAGGGAGGTTTCAGGTATGGCATCATGACCACTAACTCCTCGAAGTCTTTCAACCATGTATTCACCGGAGTTCAATCATTGTCTGTGTCTGGAATTATTGAGTTCTCCTTTCATAAGTGCAACGAATATTTTGTCAAGAGGTGGGAACTTGTGCAGAGGAATATAGCTGAGCAGGGGCATTTTAGAAAGGCCGGAGCAGAACATTTGAAGGAGGTCGAGGAATTGGTCAAGCAGCACACCGCCGAGCCGTATGGACCCCGCCGCCATATCTTTAGTGTACGGGGCAAGGGTGGCACAAGCTTGGGACGGTGAACGTTATGGTGGATGAAACTACCAAGTTGATCTTAAAAAGGTAGAGTGCAGTTGCAACATCCCTCAGATCATGCATGCCCCTTGCTCTCATATGATCACGGCCTGCAAGGTTCACGGGTACAACTATGAGGATCTGCCATATATGTCACCCTTGTATCTCCGTTCAAACATCGTTAGCATTTGGGAGATGAGCTTCGAGCCATACCTTGACCCGACACAGTGGCCACCTTATAATGGTTATGACTACGTGTCGCATCCAGATCTAATGAAGGTAGGGAAGGGTAGGAGGAAGAAGAAGCGACTCAAGGGGGACATGGACGCTATGAGAGGGTACGGCGAAGACATGTACGGAGGGGGAGACTTCAACGAGACCCATGGCAGGAATCTTTGCTCCGTTTGCAAAGACCCTGGTCACAAGGCTAGCAGGCATAGAAGATGAGGGCAGCAGGTGCTTTCATATTGTGTTTGTATTGCATACCAAGTAGTTCAAATTTTGCAATGCTACATAATGTTAATTTGAATATTGTTAATTTGAATACTCTAACCCTTTTTTATCAATTTGTAACAGGATGCCCCTCCCACGCCACACCAGATGTACCCCCTTCTTGAGGTGGAGTACGATGACGAGGTTTCTAAGAGGCGTCCGAGGGATCCTTACACTCCTGTGACTTAGTTGGTTATGTCGAAAACGAATATTGTCGTCCGAAACTTACAGACTCATGAACCAATAAAAATGTTATGTGGCAACTTGTCAACTTACACACGGACTCCATTTATTTGCTTCATATTCATTTCAACTTGTTTACGGTCGCGGCAGCACTTGTTGTTGTTGTCTACAACACCGACATCAGCTTCTGTTCAGTTGCAACCGAGGCTGGTCGGCTTCTGTCTGTGTCCAGGTCCAGCCGCACCGTGGGGCATGGCGCATCACAGCCGCGCCGTGGGGTATGGCGTGGCAGAACCTGGACACAGATAGAACATGGGCTTAGGGTTGGCACGTCGATTTTGTTCGTTTTAGAAATTCTCAACGCATTCGCTATTATTAAAAAAACTTGGAGAGCGACAAATGGATAGGTCGGAGGGTGACAAACGGATGGGATCACTTAAAATCGACCATGGGTAATCCGAGTATATGATACATGGGTACAATACATCAATAGTTCAAATGGAAAACAAGACAACACAATAAAAGTTCTAGTACATAGCTACATTGATCATTAATAAAGCATGGAACTAATAGACGGCGCAATTCAAAAACCCTCAGTCAGAAACATATTGAGTAAGCAACTCGTCGTTCGAGTACCAATCCTCTACCACAACCCTGTTGTTGTGGCTAGGGTCACTTGCATTGCCCTGATCTGCCTTTTCCTGTAGTAAGCGGCCTCCGCTTCATCTGCGGCCTCTGCGGCCTGAGTGAAGAACGCGGCGTTATCCTCCTCCGCCTGCAAGCCCGCCTCTGCTAGAGCGATGAGCTCGCTCAGTCTGCCAGTGTCATCCTCAGCCTCCTCCGCCTACAAGCCCACCTCTGTTAGGGCGATGAGCTCGCTCAGTCTGCCAGTGTCCTCTTCATCCTCGTCCCCCTCATCAGACAACACAATCGGTGATTCAAGGGTGCGACCAGCTCGCGTTCTGTGCTTATCTAACTTCTTTTCCCCATACCTTGCACGAGCCACCTCTACAGCATGTTCCTCGCTGCATCCAATCTCTTCATGTATAAAATGCAATCAGTTAGCAATATGATTATATTACATTTAAAATTAGGCAACGAAAAAAAGGCTTTCAAGCACTCACTGGCACATAATGCAACAACATGATCGTTCAAGACCTGCATTTGTACTCTTGTCTCCTCCCTTGCCTCCTTCCTTGCCCTCTCCTCCTCTAACGTCATATGTCTCTCCAATTCTCATTTGTCAAGCCCAACATCGATCGGGTTACAAATATCGCGCTGTCTAGCAAACTCACACATCTTGTCTTTGTGATGTTTAACAAATAGGTTGACGTGGTCAGGTCCATATCCCCTCTTCCATGCAATTATTTGCTTCCCCTTTAGTTCATCCAAGAACTTAGCTTGACCATTATAACATTCCCACCTGCATTTCCTAGTGCTCTGTTCAAACGAAAAATTATATCATATATGTCTTAGCAAAAGAAACAAAATACTATTTCATGTTTACCACAAAAATAACCAACCTCGTTATAGTCAACCATATGGCCGCAATAATGGCCTATTCCAAGCTCCGAAGGGACTAGACTGTAGTTGGATTTAACGCCACATTCGCACTTGACTGGAGGTGCTTTGTAAATTAACCTTTCTTTCTTCTTTTGCTTTGCCTTTGGTGGTTCTTCCGGCCATTGGTTCTTAGGACCATACAACCACTCCTTGAAACGACACTTCGCCATTGAAAACACCTAAATAAGGTGACATTAGTACATGAACACATATAGCTCAACATTTCTACACATACACTTTGCACTTACTTCATGCTTGTTTGGACACAAACTCCAACGTATTCTTAGAGTTTATCATAGCTTGATCTCCGCAATCGCACAGAGGAGGTTCCTCGAGTCGTCTAACTGCGGCTAAGTGCTTCTTCTTAGCCGTCATTGGAGGGGGGTTAGGGGGAGGTGGAACCCACCACTTGAAGTGCTTTCGTGGATGTCGGCCTCTCCACCAATCGTCGAAAAGGAGGTACCTGGGGTCAAACTTGTCTGCACCATCGATCCACTGAAAGAAAAAACACCTCTCATGGGCCTACACAACAAAACTCCAACAAAATATTAATAACCTAGTAATACAAATGAAGAAAAAAACATACGAAAACAATTACTTACATTAAAAGGACTGCATGTATAGAAGCAACGAGCCGCTGTGTCTGGATGTCTCGATTGAAACACGTCGGCCGGACGACCACAGTCACAGTTAGGGACAGGGAGGTCAGGAGGGACATGGACATCTTTGCTAGACTCGTCGGGGTACAATTCTCTAGGACGACCCTGTTTTCGCCACAACTGCTCCCGAAACATGTCTTCTATCTAATAAAACGGTTCAAATTAAACATCAGTCGAAACAACGCAAATTAATGAAAAATATAATCATTTGCGTTGCAACTCAAATAATATAACAAACACTTATAGCAACAAAAATATACATGATAAACATACTTCTAACTAAATAATTAGTTAAGGACGGGCAGGGCAAAGGCAGCAAAGGCGGTGGGCGGTGGGCGTGTGGCGGGCAAGCTGAGGCTGGCGGCAGGCGCTTGAGCAGGCAGCGCGAAGCTGCCGCAGCGATGGCGTGGCGTAGCTTGTATGGCTAAGCGGGGCGGGAGTGTAGCGTCGCGGCGCCAGTGAGACAGAGGAGGAGGGGGCAAAAGGGGCGATATATATATACCGGGAGTGATGCGCCGTGAGGGATGGCGCGCGACGCTTTGAGCTGCTCAAGATCGGTGGCGAAGGCAAAGCTCGCCATCCACGCCACCGATGTGAAGAAACAACCTCGGTCGTCGCCATTTCCGTCATCATCCGCCAGCTGGCCGCCACCATGTATGGCGTGGCACAGACGTTTCACCGCGCTATGGCAATAGGCGCAGCCAAAAGTGTTAGTTTTGGAGAGAAAAAAACAAATAGCGTTAGATTTAAAATTAGTTTAAAAAAGTGTTATAAAAAAAATCCCTATGCACACACCTTTCTTGTGTCCACATGTTGAACTCCTTGTTGAGCTGGAGCAACTATTATGGCCTAATAACCTCAACTAAAGTGGATACATTTAGAAATGGCGAAGAAATTAAATGAAGGCAAAGATCATAAAAAAACAAATCAAATATTTTGATGTCCTGATTGTTTGTTTCTGATGATATATTATTTTGAAGAAACATAACTAGAGGACTTTTAACTAGAAGCCTTACAGTTAATCATGCAATTTCTTAACACTGGTTTCCGACAACAAGGGATGAATGATTTATTTTCTAGTATGGCTTTTCTGTCATCACACTAGTTGTTTCTATGGTTAAATCTGTGATGTCTTGTAGCGTATGTGTAACTTATTGTGGTGGTGTACGCATTGTATAGGCCCTGTTTGGATTCACTATCTGATAATAGCTATCTAGCTAATAGTTATTATCTGATTTTGTTCAGCTAGTGGGATAGTTGTTATCTATAGCTCAAACTAACAATTATCTAGTCCACTATCTATACTTGTTTGGACCACAAATAGATAATTATTAGCATATAGCTACTGTCTATAGAAATCAAACAGGACCATGGTTGTACGCTAGAGGGACTTATTTGGTTCGTGGCCTGGAATTTTGCATGGGCTAGGCATCACTTTCCTGCATTAATTTTGAGCGCCCGGCGCTGGATGTACTGAGTGTGGAATGTTGCTGAAATGGCATGATAGTGTACAGAAAGCGTAAGATGACATTGCAATGAAAAATATGCAATCTAGAAATCGTCGCGAACCAGGTTTTCCAAAAACCTGGTTTTACACAGATGCCCCGGGTCCCTTAGCTAGCTAGGTGGCTATATATATATACAGCGTAGGAGATACGGTTACCCGTGGGCGGAAAGGAGCTCATCACTCATGCAAGTTGCTCAGGTCAGGCAGATTTGTGGTAGTATAGGCTCGACCGCTGAGATATATTATAGAGATGCTTTTCACCGATATTCAGAGAGGACAGGTTCACCCAAGTGGACTACTGGATGCATGGCGTAGCTGCAGGCTTCATAGCTATAGCTTGGCTTGTCCGGCCAGCGCCGTCTGCTCACACACATGCAAGCTCGATGCATCTATCCATCATGAGCTTTTATGTCGTTGATCGTACACTAGACCAGCTGAGGAGCGGCGGCGTTGGTGTCGGTGAATCACCGGTGATCGCAGGACCCTAACGACGGGTCCGATCCATCACTGTTCAATGGCCCATAACTGAGAGCACAGTACTGATAGGAGTGTAAGACAATTGGGATGTGGGCATACAATGGCCACCCACATAAAATGGCATGATGCATCGTTTCTCAGGACCAGAAAGAACGACCAATTCGTTGCTGAATCAAATCCTACAAAAACAGTGACTCCTCTCGTCCTCTCTGATGAATGATCTATTGTACCTCCAGTACCTTCTGCCTAGATAAACCCTGATGAGACCTGATCTGTTTGCTCTTCATCATGGAACGACGGGAAACAAGCACAACTGTGTAGAAGTAACGTCAATTCCACTGATGACCGTGGCCGCTGTCTGACTTGTCCGACTCAACGAACCAATACATATACAGTTATCGGATTTTCGACTCCAGATCTAAAACACTGGATATCTTAATTTCAACTGGAAGCGACGAGCGACCGGGAAGTATATATGCGATTTTCACATTCCTGTTCACCTTTTTGTCTCGTGCACGAGGAAAAGGGAGATCCTTAATCAACGCGGAATATTTTTTTCATGCAATTCACAACCTTCATCCTAACCAAAATCAGCTGATCTTGTATGATTTCTGCCACGGCACATAAACTAAACCTTCTGTGACTGAGCACTGGATCTCCGTAAGCACGTACATTCTCCGATGCCCAAATCTTTAGGATTCCTGACTTTAACCAAGAAAAAGGAAACTTAGCCGTGTAACTCGTACTTCGTCCAATGTTTGATGGAGTACCACCTAGCAAAGTGGAAATAACCTAACGGATATTGTTGACGATAAAACAGTAATACACCGAGAGAGCTTGAGTGTTGTGCCGTGCAACACGGCCGCTGTCGGCGAGCCTGCTAAACCCGGCATGAGCAGGGAGGCCGTGAAGTCCCGAAAACGCCTCTCGAAAAGGCCCGTTGGGGAAACACACTTGGTGTGAATCTAGGATCGGCAAGGCCACCTAGATCGTTCTTAGATTTCATCGACAAACACGTACAATAGCAAGGTACAAGAGTTGAAAAAAGTAGGGTTAAGGGATAAAGTAAAATAGTAGATTGGTTTTGTTTTTGATCAATTGGATACCTCAATCAACCGTAGACCTCTCATATATAGAGAGGGTCGGTCTTATCGCACTAAAGAAATGAATTCACATCAACATATACATCAAAATTAAATTTCATTTCCTCTTGCCAGTTTTTATGAATTGGCTTGAGCGAAGCTTAAGTAACAGATTTAGCTTGTGCTGGCCACATAAATTCAGCAACTAAACAATCATTAGTTTCATCGTCCGAGCTATCATAATAACATTCAACAACATACATATTAGAATGATGTGACTTATGAGGTTATTTAAGCTCTTTACTTCGGCTTTCTATGGTCAAAGCTCTTTGATAAACTTGGTTCACACTAAAAAAATCATATCCTTCTAGTCTTTCTTTCAAGTAAGAACGGAGACCATTAAAAGCTAAATCAGCAAGATCCTTTATGGCAAAAAAAAAAAATTAAAACATCATTTTCTTGTTTCTCTAAACTTTTTGATGTAACTGAAAAGACCGAGTCGATGCCAAGAGGGTGGTAGGCTGGTGGTGAATAGAAAACAATTGTTCTCCAGCAAAACACAAGCTAAAACAACAAAATTATACACAGCCCATCAAAACTGCCCCGAGCCTGTTTACGCAGTGAGTGCTTTGCTGACAGCAAAAACTAGCATGTGCCAGTTTGGTAAATCGGCCTGGGCCAATTTTTTCGGTCCTTGTTGCTTTGTTTCGAAGGCGGGCGAGGGGGGGGGGGGGCATCATTTCGTTTCTCTTGTCGAGCTAATCGAAAAACATAAATGAATCGTCTTGTTTTGAGTCCAGATGAATTAATTGTAATTTTAGAAAGGTTTTCTGTGCTGGACTTGCAAGAAAACCGACCAAGCCGGTTTTTACGGACCAGTTCAAATCTAACTCGTGCTTTGGAAGAGGTTTCGACCTCACGCAGGATAAGACCACCCCCTCCTTATCAATATAAGGGCCGGAGCCGATTGAGGTGCCCAACACACACAATTAACATAAAAATCAATCTACTACCACTCTTTACCCTCTTTTCCCATCCAGCCTTTCAATTATATATTGCAAGGCATAAAATATTATTAGTGTTCATCTTTATGAGAGAGAAGCCGTTCTAGCTCAAAAACTTGAATGATTTGTTTATGTGCCCTCATAATCTTCGGTGAACTGAAACACGCAAGACCTTGGTGACCTTGGGTGGCATCAGACCCTTTGAGCTTACATGGGCCACTTGAGCGGTTGCATTTTTTGAAGAGAGTATAAAGCAATAAGAGGAGCTCCAGTATGTAATGGAATCAAACTGTGGAAGTGAAAAAGCAAACCATGTATGTTGTAGCTATTGAATTGTAAAATTGAATGTTGCAGATGCGTCGAACCATGGTGACTAAAAAACCAGCTATTGTGCGATGTGGATGTATCCAACCAAAAACAGAGCATCTGAGCCAAGATAAACCTTAACATGTAGAGATGCAAACAATTTTTACTTGCTTTTCTTCCTCCTCTAGTGGAATGGTGAGTCCCATGCATCGAACACCACATAGTGAGCACCGCATCTTCTAACAGCATAGTAGGGGCACGTTTGGTAGCGCTGTCGAAGTCGTTGTAGGAGCAGTTTCGTCTCGTCGCATGGAGCTCCGCAATTTGTGTTGATTGGAGCCGAATGCGGGAGGGGTACTGAAGAAATAATCTTCACCTAGCTCTGTCATCCTTGCTTGCAGCATAGCCCAAAATACCCCTCCTCCTTGTGCATGGGATGAGGTGCGGCGGCAGGAACACAGATGGCATACGACGGTCGGGAGGTGTAGCAGCGCGGCGGTAGGATATAGGCAGGCAGTAGATGGACGAGGCACACAGGATTGGCGGCGTGAGCACGGCATGGCGGCGGAACATGTAGCGGGAGCGTGACCGGCGGGCGAAAGGTGGGACTGTGGTGGCAAGTGGAGGTGGGTGAGAGCGATGGGGAAATAAGGAGAGGATAAAAGGAGAAAAAATAAAGAAACTAAATTTATTAAAGGAGAAATAAATAAAGGAAAGAAAAAAGGCAAGAAAGATGTTATGAAAACCTCACCATTTTTATGTACCATGACTCTATGAAAAGCTGTTTTACCAAACATTTTTTGCAAAGAATCTGGAGCTCAATAGAAGCAACAACACTAGAGCTGTTTTGGTTGCACCCAAAGTTCTACCATACGCGCCTTAACTTAGTGGTGTAAAAATAGATTTCACGCTAGAGCTGCCCTAAGTGGAGGGATGAGAAGGGATGAAAACCAGCGGAAAAAAAACCTCTCACGTTTCTATATTTTTTTGTGGAAACGGGATTGGGTTCAGAAAAGCCTGGATTAGAAATGGGATCGGGATATTCAGACATACGGAAAAGAACAGATATGGCCAAAAAGCCCGAAAAATAAGTTACGATTATGCATGTATAAAGTCACACAATAATAAAGACTGTGGCCCCGTTCGCTGGTCTGAAACTTGACTGAAACTGGCTGGTTTTGTGAGAGAGAAACACTGTTGCGGCTGGTTGATGAATAGTGTTCGCTGAGGAGGAGCAGCCGGCTTTACCAGACCAGCGAACGCGCCCTGTATGGACATATTCACTTACATATCATGTGTGTTAACACATTAACATGCATAATCCATGATTAGTAGGGGTACTAACATAACATAGAGGCAGATAATTGTTAGGCGAATAGATGAAAAACAAGATAAATACCGATGAAAACGGGATCCTGTAAAAACGGAGAAAACACCATCTCCCGTTTCCTTATTTATGGAAACAAGATCCCATAAATACAGAAACAGACATGACAAAAGTAGAAAACGGGTCAGAGCGGGACAAGATTTTTTCTATCCATTTTCATCCCTAGCTAAGTGACATAGATTTAGGCGGTTATAGCACCGGCACTACCAGGGCCTCTGAGCCGCTCTTACCGCTGTTTGCTGGCAATGCAGGGTACGTACAAGATGCTCTGATGGCGGAGTCGATCGGCTGCTTGAAGGCTTTGGAAATGGCTGAAGCTTATGGCGTTTCCCGGATTATCCTTGAGCTGGATTCTAGTATACTGAAAGCAGCGATGGCCACTAATGATTTATTATATCATGCTCCGTGTGGTATGCTAGTAGATGATATCCATGGTCTCCCGTATGATCGCTTTGTTTCGCCAGTGTTTTCACTTGTTTCTTGCAGTGTCAATGCATCTGTACGAGTCTGTCTAGCCAATAACTGAGTGTTTTGGAAGCTCTTGTCACCTGATTTTTTTGCAATGCATTTACATTGCATTTTAGCTATATTTACACTGTCTTATTACTATATTTACGCTAATTTCTTCAATGTAATTTAATGAATAGAGTGATGTAATTTGGAAATAATACAAATATATGCCAAAGTTTTCAAAAAGAATTACAAATTATTTCTATTGATTCCAGATATCATATAAATATATGTTAAATTGTTCACAAATGTCAACAAATTGTTCACAAATTATTCACAAAATTCAGGAAAAAAATACAAATTCTATGGATTGTAGCTACTGCGGGCCGCGCCCGTGCCGAGGACGGCCGCGGGGCGCAGCGGAGGGAGCAACGCCCGGTGCCGGCAACCGCGGCGGCCACGGACGTGTGCTGCGGGTGGGCGGGCAACTGCGTGCGGCGGCGGAGGGAGCAGTGGCCGGTGCCGGCAACTGCGGCGGCCGCGGACGCATGCTGCGTGCGGCCGGGCGACTGCGTGCGGCGACGGAGGGAGCAGCGCCCGGTGCCGGCTACTGCGGGCAACTGCGTGTGGCGGGCGCGCGTCCCAGCCGCCGCCCGTGCGTGCTGCCATTTCCAAAACGGACGCGAGGCTGATCAGAGACCTACAGAGGCAATCGCACGGCTACAAAAATCGAGTGTTGGCAGCAAAGAAAACACTCGGTTGTCCGTTAGAATTTCTCAATTGTAAATGCTCAAGTGAGTCTAATGCGTGCAATATAAGGCCCTAGAGCCGAATTATGATCACACAAAAAAGAAAATATAGAGCCGTTGCTAAACCCTCGTTACAACTTTATAGCCATTAAAGTTTTAAAAAATAATGAAATGCAGTAGAAATAAAATATAGAGAACGAGTCTCTTCTAGTTCTAGTATATGCTTTTAGATCCTGGGTGGCACTGGTACCAGATCAGCATGGTTCTCCAACGCTACCGACGGACGACATAGAGTGAACGTACGCACTGAACCCGGCAGTTGGCGCCGCGGCGCCACGATGCACGTTCGCCGGGAGGGCCGGCAGGGTGGCTTCCCGGGACTGCAGCACGTTGAGCGCGTGCACGATGGACGGGCGCTCCCTGGGCACCGGGTGCAAGCACCAGTGCCCTACAACCAGCATGCGCTCCATCTCCCACACGTCGAACTGACCGTCCAGCCTGCCGTCGGCGGCCTCCAGCACGGCGCCGCGGTCGTAGAGCTCCCACACCCACTCCGGCAGTGCCAGCGTCTCCCCGTCGGGCAGCTCGTCCGTGGCCGGCCTGCCTGCCGCAGGCGACTTCCAGCAGCACGACGCCGAAGCTGTACACGTCGGAGGCCCTGCTGGGCTTGTGCGTGTTCACCAGGTTCGGATCCATGTAGCCCATGGTACCCATCACGACCCTGGTGGTGCGCGGCCCGACGCCGTGGTCGAGGAGCCGCGCCAGGCCGAAGTCGACTAGCTTGGCGCTGTGCGAGGAGTCCAGCATGATGTTGCTGGGCTCGATGTCGCCGTGCACCACGTACTGCTCCCACTCCTCGTGCAGGTACACCAGCGCGGCGCCGAGCCCCACCGCGATCCTGTACCTCTCCGGCCACGCCAGGAGGCGCTCCGCGCCGCCGTAGAGATGCTGGTCAAGGCTGCCCTCCGGGACGAGTTCGTAGACGAGCAGGAGGCCGCCCTTCTTGCGGCTCTCGCACCAGCCGACGAGCTGGACGAGGTTGCGGTGCCGCAGCTGGCTGATGATCCGGACCTCGGCCTCGAACTGCCTGCGGCCCTGTGTGGAGGTCTCCGGCGAGAGCACCTTGACGGCGACGTGGCGGTCCTGCGCCGCGAGGTAGCCGCGGTAGACAGGGCCGAAGCCGCCACTCCCGAGCTTGTTCTCCTCGTCGAAGTTGCCGGTCTCTGCCGCCAGCTCGCGGTAGTGGTACCTCCTAGGCCCGACCACCCCTTTTTCGAAATCTGCTTGGTCAGGGTCGTCGTCGTCCTCGTCATCGGAGTGATCAATTGCGTTGGCGATCCCCTGCATCCGCCGCCGCCTGCTCCTCCTCTTTTGTCGCCGGAACAGGAGCATCACTGCCGCAATGCAGGCGAGCAAGGCCGAGAGCGGCGCAACCGTGGCAACGACTGGCGTTACCCACCTCCGCGACCTTGTTGTTGTTGTTGTTGACGGTGGCGGTGTGTTCGTTTGCACAACGGAGCTGAAATGAAGATGATGAACAGACAACATGTCGATCTGGCTGGCAATAATTCAACTACCAATAACATCGATCATACAATCTGGCAATATATGTCACGTTCGCTTGACTGATAAGCTATGACTAAAAATACTATTGACTTATTTGTTATGAGAGAAAAATACTATTCGTTGACCGAAAAAGTACGACCAAGGGAATAGGTATTTGTTAATAGTTGCTCAATCGTTGACTAATTAGGTTTAAAATATTCGTCTCGTAAAGTACAATTAAACTGTGCAATTAGTTTTTGATTTCGTCAACATTTAGTACTCCATACATGTACCGTAAATTTGATGCTATGGATAATCTTCTTTTTACTTAGTGCCAAAGTTAAAAGCTAGAGTGAACTAAGGGCCTGTTCGGCAGGACTGAAAAATACTGTTCCAGTTGATTGTTGTGAGAGAAAAATACTGTACTGGCAGGACGTGAACAGTGATTCTGTGAGAGGAAAAACAAGCCAACCGGCTGCCTTTAAGGCAGCCGAACACGCCCTAAACATGGCCCTCGCTGAAAACGACGCATACGTCGCAGAGATCGACGGCAGTGTGCTAGCCAAGGTTGGACCTAGGTACGATGTCAGCAAGTACGTTCCTGACGGCTTCCAGGTGACCACCAGTGGAAGCGATTTTGCAATATGGAGCTTGTTTAGTTTTACCCTAACTTTCAAAAAGTTGCTACAGTACCTGTCACATCGAATGTTTGCGGCCCATGCATGGAGCATTAAATGTAGACGAAAAGATAAACTAATTGCACGGTTTGGTAGGAAATTACGAGACGAACGTTTTAAGCCTAATTAGTCCATATTTAAACACTATTTGCCAAATAAAAACAAACATGCTACAGTAGCCCCAAAATCCAAATTCCTACAACTAGACATGGGAGAAAAGGTACGTGCCTGCCTGCCTGCTCACGATTACGCCCTGCCCCCAAGGAGAATCCGCAACTTGCTGGCCGGCCCAATCTTGTTCCGCGTCCTTATCTTCATCATCGTAGTGATCTGGTCTTTCATGTCCGGATCGAAGAAATGGTCGTAAAACTGCAATATAATGGAAGAGATTAAATATATATGCTCCTATATCGTCTTTCATGCTCCTATACATAAGCACGTACGATGCAAGGGATGCCTGGATGCGTGAGGATGTAGGCGTAGCCCTGCAAGATCATCGCCGGCGGGAACGGCCAGAGCTGATGCGTCTTTGAACCGGTGTCGTGGTTGTCAACGAACGTGACGGCCTGATGTGGGCGCAGGCCAACCAGACCGGGCGCCCTCCCCTGGGCGTCCTTCATCCACGACAGCTGGCTGAAGTTGAGCGCGGCCTGGAGGATGCCCTTGGTCGTGTAATCGAACGCCGCCGCGGGGCCGCCGACGGCGTCCACCCAGTCCGCGAGGACCTGACGGTGCGCGTCCTGGTCGGCGCGCGGCCTCCCGTCCTGCTCGTACGCCAGGTCCGTCCATATCTCCGCCACCGCGAGGTCGGGCGTCGTGCTGCTGATGTACCTGCCGGCGACGGCCGGGGAGTAGCCGTTGGCGAAGTCGAGGCGCCAGCCGTCGAAGCCGACGGCGTCGCTCTTCATCCACTGGAGCCACCCCGTGAGGTCGCTCCGGACGACGTCGTTCAGGTGGTCGAGGTCCGGCGCCGGCTTGTAGTCCAGGCCGGTGTCGGCGTTGCCCGTGCCGTCGGAGTAGCTGTCGTTGCGGCAGATCATGTGGGGGCCCCAGTCGAGGCGGCCGTCCGGCGTGCCGCCCTCGAAGATGCAGTAGACGCCGCGGCCGTCCTTGCTCTCCGCCGTGCGGTGGTTGAGGACGATGTCGGCGATGCACCTGACGCCCTTACCGTGGAACGCCGCGATGAGCGCCCTCAGGCCTCAGCTGCGTCTCGTTCCCGTACTGGGACACGTTCAGGTCGTACAGCCGCCCCGGAAGATAACCTTGCGCGTCCACGGAGTGCGACGGCGGTGGTAGCCACACATGGGTGATCCCGGCGGCGGTGATGTCGTCGACCTGGCTCTGCAGGTAGTCGTACCATCCGGGTCCTCCCTTGTTCCATGACTCCCAATTAAAGGCCTACCAACGCATGGATCGCGGATCATCGGAGTCGGAGTCAATTCAAGTACTAGCAAACTGGATCTTTTGTGATCAATTGCAAATTGATATATACAGAAGAATTACTAAATAAGTAACATTTGATGATAATCTTTTACCTGCAGCAGGATTTGGCTGAGTGCAGCTTGGGACGACAAGCCCCGCAGCACTACAAGAAGAAACAAGTTGCCAATGGTCAAAGTGATGCGAAATAGGCAGACTAAGGGGGTGGTTGGATCCAGTGACTAAAGTTTAGGAGGTGTCGTATGTGGTGTTTGGATACTAATAAAAAAATAAATTACAAAGTCCATCAGTAATCCACGTGACGAATTTATTAAGCCTAATCAATCTGTCATTAGTGTATGTTTACTGTAGCACCACATTGTGAAATCATGTATTAATTAGGCTTAAAAAATTCGTCTCACAAAACAGTCTAAATCTGTATATTTATTTTTGTAATTAATCTATATTTAATACTCCATACATATATCAAACATCCGATAAAACAACGATTAAAGTTTAGGAGAACAAAACAAACACCACCTAACAACAGTTTTTGCGCACAAACGCACTACTGATATGACATAACAACTATTGCACTTGACCAGTATGCATGGAGCACCAGCGAATAGGATAAGACACGGTCGTTGGCTCGACAGCAAGGTTTTCTGTATTTTAAAAATCTCGGTGGTCACATTATCTTATATATCGGAAATTTATTGGTGATAAAAAAAACTTTCAGACAAAATTTACAAAAATTGTCAGGCACGTATATCATTTCTAGACCATTCTGGATATAAAACAAAGCAAAATCATACTATAAACTGCTGATTCGATGATATGAGTACGAACAGCCCCCTTTCACCACTTGCAGTCTCATATATTACAGAGATGCAGTCCCAAATAAATGTTCCACAAAGATAGAGTCTAAAATTAGTCCCAAATATATATTAGAGTCCATCCATCCATAGTATGAGACACGCTCGTTGGCTCGGCAGTATATTTTCAGTTTTGGCTATATTGCGCCTAGGTGAAAATCTTTTCCCCCAAATCAAGAAGAGATTTGTTACTGTGCTTCCTTCCCAAAAGAATTATTGACCCCGTTCACTTCGCTGAAAAAACAAGCTGAAACACTGTTACAGCTGATTTGTTGTGAGAGAAAAACACTATTTCGATTGAATAGACAAGCCGAAAAGTAGGGATGATAAGACAAGCGAACAGGGCCAAGCTATCCGTTGATCAACCAAAAATTCATTAAGGATATTATAGTACTTTTACTCTGGTAATTTTTTTATCACACTTTTACTCTTTAGATAGAATTGGGGGTTAAGGAAATTGCTTGTTTATTGTTCAATCTGATTGATTACGAGAACCTATTAGAGGACGCTATCAAGTTTGCTGAGATGAGAAAGAAGAGGCTTGACGTCAAGTTTGGGCCATTTATGCAGATAGAGAGGTCTAAATGAAAGTCGGGGCAAACAAAAGAAAATGATATGCCTGAGAGGCGACTTTGCTGTCAAGCTTATACTGTGTGCCTAATATGTGACCTTCACAGTTAAATTGAGTCGGTACTCTTTGAGGGTTTTATAATTACAGAGGAAGATATTCCTGCATGCATGGGTTGACAACCAAATAACTGGTGATGGCTTTCTATTTGGACAATCAGCAGGTGAACAGGGTGATCAGCCAGGAGGATATTTCTAGCCTCTTCAGGTTACATGTAGCAAAAGTCTATTCATACAGTATCTATAATCTGTAGTGTGTAATCACCCAGTTGCACGAGTTTGTAGATCCTTTTTAGCTACACACCCATCAGAATGTGTAGTGTAATCAAACTATAACCGCCTGGCTTTCAAGCCATAAGTACGCTTAGCCAGTTTTGTTATCTGCTTTATGATCTTGACTACACCTGTCTCAAATTAAGCAAATATATCCATGTCCATGCTGCGGTTATAAGCCTAGCAAATTATACAGTGGGATATCTTATACCTATACCTGATATTTATATCCCAAAAATATAAATAGAACCAATGAAAACTATACATGTTTATTCTAAAAAAAGTATCAATGGTTTCTTGCACTGTCTCAGTATTCAGTCACCCACCTTGCACTCACCGTACTAGTACCCGTGTTAACGTTACTATAAAATACAAAACAAGATAAAATTAATAAAAAATAAAACGAACAATGAGATTCATTAAAATTTACGTCTCATATATTGTATAACCAAATATCATATAACGATCGATGCTTTGAGGAGGCGACAACCGCCCTATTTTCAGCACTACTTCAGCCAACGAAGCCAAATTTTAGCGAAACAAACAGGACCATCATCATTGGATTTACCCACCAACAACTTTATCCATCGCCACATTGTTTTTAACTTACAGCAATACTTGGTTTAGGGTGTCCGTCCGGACGGGCAGACCAAGCCCCGCACGCGCTTGATGACCAAGAAAAAAAACGGTGGGCGCGGTTGCTGACAGGGTCCTCTATTGACCGTGTGTTGACTAGGTCACCCTCGAGCGCGGTCGTCCGTAGAAGATCCAGCGGCTGAGGCCGCTTCTTCTTCATCAGAGACGTCGGTGACGTAGCTGATGGGCGGCGCGGATCAGAGGACATGGGCGGTTCTTGGATCTAGCGGGACAGGCGTCCTTCTTACCTCCGTTCGACGCCAAAGAACAGGGGTAGCAGTGTAGCACTGGCAGCTCTAATGTCGCCAAGGCACTGGTGCCCGACGCCCCGACCCCGTGCGGTTTTCTCGAAGAGGAAGAGGAGCAGCGGGTCCGGGCGCGATTCGAGGAAGAGACATCGGCCTCCGATCTCACCTTGGCCGCTTGGCGTGCGCGCTCGAGTTCCAATCGGAGAAGGATGGCGGCGGCTAGAGAGCTCGCTGGCGGCTGCGTGGGCGGAAGCGAGAAGCAGAGGCGGTGCCTCGTGACGCACGATTTGTGCGAGAGAAAGAAGGGCGATGCGGATCCAAATCGTTGCGCACGGGGCTCGGGGCGAGACATCGTCGGCCAAACGGACTCGGACAGAAGGCGGCCACGGCGTACGAGCGCCCAGGTCCCGTCGCTGCTTGCTCCTCTTCTTGCGGTCCGGCGGCAGAGACACAGAAAGAGAGGGGGCGGTCCTTGGCTCCTGCTGGTGCCTACGGGCCAGAGAAGCTAGGCCGGCCAACTTAAGAAGGGCACTGGCGACAACAGACAGAGTAAGGCCGGAGCCCAAGAGAAAGAGAATGGAGAGGAATTGGAGTTCGCTGCAGAATAGTAGAATATACACTTACTTTTCTTAAACAAGAAAATTTAAAACTCCCAAACCTTTATAAACTAATTTTAAAAATTAACATCTAAATAAATTTAAAATATTTCTCCTTTTCAAACATATTTTTTGAAACTCTTTTTAGACTCTATTTTCTTTTTGATCATTTTTTAAAATATTTTTAGTCAAATATTGAAAGTCAAAACAAATATTTTTGAAACCTTTTTGAAAGTAAAAGAAATTTGGGACATATATGTGAAAATGTTGTAAAATATTTTAAGAAATTAAGCCATTCTCAACAACTTTAAAATATACTCGCTCAAAATTAACTTATTTTTAGAAATTGTTTTTCTCAGACAAAATTTAATTTTTTTTAAAAACAAACCGAAATCCTATTTGTGGCTTAAACGAATTTTAGAAATTAATTTTCCATACAATAAAACTAATGCAAAGGCTTGAATGCAACAACACACTTTCGTTAACTTATAAAAATTTTATAAAGTCATATTTCTTTTTTTTAATTGAAGACAAACTAAACAGATCTTGAAACTGGCCCTGATCCCATAGAACCTATAAAAAAGAGGGAACTCACAGCAAACTAGTTAAGCCATGTACAACTGCATCAGAACTCTTACAACACCACACCTCCATCACACTTAGGTTTCTAAAACATATGCGCCAAAATAACACAAAGACTGGCCACAACCTCTAACACCGATCAATTAAGCTTTGGGAGGCTGAAAGCTCTAGTTTGGTTTTGGTGAATTGATGAAACCCTAAGTGCTAACCTAGTTTATCAAAGTGATTATGAGATAGGTAGCAGTACTCCAAGTGGTGAAGCAAATGAAGATCATGCCATGATGATGGTGATGCCATGGTGATGATCAAGTGCTTGGACTTGGAAAAGAAGAAAGAGAAAAATAAAAAGTTTAAGGCAAAGGTGAAATTGATAGGAGCTTTTCGGTTTAAGTGATCGAGACACTTAGCGAGTGTGATCATATTTAGGATCGATAGCCGTACTATTAAGAGGGATGAAACTCGTATCGAAATGCGATTATCAAAGTGCCACTAGATGCTCTAACTCATTGCATATGCATTTATGATCTAGTGGAGTGCTAACACCCTTGAAAACATTTGTGAAAATATGCTAACACATGGGCACAAGGTGATACACTTGGTGGTTCGCATATTTGATCAAGGGTGGTGAAGTTCGAGGTCAAAAGGAGAAGTTTCGTATTGATCGGACTCTACCTTGGGCAGTGACCGGACTCTGACCCGCGTCCGGTTAGTGGCACGCAGTGAAGGCCGCCCTCGGTCCCTTGACCGGATGCTGAAGAGAAAGAGGGACCAGACGCACAGGGGGTGCGTTCGGTCACCTAGTGACATACGCTGACACAAGCAATAGAGAGAGGCTGAGTTGACCAGATGCAGGCCTAGGTCCGGTCATGAGCCACCGGACTGCGTCCGGTCGTGAATTTCCACATTTGGAACCTTACTGAAAGTGACCGGATGCTAGGTGACAGTGCGTCCGGTCCTACACTATAGTGCGTCCGGTCGCAACTTAACGTGTGGCACGAAGCTGACTAGTCATTAACATCAGGCGCTCAGCATTTGAGGCTGATGACACGTGACGAGCATTGAGCGACCGGACGCTGGGGTCCTGCGTCCGGTCAACCTGACCGGTGTGTCCGGTCAGCCCGTGTTTTAGAGGACTGAGGAGCCAACGGCTCTATTTCGTTGGGGGGGCTCTATTTAAAGGCGTGTGGCCGGCTCTAGCTCACTCTCTTGGGCATTTGCATTTAGCCCTGGGTAAATTTTACCGAGAACCGAGAACCGAACCAAAAAAATCGAGAACCGAACCGAATTTACCGAGAACCGAAGTCTCGGTTCCCTGTTCGGTTCTCATTTTCGAGGAACCGAAATTTGTTCGGTAAAATCGGTTCCCCCCCTTAGTTAACCGAACTAACCGAGGAACCAAAAATAGTGTAGTAGTGTGTTGTCTTAGTGTCTTGCACTCTTGCTGAATGCTGATGCCTTGCTTTAGAAGTTAGCACTCTATTTATGTATTTGTTACTCTGTTTGACTGTTATATTTGTCACTGTAGTTTTGTATGCAATCCTGCTGAAATGCTGTCAAAATTTGCTATTGAACATGCTATTACATGGATTTTGGGTACTGTTCGGTTTTTCGGTTCTACCCAGAACAGAACCGAAAGAACCGATACCGAACTTGGTCGGTTCCATGTTTTTTGAAGAACCGATCGGTACTGGTTTTCTGAGAACCGAACTTCTTCAAAAACCAAAGAACCGATCGGTTTGGTTCGATAGAACCAAACGCCCAGGGCTATTTGCATTGATATAGCAACCTTGTGGGCTTAGCCAAAGCCCTCCCACTCATCTCCATCATTGATTCATCATCTTTGTGAGACTGGGAGAGAATCCAAGTGCATTGCTTGAGTAATTACATCTAGAGGCACTTGGTGTTCGTGTTTCACTGTGGGATTCACTTGTTACTCTTGGTGGTTGCCGCCATCTAGACAGCTTGGAGCAGCAAGGATCGTTGAGTGGATGTTGGTGATTGTCTCCGGCTCCGATCGTGGTGATTGTGAGGGGTTCTTGACCTTTCCCCGTCGGAGAACCAAAAGGTACTCTAGTAAATTGCCCGTGGCTTGTATGATCCTCATCTTATGTTGGTTGTGCGGCACCCTATTGAGAGTTTTGCGTGTGATGCCAATCAGCGCGTGAACCTCCAAGTGAGTGAATCGCCACAACGAGAACTAACTTGCCGGCAAGCATGTGAACCTCGGTAAAAAATCATTGTCATCATTTGATTTCGAGGTGATTGGTCTTCATTGGTATTCATTCTTGTGATTGATTGATTCATTCCTCGACTCGGCGGTATAACCATCTTGCTCTCTCTATTTACATTACCACAAACTAGTTGTCAAGCTCTTTAGTGTAGCTAGTCATGAGAGCTTGTTAGTTTGGTTAGTGTGGCTCTTTAGTTAGCCTTTGAGAGCACACTAACTTAGTGTAGTAACATAGTCATTGTGTGGATAGAGACAATAGAAACCAAAATTGTGGTAGGTGGCTTGCTTTTTAGTAGGCTAACGCAACACTCGCTTCGCTTCATATTTGTCTAACCGATTTGCTAAGTGTTGTTGTAGAAATATTTAATAGGCTATTCACCCCCCCTCTAGCCATTAGGACCTTTCAGAGGCGCTAGTGCGAGGTGGTGAGTAATACCACATGCCCCAGCCAGATCCCAAAGGTGCAACTCTTCTATAGCTAGCATTGACACATGAGTAGCACTAGGAGAAGCACCATCAAAGAGACACTTGTTACGGTGATTCCACAAAGTCCATGTGCCCAAGATTAGGAGGGAATTGAGCCCCTTCCTCAAAACATCGACAATGCCTAATTAGTCATCATGTTTTAGGCTAACTAAAGATCATGTACATGTCAAATTACATGTTTATGCTAAGAAATATTTCAACAATATTGGACAAACATCCATCATTAGGGTGGTTTATGAGAATCTAGGCACCCAAAAAAAAGTTCCTAGTGCGAGCATGGGCGAGAGTTATGCATCATTTTAGTCCAAAAGGTTTATCTAGAGTTTGGTGAATCATATTCATGCAATTGGAGGATTGAATCAATGTTGGAGGTAGAGAAGTAATAACAAGGTTTAGTTCAGGATTCAATGGCTATGTGAAGGAGAATAGGTGTCTAATTATGCTTTTTGACCTATCGACCATTGTGGAGTGGAATAAGATTAAAAAAATGATTCAAAACAATAAGAGAGGAAGTTGTATATTAGTATCAACCGCATAAGTTGAAGTTACAAGCTTATGTGTTGGGCAGCAAAGCCAAGTATCAGACCTAAAATAGTTGTCTACTGTTGAGGCCCACAAAATTAGATATGTAATGTAGTAGAATGCAAGACTTCTTTACACAATTTATAATTCGAACCTTCTTTTTACAAACAATTTAGTTATGGAATATTTCATTTCATATTTAATTAGCAAAGTTATTTGTAGATTTATTTCCCTCTCTCTGACCGAGAAGGTGGGGCTCATTCAGCAAATATACCCTCGGTTATCCTTAATTTGGATTAAGTGTAGTTAAACTTACATCTTTCTTAAAATACGTACTTCTCTAATCTCTAATTTAACAATAAAATCTAATGTTTGAAAATTGGCGGTTCAGGTTCACCAAATTACATGTTAAAATAGAGTGGAAACTAAAGAAACA
Organism: Miscanthus lutarioriparius; assembly: GCA_904845875.1. Taxonomy (NCBI): domain Eukaryota; kingdom Viridiplantae; phylum Streptophyta; class Magnoliopsida; order Poales; family Poaceae; genus Miscanthus; species Miscanthus lutarioriparius. The sequence continues at coordinate 47,614,218 of CAJGYO010000004.1, forward strand.
AATATGAACACTGAAAACATTTCTAGGGAAAACTGAAGGCTAAATGCCGTTGCTAATTGTTGCTTTCTTTCTTTTAGGTTCCCAAAATGTAGAGGATTAATTGAAGCCAGTGTGCAGCTTAGATGATGAAGTAACAGAGGTTCAATCTACGGATGTTGATGGAAAGAGGTGGTCAGTAGGAGTCTTACTCGCACCAGGATGGTGCTTATTGGGTGAAAGAAACAAACGATCGTCACGATGACACTATAGAGTTAATATTAAACAGGGATAGCCAACAGTGTCAAGTGATCTCTGTGTGGGAATGGGTGGTCTTGGAAAACTCACACTAGTTGGTGGTGTTTATGAAAGCCTAGAGCTAAGGGAAAGGTTTGAGAAGTGCGTCTTTGCCACTATTACACATCATCAATCTTGCACAGGAAGAGTTGTTATATACCGCCATATCATGGGATCTGGCTCCAAGATCATGGTATTCATGATGCAACACATGCGACAAAACAAGACAACTAGAGGGTGGAAAAAGCAGAAGCAATGACTTGAAACACGTAAAAGGGCTAGAGGTCCAACGAGTGGGGTGCCCAGGGAAGGGGGCTTGTGCCCCCTAGTGCCCTGAGCCAATAGAGCTCCAATAAGTGGAGTCAATTTTCTTCATTTGCTACTTATAAGATGGACGAACTGACAAAAAAATAAAGTTATCAGTAAGAACTCAGTAACATCTATCGGCATTGAAGAGTTGTTTGATTGTTCTAGATGACTTGCCATCTATTGCAGAATGGGACGTGATAAAACCAATGTTCCATTGGATGAAAACACAAGCCGAATTATTATGGCTGAACAGAATATTGCCAACCATTGCTTGGGGAAAGATGGAACTATTTACAACCTCCATGTATGTTCTTGAACTTGCAGTTGCACTAGACCTCTTTAGCGTGAAGGTAATACTAATGTCCTCCATTTTACTTGGTATAATAGGTAACCATGCTACTTCATCTATGATAGTTGTAGAGACAGAGCTCTTATTTTAACAATTTGTCCTCTACATGCTAATTGAGTTGGGTAAAGTCTAAGGGTGAGGTGCCCGGGGAGGGGGGCTTGAGCCCCCTAGTGCCACTGAGCCCATAGAGCTCCAACAAGTAGGGTCAATTTTCTTCATTTGCTACTTCTAAGATGGAAGAACTAAAGAAAAATAGAGGCATCAGTAAGAACTCAATAGCATCTATCGGCATTGAAGAGTTGTTTGATTGTTCTAGATGACTTGCCATCTATTGCAGAATGGGACATGATAAAATCAATGTTCCATTGGATGAAAAACACAAGCTGAATTATTATGGCTACATAGGAACATAATATTGCCAATCATTGCTCAGGTAAAGATGAAACTCTTTGAGCATGGGCGAGAGTTATGCATCATTTCGTTCCAAAAGGTTTATCTAGAGTTTGGTGAATCATATTCATGCAATTGAAGGATTGAATCAATGTTGGAGGTAGAGAAGTCATAACAAGGTTTAGTTCAGGATTCAATGGCTATGTGAAGGAGAATAGGTGTCTAATTATGCTTTTTGACCTATCGACCATTGAGGAGTGGAATAAGATTAAAAAATACTTCAAAACAATAAGAGAGGAAGTTGTATATTAGTATCAACCGCATAAGTTGAAGCTGCAAGCTTATGTGTTGGGCAGCAAAGCCAAGTATCTGAGCTAAAATAGTTGTCTACTGTTGAGGCCAACAAAATTACACAAGTAATGTAGTAGAATGCAAGACTTCTTTACACAATTTATAATTCGAACCTTCTTTTTACAAGCAATTTAGTTATGGAATATTTCATTTCATATTTAATTAGCAAAGTTGTTTGTAGATTTATTTCCATTTCTCTGCCCGAGAAGGTGGGGCTCATCCAGCAAATATACCCTCGGTTATCCTTAATTTGGATTAAGTGTAGTTAAACTTACATCTTTCTTAAAATACGTACTTCTCTAATCTCTAATTTAACAATCAAATCTAATGTTTGAAAATTGGCGGTTCAGTTTTATCAAATTACATGTTAAAATAGAGTGGAAACTAAAGAAACAAATATGAACACTGAAAACATTTCTAGGGAAAACTGAAGGCTAAATGCTGTTGCTAATTGTTGCTTTCTTTCTTTTAGGTTCCCAAAATGTAGAGGATTAATTGAAGCTAGTGTGCAGCTTAGATGATGAAGTAACAGAGGTTCAATCTACGGATGCTGATGGAAAGAAGGTGGTCAAGAGGAGTCTTATTCGCACCAGGATGGTGCTTATTGGGTGAAAGAAACAAACGATCGTCACGATGACACTATAGAGTTAATATTAAACAAGGATAGCCAACAGTGTCAAGTGATCTCTGTGTGGGAATGGGTGGTCTTGGAAAAATCACACTAGTTGGTGGTGTTTATGAAAGCCCAGAGCTAAGTGAAAGGTTTGAGAAGTGTGTCTTTGCCACTATCACACATCATCAATCTTGCACAAGAAGAGTTGTTCTATACCGCCATATCATGGGATCTGGCTCCAAGATCATGGTATTCATGATGCAACACATGCGACAAAACAAGACAACTAGAGGGTGGAAAAAGCAGAAGCAAAGACTTGAAACACGTAAAAGAGCTAGAGGTCCAACGAGTGGGGTGCCCAGGGAAGGGGGCTTGAGCCCCCCTAGTGCCCTGAGCCAATAGAGCTCGAATAAGTGGAGTCAATTTTCTTCATTTGCTACTTATAAGGTGGAAGAGCTTACAAAAAATAAAGTCATCAGTAAGAACTCAGTAACATCTATCGGCATTGAAGAGTTGTTTGATTGTTCTATATGACTTGCCGTCTATTGCAGAATGGGACGTGATAAAACCAATGTTCCATTGGATGAAAAACACAAGACGAATTATTATGGCTGAACAGAATATTGCCAACCATTGCTTAGGGAAAGATGGAACTATTTACAACCTCCATGTATGTTCTTGAACTTGCAGTTATACTAGATCTCCTCAGCGAGAAGGTAATACTAATGTCCTCCATTTTACTTGGTATCATAGGTAACCATGCTACTTCATCTATGATACTTGTAGAGACAGAGCTCTTATTTTAACAATTTGTCCTCTGCATGCTAATTGAGTAGGTAAAGTCTAAGGGCGAGGTGCCCGGGGAGGGGGGCTTGAGCCCCCTAGTGCCATTGAGCCCATAGAGCTCCAACAAGTAGGGTCAATTTTCTTCATTTTCTACTTATAAGACGGAAGAACTAAAGTAAAATAGAGTCATCAGTAAGAACTCAATAGCATCTATCGGCATTGAAGAGTTGTTTGATTGTTCTAGATGACTTGCCATCTATTGTAGAATGGGACGTGATAAAATCAATGTTTCATTGGATGAAAAACACAAGCCGAATTATTATGGCTTTACAGGAACAGAATATTGCCAATCATTGCTCAGGTAAAGATGGAACTCTTTGAGCATGGGCGAGAGTTATGCATCATTTCAGCCCAAAAGGTTTATCTAGAGTTTGGTGAATCATATTCATGCAATTGAAGGATTGAATCAATGTTGGAGGTTGAGAAGTCATAACATGGTTTAGTTCAGGATTCAATGGCTATGTGAAGGAGAATAGGTGTCTAATTATGCTTTTTGACCTATTGACCATGGAGGAGTTGAATAAGATTAAAAAAATGCTTCAAAACAATAAGAGAGGAAGTTGTATATTAGTATCAACCGCATAAGTTGAAGTTGCAAGCTTATGTGTTGGGCAGCAAAGCCAAGTATCAGAGCTAAAATAGTTGTCTACTGTTGAGTGTAACACCCTAAAATTTGCATTCTTTTAAAATAGTAAATTTGATTTATTTATGCAATTATGTGTGCTTTAAAACATAGGAAAATAATATTTTTTGTGAAATTAAAATCAATCATAAGGATAGATACATGTCGATGCACTCATGCTGCAGCATTTTATTTAATATGTTGAGTGGTTTTGATTTAAACTTAAAAGGAATAAAAAATCAATTGGAAATGAATTTGGAAATTTAATTTGGAAAAAGAAAAAGGAAATTCATTTCTCTCCCCTCCCTTCCTCATTCTAGGCCGCCTTGTTAACTCTCCCCCCCGTTTGCTGCTTCGCCCCTTCCCTTCTCCCCTCCTCCGTTTCCTTCTTGGCTGGCCAGATTCAGGTGAAACCACCGCCCATGCGCCCTCCCCTTCTCTCTGCGATGATGTGCTGGCACAGGCCCCGTGTCGGTGCCTCCAACCTCCCGTGATCAGCATGGTCAAAGCTGCAACTGCAACCGCCGCGCTCACTTGCTTCGTGGGAGCGTCCTCCCCCGTGCCCCAGCCTATACAAAAGGCGGTCCAGACCCATTGCCGCCCTCCCTGCTGCCTCCCCCGCTCCATTTTCGCACTCGCCGAGCACACAGAAGCCGCAACCGCCGCACCGAAGAACGCCGAGGTCTGCCGTCCCCGAGCTGTCTCCGTCCTTGTTTTCCTCCGCGGTGAGACCCCCTTGCTCCCCTCCTTCTCCCTGTGCCGTTATTTTCTAGTTGCATGGCCTCTAGGGCCCAATCCGCGAGCGCCTTGGAGTTTCCCACCGCCGGCCATGGCCACCACCGCCATGATCGTGTCCTTCGACCGCATTCTCGTCCTGGCCGAGGTCGCCTGCACCCCCTCTCTCCCCTGGTGCCCTCGGTTCATCGAACCGTGGTCCATAGCCCTTGAACCGAGTGCGCCGGCGAGCTCCACGTCGCCTGCCATGGTGCCCCACCGCGGGAACACTGTTCTCGGCCGCCGTCCTCCTTTTCTCTCCCCCCAGCTCTAATATGAACCGTCCAATGCTTGATCAACGGCACCGACGGCCGATACCCCTTCGCGGGTCATTTTGCTAAAGAGACCCCCAGGTTTTGCCAAATAGAACCCGCAGTCCTCGGCCGTTTTAATTATTCCGAAATTGATTTTATTTAAATTCAGAAATAGTTCATTCTATTTACAGAAATGCCACTGCATTGTTTTGCTTATAAAATCGTCGTTTGAGCTCCGAATCGACCCATTCAAATTGTGTTAGTTTCATAATTGCATAGTCTATGTGTTAGTACCACTGTTAACCATGTTTGCAACTTTTAAATTTTATGGTTAGGTTTAATTAAATAAATTGCTATAGGAAACCCCGTTTAATTCATAACTTTCATGTTTTAGCTCCGTTTTTCATGAATTTCGAGTTGACGTGATTGTAGCGAGACGTAGATTCTTTTCATAAACATTTTATCTTGTTTTCTATACTACTGGTGTACTGTTCTAACTATAGGATTGTTTGCTTTGCATGAATGCCTTTGGAATGCTTGTATGTTGCTTTGTTGGTCGAGTTCAGACGGCGAGGAGAACGTTGGAGACCAAGAGTTCTTCAAAGACCAGCAGGACCAGCAGGAGTTTGTTAACCGAGGCAAGTATAGCATGGGATCTACCTTGATGTCCTATTCACCATTTATTAATTACTCATTTGCATGTGTCTAATTTTGATAACCGTAAGGACATCCTAGTGATTGATTATCCTGTTTCCTTGTCTCCTATGGGTTATATGCATATGGGTAGTTTGCTAGCGCTCAATGTAACTGTACATGATCCAAATAATGAATAATGGTTGTATGGAACGAAAAGGTAAAATTTGCTTTTAAACAACTAAATTACAGGGCGAAGGAGCAAATGACTTTCGATCATGATGCTCTCGGCCCTCCATAAGGACTTATCTGTCGGTAAAAGCTGGGACTGACAGTGCAACCGTGAGGGTCACATGGCTCTGACTTTAGCTCAGTAATAGGACATTTTCTAGCTTGTTAGAGGTTATCTTTATGGCGCAAAAGGGGCTTGCCACGTTGGGTATAGGACTGCCCCTGTTCTTATGTGTATAGCCGCGAAGGATTTGTGCCATAGGAAAGGGGGGTTCCTGCATCTATCAGCCGAGGAAACCTAGCGGCCCTAACTTGTTAGAGAAACCTATGAAATGGCTTCATAGTGTACCCCGCCCGCTCACCTTGGCAGTGTTATGGGAGTAATTAACCCAGGCATGTGGGAATCACGACTCACGCTGAATGTGCACAACCTCTGCAGAGGGTTACAAACTGTTATAACAGCCGTGCTTACGGTCACGAGTGGCCCAGAAAACTCACATAATAACTGGTTATTTATTGTTGCTCATTTATGATGTTCTATGATGATAATATGATACAATTGATTCTGATATCTGACCACGTGGGTTTAATTGGGGCTTAAGCATAACTTGATAATAGTTAATGATAAAATCCTGACTTACTAAAAGTGCTAACCGCAGTAAACTAGAGTCATCCTTTTTGAGCTTTCATAACCCCATGTTATCTTGTTAAGTACGGGAAGTACTTACGCTTGTTTACTTTCTATATTTGGATAAAAATTCCGGATGGGTAACAGATGTCAACGGATATGAGGAGTTCCCTGAGGACTTTTAGGCTTGTGGTCAACCAGTTGACTATCCCTGTGTTGGAGCTTCCACGAGAGAGCTACTTTCTTTTATTTTCCGCTATGTTGTGTAAGACTATGTTATGGTATTAACCGTGATGTAAGATACACCGTGATTTGTCAACTTATGTGTGTGACTGATCCCTGGGCACACATGAGTTTAGTGCATTCAATTTTATCCTTAAAATTGGGTGTGACATTGAGGCCCACAAAATTAGACATGTAATGTAGTAGAGTGCAAGACTTCTTTACACAATTTATAATTCGAACCTTCTTTTTATAAACAATTTAGTTATGGAATATTTCATTTCATATTTAATTAGCAAAGTTATTTGTAGATTTATTTCCCTCTCTCTGACCGAGAAGGTGGGGCTCATCCAGCAAATATACCCTCGGTTGTCCTTAATATGGATTAAGTGTAGTTAAAGTTACATCTTTCTTAAAATACGTACTTCTCTAATCTCTAATTTAACAATCGAATCTAATGTTTGAAAATTGGTAGTTCAGGTTCACCAAATTGCATGTTAAAATAGAGTGGAAACTAAAGAAACAAATACGAACACTGAAAACATTTCTAGGGAAAACTGAATGCTAAATGCTGTTGCTAATTGTTGCTTTCTTTCTTTTAGGTTCCCAAAATGTAGAGGATTAATTGAAGCTAGTGTGCAGCTTAGATGATGAAATATGAGAGGTTCAATCTCACGGATCTTTGATGGAAAGAAGGTGGTGGGAGGAGTCTTACTCGCACTGTGGATGGTGCTTCATTGGGTGAAAGAAACAAACGATCGTCACGATGATACTATAGAGTTAATATTAAACAAGGATAGCCAACAGTGTCAAGTGATCTCTGTGTGGGAATGGGTGGTCTTGGAAAAATCACACTAGTTGGTGGTGCTTATGAAAGCCCAGAGCTAAGTGAAAGGTTTGACAAGTGTGTCTTTGCCACTATCACACATCATCAATCTTGCACAGGAAGAGTTGTTATATACCGCCATATCATGGGATCTGGCTCCAAGATCATGGTATTCATGATGCAACACATGCGACAAAACAAGACAACCAGAGGGTGGAAGAAGCAGAAGCAATGACTTAAACACGCAAAAGAGCTAGAGGTCCAACGAGTAGGGTCCAATCTATTGGTGGGGTGCCCAGGGAAGGGGGCTTGAGCCCCCCTAGTGCCCTGAGCCAATAGAGCTCCAATAAGTGGAGTCAATTTTCTTCATTTGCTACTTATAAGATGGAAGAACTGACAAAAAATAAAGTCATCAGTAAGAACTCAGTAACATTTATCGGCATTGAAGAGTTGTTTGATTGTTCTAGATGACTTGCCATCTATTGCAGAATGGGACGTGATAAAACCAATGTTCCATTGGATGAAAAACACAAGCCAAATTATTATGGCCGAACAGAATATTGCCAGCCATTGCTTAGGGAAGGATGGAATTATTTACAACCTCCATGTATGTTCTTGAACTTGTAGTTGCACTAGACCTCTTCAGCGAGAAGGTAATACTAATGTCCTCCATTTTACTTGGTATCATAGGTAACCATGCTACTTCATCAATTATACTTGTAGAGACAGAGCTCTTATTTTAACAATTTGTCCTCTGCATGCTAATTGACTAGGGTAAACTCTAAGGGTGAGGTGCCCGGGGAGGGGGGCTTGAGCCCCCTAGTGCCACTAAGCCCATAGAGCTCCAACAAGTAGGGTCAATTTTCTTCATTTGCTACTTATAAGATGGAAGAACTAAAGAAAAATAGAGGCATCAGCAAGAACTCAATAGCATCTATCGGCATTGAAGAGTTGTTTGATGGTTCTAGATGACTTGCCATCTATTGCCGAATGGAATATGATAAAATCAATGTTCCATTGGATGAAAACACAAGCCGAATTATTATGGCTACATAGGAATAGAATATTGCCAATCATTGCTTAGGTAAAGATGGAACTCTTTGAGCATGGGCGAGAGTTATGCATCATTTTAGCCCAAAAGGTTTATCTAGAGTTTGGTGAATCATATTCATGCAATTGAAGGATTGAATCAATGTTGGAGGTAGAGAAGTCATAACAAGGTTTAGTTCAGGATTCAATGGCTATGTGAAGGAGAATTGTTGTCTAATTATGCTTCTTGACCTATCGACCATTGAGGAGTGGAATAAGATTAAAAAAAATGCTTCAAAACAATAAGAGAGGGAAGTTGTATATTAGTATCAACCGCATAAGTTGAAGTTGCAAGCTTATGTGTTGGGAAAAGAAAGTCAAATGTCGAGCTAAAATAGTTGTCTACTGTTGAGGCCCACAAAATTAGACATGTAATGTAGTAGAATGCAAGACTTCTCTACACAATTTATAATTCGAACCTTCTTTTTACAAACAATTTAGTTATGGAATATTTCATTTCATTTTTAATTAGCAAAGTTATTTGTAGATTTATTTCCCTCTCTCTGACCGAGAAGGTGGGGCTCATCCAGCAAATATACCCTCGGTTATCCTTAATTTGGATTAAGTGTAGTTAAACTTACATCTTTCTTCAAATACGTATTTCTCTAATATCTAATTCAACAATCGAATCTAATGTTTGAAAATTGGCGGTTCATGTTCACCAAATTACATGTTAAAATAGAGTGGAAACTAAAGAAACAAATATGAACACTGAAAACAGTTCTAGGGAAAACTGAAGGCTAAATGCTGTTGCTAATTGTTGCTTTCTTTCTTTTAGGTTCTGAAAATGTAGAGGATTAATGAAAGCTAGTGTGCAGCTTAGATGATGAAGTAACAGAGGTTCAATCTACGGATGCTGATGGAAAGAAGGTGGTCAGGAGGAGTCTTACTCGCACCAGGATGGTGCTTATTGGGTGAAAGAAACAAACGATCGTCACGATGACACTATAGAGTTAATATTAAACATGGATAGCCAACAGTGTCAAATGATCTCTGTGTGGGAATGGGTGGTCTTGGAAAAATCACACTAGTTGGTGGAGCTTATGAAAGCCCAGACCTAAGTTAAAGGTTTGAGAAGTGTGTCTTTGCCACTATCACACATCATCAATCTTGCACAGGAAGAGTTGTTCTATACCGCCATATCATGGGATCTGGCTCCAAGATCATGGTATTCATGATGCAACACATGCGACAAAACAAGACAACTAGAGGGTGGAAGAAGCAGAAGCAATGACTTAAACACGCAAAAGAGCTAGAGGTCCAACGAGTACGGTCAAATCTATTAGTGGGGTGCCCAGGGAAGGGGGCTTGAGCCCCCTAGTGCCCTGAGCCAATAGAGCTCCAATAAGTGGAGTCAATTTTCTTCATTTGGTACTAGAAGAACTGACAAAAAATAAAGTCATCAGTAAGAACTCAGTAACATCTATCAGCATTGAAGAGTTGTTTGATTCTTCTAGATGACTTGCCATCTATTGCAGAATGGGACGTGATAAAACCAATGTTCCATTGGATGAAAAACACAAGCCAAATTATTATGGCCGAACAGAATATTGCCAACCATTGCTTAGGGAAGGATGGAACTATTTACAACCTCCATGTATGTTCTTGAACTTGCAGTTGCACTAGACCTCTTCAGCGAGAAGGTAATACTAATGTCCTCCATTTTACTTGGTATCATAGGTAACCATGCTACTTCATCTATGATACTTGTAGAGACAGAGCTCTTATTTTAACAATTTGTCCTCTGCATGCTAATTGACTAGGGTAAAGTCTAAGGGTGAGGTGCCCGGGGAGGGGGGCTTGAGCCCCCTAGTGCCACTAAGCCCATAGAGCTCCAACTAGTAGGGTCAATTTTCTTCATTTGCTACTTATAAGATGGAAGAACTAAAGAAAAATAGAGGCATCAGTAAGAACTCAATAGCATCTATCGGCATTGAAGAGTTGTTTGATTGTTCTAGATGACTTGCCATCTATTGCAGAATAGGACATGATAAAATCAATGTTCCATTGGATGAAAACACAAGCCGAATTATTATGGCTACATAGGAATAGAATATTGCCAATCATTGCTTAGGTAAAGATGGAACTCTTTGAGCATGGGCGAGAGTTATGCATCATTTCAGCCCAAAAGGTTTATCTAGAGTTCGGTGAATCATATTCATGCAATTGAAGGATTGAATCAATGTTGGAGGTAGAGAAGTCATAACAAGGTTTAGTTCAGGATTCAATGGCTATGTGAAGGAGAATAGGTGTCTAATTATGCTTTTTGACCTATCGAACATTGAGGAGTGGAATAAGATTAAAAAATGTTTCAAAACAATAAGAGAGGAAGTTGTATATTAGTATCAACCGCATAAGTTGAAGTTGCAAGCTTATGTGTTGGGCAGCAAAGCCAAGTATCAGAGCTAAAATAGTTGTCTACAGTTGAGGCCCACAAAATGAGACATGTAATGTAGTAGAATGCAAGACTTCTCTACACAATTTATAATTCGAACCTTCTTTTTACAAACAATTTGGTTATGGAATATTTCATTTCATATTTAATTGGCAAAGTTATTTGTAGATTTATTTCCCTCTCTCTGACCGAGAAGGTGGGGCTCATCCAGCAAATATACCCTCGGTTGTCCTTAATTTGGATTAAGTGTAGTTAAAGTTACATCTTTCTTAAAATACGTGCTTCTCAAATCTCTAATTTAACAATCGAATCTAATGTTTGAAAATTGGCGGTTCATGTTCACCAAATTACATGTTAAAATAGAGTGGAAACTAAAGAAACAAATATGAACACTGAAAACAGTTCTAGGGAAAACTGAAGGCTAAATGCTGTTGCTAATTGTTGCTTTCTTTCTTTTAGGTTCTGAAAATGTAGAGGATTAATGAAAGCTAGTGTGCAGCTTAGATGATGAAGTAACAGAGGTTCAATCTACGGATGCTGATGGAAAGAAGGTGGTCAGGAGGAGTCTTACTCGCACCAGGATGGTGCTTATTGGGTGAAAGAAACAAACGATCGTCACGATGACACTATAGAGTTAATATTAAACATGGATAGCCAACAGTGTCAAATGATCTCTGTGTGGGAATGGGTGGTCTTGGAAAAATCACACTAGTTGGTGGAGCTTATGAAAGCCCAGACCTAAGTTAAAGGTTTGAGAAGTGTGTCTTTGCCACTATCACACATCATCAATCTTGCACAGGAAGAGTTGTTCTATACCGCCATATCATGGGATCTGGCTCCAAGATCATGGTATTCATGATGCAACACATGCGACAAAACAAGACAACTAGAGGGTGGAAGAAGCAGAAGCAATGACTTAAACACGCAAAAGAGCTAGAGGTCCAACGAGTACGGTCAAATCTATTAGTGGGGTGCCCAGGGAAGGGGGCTTGAGCCCCCTAGTGCCCTGAGCCAATAGAGCTCCAATAAGTGGAGTCAATTTTCTTCATTTGGTACTAGAAGAACTGACAAAAAATAAAGTCATCAGTAAGAACTCAGTAACATCTATCAGCATTGAAGAGTTGTTTGATTCTTCTAGATGACTTGCCATCTATTGCAGAATGGGACGTGATAAAACCAATGTTCCATTGGATGAAAAACACAAGCCAAATTATTATGGCCGAACAGAATATTGCCAACCATTGCTTAGGGAAGGATGGAACTATTTACAACCTCCATGTATGTTCTTGAACTTGCAGTTGCACTAGACCTCTTCAGCGAGAAGGTAATACTAATGTCCTCCATTTTACTTGGTATCATAGGTAACCATGCTACTTCATCTATGATACTTGTAGAGACAGAGCTCTTATTTTAACAATTTGTCCTCTGGATGCTAATTGACTTGGGTAAAGTCTAAGGGTGAGGTGCCCGGGGAGGGGGGCTTGAGCCCCCTAGTGCCACTGACCCCATAGAGCTCCAACTAGTAGGGTCAGTTTTCTTCATTTGCTACTTATAAGATGGAAGAACTAAAGAAAAATAGAGGCACCAGTAAGAACTCAATAGCATCTATCGGCATTGAAGAGTTGTTTGATTGTTCTAGATGACTTGCCATCTATTGCAGAATAGGACATGAGAAAATCAATGTTCCATTGGATGAAAACACAAGCCGAATTATTATGGCTACATAGGAATAGAATATTGCCAATCATTGCTTAGGTAAAGATGGAACTCTTTGAGCATGGGCGAGAGTTATGCATCATTTCAGCCCAAAAGGTTTATCTAGAGTTCGGTGAATCATATTCATGCAATTGAAGGATTGAATCAATGTTGGAGGTAGAGAAGTCATAACAAGGTTTAGTTCAGGATTCAATGGCTATGTGAAGGAGAATAGGTGTCTAATTATGCTTTTTGACCTATCGAACATTGAGGAGTGGAATAAGATTAAAAAATGTTTCAAAACAATAAGAGAGGAAGTTGTATATTAGTATCAACCGCATAAGTTGAAGTTGCAAGCTTATGTGTTGGGCAGCAAAGCCAAGTATCAGAGCTAAAATAGTTGTCTACAGTTGAGGCCCACAAAATGAGACATGTAATGTAGTAGAATGCAAGACTTCTCTACACAATTTATAATTCGAACCTTCTTTTTACAAACAATTTAGTTATGGAATATTTCATTTCATTTTTAATTAGCAAAGTTATTTGTAGATTTATTTCCCTCTCTCTGACCGAGAAGGTGGGGCTCATCCAGCAAATATACCCTCGGTTATCCTTAATTTGGATTAAGTGTAGTTAAACTTACATCTTTCTTCAAATACGTATTTCTCTAATATCTAATTCAACAATCGAATCTAATGTTTGAAAATTGGCGGTTCATGTTCACCAAATTACATGTTAAAATAGAGTGGAAACTAAAGAAACAAATATGAACACTGAAAACATTTCTAGGAAAAACTAAAGGCTAAATGCTGTTGCTAATTGTTGCTTTCTTTCTTTTAGGTTCCCAAAATGTAGAGGATTAATTGAACCTAGTGTGCAGCTTAGATGATGAAGTAACAGAGGTTCAATCTACGGATGCTGATGGAAAGAAGGTGGTTAGGAGGAGTCTTACTCGCACCAGGAGGGGTATCGGCGTTTGTAGGAACTCGATGGTAAACGCAGGGAGACAACGATTTATTCTGGTTCGGCACATCGGAAAGTCACGGCGCCCTACGTCCAGTGTGGTGTGGATAGTATATTGCGCCCTGCGCTATTTTTTGTGGTTGTGAGTTCTGTCGGTTATGTCTGTCGCTCCCGATCTAGGGACCCCTGCCCTCCTTTATATAGTCTAGGAGAGGCGGGAGTCCTAGTCGGTTACAAAGTAGAGATCCTAGTAGGATTATGTGTAACTAGTTCTAGTAGGATTACATGTAGGGAATCCTAGTTGGACTAGGTCTTCTTCTCTCTTCTCTGTGGGAAACCCCATGGGTCCCGTATCGACAAGCCCCCGAGCATCTCATGGATGAGCTTCGGAAGCCTTCTTGTTCTTCTTGGTCTTCATTGAGTTGTTGTAAATCCGTTCGAGGTTCTTCTTGAAGTGAAACCTTGAGATGGTCTTCTTTGTCTTTTCTTCGGCTGATGTGCACTTTTGGATAAAAGTGTACTCAGTGAGTGTAGCCCCCGAGCCTCTTGCTTGTTGGGACAAGAAGCCAGAGGGTCTCTTTAGTCTTCTTGGTTGCTCCGAGTTCTTTTTCGGTGGGTGCAATTTTTCGTAAAAATTGCACTCACTTTGAGTGTAGCCCCCGAGCCTCTTCCTTTTGCTTGCAAAAGTTGGAGGTCCAGATTCTTGTCTTCAAAAATTTTTGGGGTTATGTATCCCAGAGTTCCCCGAGCCTTCTCCAAGTACTTTTCTTTAGAATAGAAATCGGATGAAGGGTCTTGATGTGTTGTCGTTGTTGTAGTCTTGAGTACTTGTATTCTTGGTCTTTCATCCTTGAATTTGAGCCCCCGGGCGTAGTTGAAGCGAATGCGAGAGCCCCGAGCTTAGTGTTTGACTAAGCCGTGATGCTCTTCTCGAGTTGTTTTTATTCATCCGGTCGTTTCTAGACTTCTCGGTTCTTGATGTACCTCTTCAGTTGTTTGCACTTCGTCCGAGTTCTTTCCGAACTTGTATGTACCTTATCCGGGTTGTTTTCGATTTGACTAAGTCGTGATGCTCTTCCGAGTTGTTTTTATTCATCCGGTCGCTTTTCTAGACTTCTACGGTTCTTGATGTACCTCTTCTAGGTTGTTTGCACTTCGTCCGAGTTCTTTCCGAACTTGTATGTACCTTATCCGGGTTGTTTTTCGATCAATCCGGGTTCTTCTAATTTGTCTTGGTACTTGCGGCACCTCTTCGGGGTTGTTTTATGATCGATCCGGGTTCTTCTGGATTTGTCTTGGTACTTGCCGTACCTTGTCGGGGTTCTTTTTGATCAATCCGGGTTCTTTTCGAGCTTGTCTTGGTTCTTGCCGTACCTCATCGGCGTTCTTTTTTTTGATCAAACCAGTTGTTTACGGACTTGTTCGAGTAAAATAGCTCTCAAGAGCGTGTTTTTCCCTGATCTCATGGTATAGATGTAGCTCCTTTGGTTCGTGGGTCGCGTTGTTGATCGCCGCATTGTGAGTTCTTTGGGTATTTCAGACGAGTAGTTGGATACCACGTCCCGAAAGCAGTTGGTTTGTAGACACGTCGAGCATCGGAACTCGTCACCGACTAGTTTGTTGGTTACGAGTAGTAGTCGAGGTAGTCATTGAGCATCGTAATTAAGAGTCGGTGGGTTGTTGTAGTGGCCTGCTTGCTTCCGGTCGGATGGCTTGCTTGTTGGCCAGCTAGAACAGCTTGTCGACGTGAATGTACGCATCATGTACGAGCCTTGATATGCGTGCATGCACATACATAAATAGTGCACAAACGCCTTGGCCTTGCTCGCTTCTTTGGTCGTTTCGTCTTGCTTCATGGTCGATCCTCCGTATCCGAGTTGATCTTGATTTTGTACCATTCATTTGAGGTCTTCGTATCCGAGTTCTTCTTAACTTTTGTGTTCGTGCGGGACTCGGTGTACTTTTGTCTAGCCTACAGACTTTGGGTTTTCTTGTGTGCCTTCCTCTTTTTGGCTTGGCTTCCGTATCCGAGTTGTTATGTAAATCACGTGTTCTTCTTGCTTAAATCGTATCCGAGTACTCGAGACTCCTACCGAGTAGTTAGTCTTGGCTTGCTTGTTATCCGGCTTGATGTACGGTTGGACATCTCGTGTGTTCAAGTAGTCCGGACACTCGAGCGGACATGTTGCTATCTTTGGTCTCGGACGACTTCTTTGCTTTCGTGGCTTGGTTACGATTTGGCTTTGATATTTGAGTTGTAGATGTGATGATGACTGTATATGACTTGGCGTGTGCTTGCACCTTGTTGGATCGTTCAGTATCCCATCATGATTTATGTGTCCGATAAATTGTGGCTTCCTCATTTGCATGCATGCGAGATCCGTATGTGCATGTGTATTCAGTGTATATATGCATATATCTTAATCTTTTGCTCGCTATTGCTTCCGGACGTCATATGTGCATGTCGTGGTTGTACTCGCCACGTAAACAACTCATGCGTTATCCTGACGAAATCCCTCGATTTGTCGAGTACTTTTCTTTTCTTCCTCTTTTGTGATCCGTCGAGTGCTTTGCCACGCTATGACTTGTTAGATGTAGATCTTTGTGTTGACAACCTTTCGTCTGCGCTATGTAAAACGATTCGGCATAGAATGTTGCCTTGACAAACTTCGGCATCCGAGTGCTTTCTTGAGTGGCGCTTGTGCTTTTTCGAGGAAAGTATTCCTATCTGGATGTAGCCCCTGAGCCTCTTGCTTTTGAGCGAAGAGTGGAGGGTCTTTTGAAGTTCAATTTCGGTCGACTGGTTTTAGGTGTTAGCTTTTAGCTACCCTCATTGGCGGGCTCAAGCGTCTTTTCAGCTATTTTGCTCTCGGCCGGGATGCTCGTGCATGTTTTCACCATTTTGCTTTTTGTTTGGTGTTAGCTTTTAGCTACCCTCATCGTGGCTCAAGCGTCTTTTCACTATTTTGCTCTCGGCCGGGATGCTCGGGCATGTTTTGACCATTTTGCTTTTTGTTTTGGTGTTAGCTTTCAGCTACCCTCATCGGCGGCTCAAGCGTCTTTTTAGCTATTTTACTCTCGGCGGGATGCTCGTGCATGTTTTCACCATTTTGCTTTTTGTTTGGTGTTAGCTTTTAGCTACCCTCATCGGGCGGGCTCAAGCGTCTTTCAAACTATTTTGCTCTCGGCGAGAATGCTCGAGCATGTTTTTAGCCATTTTGCTTTTTGTTTGGTGCTAGCTTTTAGCTACCCTCATCGATCGACAACTTGCTTGATGTAGTCGAACAAACATGATGAAGTCATCGACTGACTCGTCCGAGTTGTTTGTCGATGAGTTTAACCAGACGAGTGATCATCATGTCGAGTACTCGAAACAACTCTCGGAACGTGTTGCCGGGTTCCCGTAATTTGGTTGCTTGCTCGTGACTTGTCGACTGCTTTGTAGGTGGTCTTCTCTTTATTGACCGTATAGCTTGTATTTCTTGACCTTCTCTCGTATGAGCATGTCGTATGTATAAATCAATGCACAAACACCTTTGGCTTTGCTTGCTTGCTTCCTTTGTTAGCTTCTTGCATGTCCGTGATGTATTCGTATACGAAGTTGTAGCAGTACAATTTGTTTCTGGATCAGAGTCATTGGACGGATCGCTCGCTTCAGGCTTGGACTACTTCCGTGCTTGATGTAGTCGAGTTGTTTTGGTACGACGTCGTAACCTGATATTCCTCTGTTCTGCACTGATTCGGTACTTGTCTTGGATAGAATTGGCTCTGGACTTGTACGAACTTCTGTTGCTTGTTCGAGTAGGAGTAGGACTTGTTTCTGGGTTGGACTTGAATCTGCGTGAAGATGAGCTGTATATGTGCATGTCGTATGGATGGTGACGTGTGATGTAATTCCTTTGGTAGAATACTTGCTTGCCGTGTGGTGCTTTCTTGCTTGCATGCTTCCTTCCTTCTCTTGCTCGTGGCTTCAAAGCAATTTGAAACGTATACGTATACGCAGTTGTATACGGTCTTGGACTCTTGGTGGTCGTATCCGAGTGCGGCTCAAAAACTATTTCCATAATTGATGCTTGCTAATCCCTTTTGGTTTGTACGGTGACTTGGTTGACTTTTGCAGGAAATCCTTGTTTCTGCGTGTTGCAAGCTTGCTGTTCGTAGCCTTACAGTGCTTGCGTTCCTTGATAGGTTCCCGTGCGGGTGCCACATTTATCTGTGGTCGTTGAGGCCGAGAACCCTACATCTGGTGTTGATCGGAGTAGGACCGGTCGACTTTCTTCTTCGAACGATGGTGATGATGAGTGTGAACACGGCGAGTTGTTGACAAGATCGACTAGAGCTGCGGCGAGTTGTCGACGGGAGCCAACAAAAGCCGTGGCATGTCTTGATCTTAAGGTCCACCGAGCTCTCGAATGCAAAGCGCCGAGAACCCCTACCTGGTGCGCCAGCTGTCGATGTTTTACCACCGGCAACCCGCCACGGGAGTACCCGAGACGGTGATTTGTTCGGTGGGGTATCGGCGTTTGTAGGAACTCGATGGTAAACGCAGGGAGACAACGATTTATACTGGTTCGGCACGCCGGAAAGTCACGGCGCCCTATGTCCAGTGTGGTGTGGATAGTATATTGCGCCCTGCGCTATTTGTTGTGGTTGTGAGTTCTGTCGGTTATGTCTATCGCTCCCGATCTAGGGACCCCTGCCCTCCTTTATATAGTCTAGGAGAGGCGGGAGTCCTAGTCGGTTACAAAGTAGAGATCCTATTAGGATTATGTGTAACTAGTTCTAGTAGGATTACATGTAGGGAATCCTAGTTGGACTAGGTCTTCTTCTCTCTTCTCCGTGGGAAACCCCATGGGTCCCGTATCGATAGATGGTGCTTATTGGGTGAAAGAAACAAACGATCGTCACGATGATACTATAGAGTTAATATTAAACAAGGATAGCCAACAGTGTCAAGTGATCTCTGTGTGGGAATGGGTGGTCTTGGAAAAATCACACTAGTTGGTGGTGCTTATGAAAGCCCAGAGCTAAGTGAAAGGTTTGAGAAGTGTGTCTTTGCCACTATCACACATCATCAATCTTGCACAGGAAGAGTTGTTCTATACCGCCATATCATGGGATCTGGCTCCAAGATCATGGTATTCATGATGCAACACATGCGACAAAACAAGACAACTAGAGGGTGGAAGAAGCAGAAGCAATGACTTAAACACGCAAAAGAGCTAGAGGTCCAACGAGTAGGGTCAAATCTATTGGTGGGGTGCCCAGGGAAGGGGGCTTGAGCCCCCTAGTGCCCTGAGCCAATAGAGCTCCAATAAGTGGAGTCAATTTTCTTCATTTGGTACTGGAAGAACTAACAAAAAATAAAGTCATCAGTAAGAACTCAGTAACATCTATCAGCATTGAAGAGTTGTTTGATTGTTCTAGACGACTTGCCATCTATTGCAGAATGGGACGTGATAAAACCAATGTTCCATTGGATGAAAAACACAAGCCAAATTATTATGGCCGAACAGAATATTGCCAACCATTGCTTAGGGAAGGATGGAACTATTTACAACCTCCATGTATGTTCTTGAACTTGCAGTTGCACTAGACCTCTTCAGCGAGAAGGTAATACTAATGTCCTCCATTTTACTTGGTATCATAGGTAACCATGCTACTTCATCTATGATACTTGTAGAGACAGAGCTCTTATTTTAACAATTTGTCCTCTGCATGCTAATTGACTAGGGTAAAGTCTAAGGGTGAGGTGCCCGGGGAGGGGGGCTTGAGCCCCCTAGTGCCACTGAGCCCATAGAGCTCCAACAAGTAGGGTTAGTTTTCTTCATTTGCTACTTATAAGATGGAAGAACTAAAGAAAAATAGAGGCATCAGCAAGAACTCAATAGCATCTATCGGCATTGAAGAGTTGTTTGATGGTTCTAGATGACTTGCCATCTATTGCCGAATGGAATATGATAAAATCAATGTTCCATTGGATGAAAACACAAGCCGAATTATTATGGCTACATAGGAATAGAATATTGGGAATCATTGCTTAGGTAAAGATGGAACTCTTTGAGCATGGGCGAGAGTTATGCATCATTTCAGCCCAAAAGGTTTATCTAGAGTTTGGTGAATCATATTCATGCAATTGAAGGATTGAATCAATGTTGGAGGTAGAGAAGTCATAACAAGGTTTAGTTCAGGATTCAATGGCTATGTGAAGGAGAATTGCTGTCTAATTATGCTTCTTGACCTATCGACCATTGAGGAGTGGAATAAGATTAAAAAAAATGCTTCAAAACAATAAGAGAGGGAAGTTGTATATTAGTATCAACCGCATAAGTTGAAGTTGCAAGCTTATGTGTTGGGCAGCAAAGTCAAGTATCAGAGCTAAAATAGTTGTCTACTGTTGAGGCCCACAAAATTAGACATGTAATGTAGTAGAATGCAAGACTTCTCTACACAATTTATAATTCAAACATTCTTTTTACAAACAATTTAGTTATGGAATATTTCATTTCATATTTAATTAGCAAAGTTATTTGTAGATTTATTTCCCTCTCTCTGACCGAGAAGGTGGGGCTCATCCAGCAAATATACCCTCGGTTATCCTTAATTTGGATTAAGTGTAGTTAAACTTACATCTTTCTTAAAATACGTACTTCTCTAATATCTAATTTAACAATCGAATCTAATGTTTGAAAATTGGCAGTTCAGGTTCACCAAATTACATGTTAAAATAGAGTGGAAACTAAAGAAACAAATATGAAAACTGAAAACAGTTCTAGGGAAAACTGAAGGCTAAATGCTGTTGCTAATTGTTGCTTTCTTTCTTTTAGGTTTCGAAAATGTAGAGGATTAATTGAAGCTAGTGTGCAGCTTAGATGATGAAGTAACAGAGGTTCAATCTACGGATGCTGATGGAAAGAAAGTGGTCAGGAGGAGTCTTACTCGCACCAGGATGGTGCTTATTGGGTGAAAGAAACAAACGATCGTCACGATGACTCTATAGAGTTAATATTAAACAAGGATAGCCAACAATGTCAAGTGATCTCTGTGTGGGAATGGGTGGTCTTGGAAAAATCACACTAGTTGGTGGTGCTTATGAAAGCCCAGAGCTAAGTGAAAGGTTTGAGAAGTGTGTCTTTGCCACTATCACACATCATCAATCTTGCACAGGAAGAGTTGTTCTATACCGCCATATCATGGGATCTGGCTCCAAGATCATGGTATTCATGATGCAACACATGCGACAAAACAAGACAACTAGAGGGTGGAAGAAGCAGAAGCAATGACTTAAACACGCAAAAGAGCTAGAGGTCCAACGAGTAGGGTCAAATCTATTGGTGGGGTGCCCAGGGAAGGGGGCTTGAGCCCCCTAGTGCCCTGAGCCAATAGAGCTCCAATAAGTGGAGTCAATTTTCTTCATTTGGTACTTATAAGATGGAAGAACCGACAAAAAATAAAGTCATCAGTAAGAACTCAGTAACATCTATCAGCATTGAAGAATTGTTTGATTGTTCTAGATGACTTGCCATCTATTGCAGAATGGGACGTGATAAAACCAATGTTCCATTGGATGAAAAACACAAGCCAAATTATTATGGCCGAACAGAATATTGCCAACCATTGCTTAGGGAAGGATGGAACTATTTACAACCTCCATGTATGTTCTTGAACTTGCAGTTGCACTAGACCTCTTCAGCGAGAAGGTAATACTAATGTCCTCCATTTTACTTGGTATCATAGGTAACCATGCTACTTCATCTATGATACTTGTAGAGACAGTGCTCTTATTTTAACAATTTGTCCTCTGCATGCTAATTGACTAGGGCAAAGTCAAAGGATGAGGTGCCCGGGGAGGGGGGCTTGAGCCCCCTAGTGCCACTGAGCCCATAGAGCTCCAACTAGTAGGGTCAGTTTTCTTCATTTGCTACTTATAAGATGGAAGAACTAAAGAAAAATAGAGGCATCAGTAAGAACTCAATAGCATCTATCGGCATTGAAGAGTTGTTTGATTGTTCTAGATGACTTGCCATCTATTGCAGAATAGGACATGATAAAATCAATGTTCCATTGGATGAAAACACAAGCCGAATTATTATGGCTACACAGGAATAGAATATTGCCAATGATTGCTTAGGTAAAGATGGAACTCGTTGAGCATGGGCGAGAGTTATGCATCATTTCAGCCCAAAAGGTTTATCTAGAGTTTGGTGAATCATATTCATGCAATTGAAGGATTGAATCAATGTTGGAGGTAGAGAAGTCATAACAAGGTTTAGTTCAGGATTCAATGGCTATGTGAAGGAGAATTGCTGTCTAATTATGCTTCTTGACCTATCGACCATTGAGGAGTGGAATAAGATTAAAAAAAATGCTTCAAAACAATAAGAGAGGAAGTTGTATGTTAGTATCAACCGCATAAGTTGAAGTTGCAAGCTTATGTGTTGGGCAGCAAAGCCAAGTATCAGAGCTAAAATAGTTGTCTACTGTTGAGGCCCACAAAATTAGACATGTAATGTAGTAGAATGCAAGACTTCTCTACACAATTTATAATTCGAACCTTCTTTTTACAAACAATTTAGTTATGGAATATTTCATTTCATATTTAATTAGCAAAGTTATTTGTAGATTTATTTCCCTCTCTCTGACCGAGAAGGTGGGGCTCATCCAGCAAATATACCCTCGGTTATCCTTAATTTGGATTAAGTGTAGTTAAACTTACATCTTTCTTAAAATACGTACTTCTCTAATCTCTAATTTAACAATCGAATCTAATGTTTGAAAATTGGCGGTTCAGGTTCACCAAATTACATGTTAAAATAGAGTGGAAACTAAAGAAACAAATATGAACCCTGAAAACAGTTCTAGGGAAAACTGAAGGCTAAATGCTGTTGCTAATTGTTGCTTTCTTTCTTTTAGGTTTCGAAAATGTAGAGGATTAATTGAAGCTAGTGTGCAGCTTAGATGATGAAGTAACAGAGGTTCAATCTACGGATGCTGATGGAAAGAAGGTGGTCAGGAGGAGTCTTACTCGCACCAGGATGGTGCTTATTGGGTGAAAGAAACAAACGATCGTCACGATGACACTATAGAGTTAATATTAAACAAGGATAGCCAACAGTGTCAAGTGATCTCTGTGTGGGAATGGGTGGTCTTGGAAAAATCACACTAGTTGGTGGTGCTTATGAAAGCCCAGAGCTAAGTGAAAGGTTTGAGAAGTGTGTCTTTGCCACTATCACACATCATCAATCTTGCACAGGAAGAGTTGTTCTATACCGCCATATCATGGGATCTGGCTCCAAGATCATATTATTCATGATGCAACACATGCGAGAAAACAAGACAACTAGAGGGTGGAAGAAGCAGAAGCAATGACTTAAACACGCAAAAGAGCTGGAGGTCCAACGAGTAGGGTCAAATCTATTGGTGGGGTGCCCAGGGAAGGGGGCTTGAGCCCCCTAGTGCCCTGAGCCAATAGAGCTCCAATAAGTGGAGTCAATTTTCTTCATTTGGTACTTATAAGATGGAAGAAACGACAAAAAATAAAGTCATCAGTAAGAACTCAGTAACATCTATCAGCATTTAATAATTGTTTGATTGTTCTAGATGACTTGCCATCTATTGCAGAATGGGACGTGATAAAACCAATGTTCCATTGGATGAAAAACACAAGCCAAATTATTATGGCCGAACAGAATATTGCCAACCATTGCTTAGGGAAGGATGGAACTATTTACAACCTCCATGTATTTTCTTGAACTTGCAGTTGCACTAGACCTCTTCAGCGAGAAGGTAATACTAATGTCCTCCATTTTACTTGGTATCATAGGTAACCATGCTACTTCATCTATGATACTTGTAGAGACAGAGCTCTTATTTTAACAATTTGTCCTCTGCATGCTAATTGACTAGGGCAAAGTCAAAGGATGAGGTGCCCGGGGAGGGGGGCTTGAGCCCCCTAGTGCCACTGAGCCCATAGAGCTCCAACTAGTAGGGTCAGTTTTCTTCATTTGCTACTTATAAGATGGAACAACTAAAGAAAAATAGAGGCATCAGTAAGAACTCAATAGCATCTATCGGCATTGAAGAGTTGTTTGATTGTTCTATATGACTTGCCATCTATTGCAGAATAGGACATGATAAAATCAATGTTCCATTGGATGAAAACACAAGCCGAATTATTATGGCTACACAGGAATAGAATATTGCCAATCATTGCTTAGGTAAAGATGGAACTCTTTGAGCATGGGCGAGAGTTATGCATAATTTCAGCCCAAAAGGTTTATCTAGAGTTTGGTGAATCATATTCATGCAATTGAAGGATTGAATCAATGTTGGAGGTAGAGAAGTCATAACAAGGTTTAGTTCAGGATTCAATGGCTATGTGAAGGAGAATAGGTGTCTAATTATGCTTTTTGACCTATCGACCATTGAGGAGTGGAATAAGATTAAAAAATGCTTCAAAACAATAAGAGAGGAAGTTGTATATTAGTATCAACCGCATAAGTTGAAGTTGCAAGCTTATGTGTTGGGCAGCAAAGCCAAGTATCAGAGCTAAAATAGTTGTCTACAGTTGAGGCCCACAAAATTAGACATGTAATGTAGTAGAATGCAAGACTTCTCTACACAATTTATAATTCGAACCTTCTTTTTACAAACAATTTAGTTATGGAATATTTCATTTCATATTTAATTAGCAAAGTTATTTGTAGATTTATTTCCCTCTCTCTGACCGAGAAGGTGGGGCTCATCCAGCAAATATACCCTCAGTTATCCTTAATTTGGATTAAGTGTAGTTAAACTTACATCTTTCTTAAAATACTTACTTCTCTAATATCTAATGTAACAATCGAATCTAATGTTTGAAAATTGGTGGTTCAGGTTCACCAAATTACATGTTAAAATAGAGTGGAAACTAAAGAAACAAATATGAACACTGAAAACAGTTCTAGGGAAAACTGAAGGCTAAAAGTTGTTGCTAATTGTTGCTTTCTTTATTTTAGGTTTCGAAAATGTAGAGGATTAATTGAAGCTAGTGTGCAGCTTAGATGATGAAGTAACAGAGGTTCAATCTACGGATGCTGATGGAAAGAAGGTGGTCAGGAGGAG
The DNA here is from genome assembly GCA_904845875.1 of Miscanthus lutarioriparius. Taxonomy (NCBI): domain Eukaryota; kingdom Viridiplantae; phylum Streptophyta; class Magnoliopsida; order Poales; family Poaceae; genus Miscanthus; species Miscanthus lutarioriparius. The sequence continues at coordinate 47,638,784 of CAJGYO010000004.1, forward strand.
TCTTACTCGCACCAGGATAGTGCTTATTGGGTGAAAGAAACAAACGATTGTCACGATGACACTATAGAGTTAATATTAAACAAGGATAGCCAACAGTGTCAAGTGATCTCTGTGTGGGAATGGGTGGTCTTGGAAAAATCACACTAGTTGGTGGTACTTATGAAAGCCCAGAGCTAAGTGAAAGGTTTGACAAGTGTGTCTTTGCCACTATCACACATCATCAATCTTGCACAGGAAGAGTTGTTCTATACTGCCATATCATGGGATCTGGCTCCAAGATCATGGTATACATGATGCAACACATGCGACAAAACAAGACAACTAGAGGGTGGAAGAAGCAGAAGCAATGACTTAAACACGCAAAAGAGCTAGAGGTCCAACGACTAGGGTCAAATCTATTGGTGGGGTGCCCAGGGAAGGGGGCTTGAGCCCCCCTAGTGCCCTGAGCCAATAGAGCTCCAATAAGTGGAGTCAATTTTCTTCATTTGGTACTTATAAGATGGAAGAACCGACAAAACATAAAGTCATCAGTAAGAACTCAGTAACATCTATCGGCATTGAAGAGTTGTTTGGTTGTTTTAGATGACTTGCCATCTATTGCAGAATGGGACGTGATAAAACCAATATTCCGTTGGATGAAAAACACAAGCCGAATTATTATAGACGAACAGAATATTGCCAACCATTGCTTAGGGAAGGATGGAACTATTAACAACCTCCATGTATGTTCTTCAACTTGCAGTTGCACTAGACCTCTTCGGCGAGAAGGTAATACTATTGTCCTCCATTTTACTTGGTGTCATAGGTAACCATGCTACTTAATCTATGATACTTGTAGAGACAGAGCTCTTATTTTAACAATTTGTCCTCTGCATGCTAATTGACTAGGGTAAAGTCTAAGGGTGAGGTGCCCGGGGAGGGGGGCTTGATCCCCCTAGTGCCACTGAGCCCATAGAGCTCCAACTAGTAGGGTCAGTTTTCTTCATTTGCTACTTATAAGATGGAACAACTAAAGAAAAATAGAGGCATCAGTAAGAACTCAATAGCATCTATCGGCATTGAAGAGTTGTTTGATTGTTCTAGATGACTTGCCATCTATTGCAGAATAGGACATGATAAAATCAATGTTCCATTGGATGAAAACACAAGCCGAATTATTATGGCTACTTAGGAATAGAATATTGCCAATCATTGCTTAGGTAAAGATGGAACTCTTTGAGCATGGGCGAGAGTTATGCATCATTTCAGCCCAAAAGGTTTATCTAGAGTTTGGTGAATCATATTCATGCAATTGAAGGATTGAATCAATGTTGGAGGTAGAGAAGTCATAACAAGGTTTAGTTCAGGATTCAATGGCTATGTGAAGGAGAATAGGTGTCTAATTATGCTTTTTGACCGATCGACCATTGAGGAGTGGAATAAGATTAAAAAATGCTTTAAAACAATAAGAGAGGAAGTTGTATATTAGTATCAACCGCATAAGTTGAAGTTGCAAGCGTATGTGTTGGGCAGCAAAGCCAAGTATCAGAGCTAAAATAGTTGTCTACTGTTGAGGCCCACAAAATTAGACATGTAATGTAGTAGAATGCAAGACTTCCCAACTCAATTTTTAATTCGAACCTTCTTTTTACAAACAATTTAGTTATGGAATATTTCATTTCATATTTAATTAGCAAAGTTATTTGTAGATTTATTTCCCTCTCTCTGACCGAGAAGGTGGGGCTCATCCAGCAAATATACCCTCGGTTATCCTTAATTTGGATTAAGTGTAGTTAAACTTACATCTTTCTTAAAATACGTACTTCTCTAATATCTAATTTAACAATCGAATCTAATGTTTGAAAATTGGCGGTTCAGGTTCACCAAATTACATGTTAAAATAGAGTGGAAACTAAAGAAACAAATATGAACACTGAAAACATTTCTAGAGAAAACTGAAGGCTAAATGCTGTTGCTAATTGTTGCTTTCTTTCTTTTAGGTTCCCAAAATGTAGAGGATTAATTGAAGCTAGTGTGCAGCTTAGATGATGAAGTAACCGAGGTTCAATCTACGGATGCTGATGGAAAGAAGGTGGTCAGGAGGAGTCTTACTCGCACCAGGATGGTGCTTATTGGGTGAAAGAAACAAACGATTGTCACGATGACACTATAGAGTTAATATTAAACAAGGATAGCCAACAGTGTCAAGTGATCTCTGTGTGGAAATGGGTGGTCTTGGAAAAATCACACTAGTTGGTGGTGCTTATGAAAGCCCAGAGCTAAGTGAAAGGTTTGAGAAGTGTGTCTTTGCCACTATCACACATCATCAATCTTGCACAGGAAGAGTTGTTCTATACCGCCATATCATGGGATCTAGCTCCAAGATCATGGTATAGTTGATGCAACACATGCGACAAAACAAGACAACTAGAGGGTGGAAGAAGCAGAAGCAATGACTTAAACACGCAAAAGAGCTAGAGGTCCAACGACTAGGGTCAAATCTATTGGTGGGGTGCCCAGGGAAGGGGGCTTGAGCCCCCCTAGTGCCCTGAGCCAATAGAGCTCCAATAAGTGGAGTCAATTTTCTTCATTTGGTACTTATAAGATGGAAGAACCGACAAAACATAAAGTCATCAGTAAGAACTCAGTAACATCTATCGGCATTGAAGAGTTGTTTGGTTGTTTTAGATGACTTGCCATCTATTGCAGAATGGGACGTGATAAAACCAATATTCCGTTGGATGAAAAACACAAGCCGAATTATTATAGACGAACAGAATATTGCCAACCATTGCTTAGGGAAGGATGGAACTATTAACAACCTCCATGTATGTTCTTCAACTTGCAGTTGCACTAGACCTCTTCGGCGAGAAGGTAATACTATTGTCCTCCATTTTACTTGGTGTCATAGGTAACCATGCTACTTCATCTATGATACTTGTAGAGACAGAGCTCTTATTTTAACAATTTGTCCTCTGCATGCTAATTGAGTAGGGTAAAGTCTAAGGGTGAGGTGCCCAGGGAGGGGGGCTTGATCCCCCTAGTGCCACTGAGCCCATAGAGCTCCAACAAGTAGGGTCAATTTTCTTCATTTGCTACTTATAAGATGGAAGAACTAAAGAAAAATAGAGGCATCAGTAAGAACTCAATAGCATCTATCGACATTGAAGAGTTGTTTGATTGTTCTAGAAGACTTGCCATCTATTGCAGAATAGGACATGATAAAATCAATGTTCCATTGGATGAAAAACACAAGCCGAATTATTATGGCTACACCGGAACAGAATATTGCCAATCATAGCTCAGGTAAAGATGGAACTCTTTGAGCATGGGCGAGAGTTATGCATCATTTTAGCCGAAAAGGTTTATCTAGAGTTTGGTGAATCATATTCATGCAATTGAAGGATTGAATCAATGTTGGAGGTAGAGAAGTCATAACAAGGTTTAGTTCCGGATTCAATGGCTATGTGAAGGAGAATAGGTGCCTAATAATCATTTTTGACCTATCGACCATTGAGGAGTGGAATAAGATAAAAAAATGCTTCAAAACAATAAGAGAGGAAGTTGTATATTAGTATCAACAGCATAAGTTGAAGTTGCAAGCTTATGTGTTGGGCAGCAAAGCCAAGATCAGAGCTAAAATAGTCGTCTACTCTTGAGGCCCACAAAATTAGACATGTAATGTAGTAGAATGCAAGACTTCTCTACACAATTTATAATTCAAACCTATTGTTTACAAGCAATTTAGTTATGGAATATTTCATTTCATATTTAATTAGCAAAGTTATTTGTAGATTTATTTCCCTCTCTCTGACCGAGAAGGTGGGGCTCATCCAGCAAATATACCCTCGGTTATCCTTAATTTGGATTAAGTGTAGTTAAACTTACATCTTTCTTAAAATACGTACTTCCCTAATATCTAATTTAACAATCGAATCTAATGTTTGAAAATTGGTGGTTCAGGTTCACCAAATTACATGTTAAAATAGAGTGGAAACTAAAGAAACAAATATGAACACTGAAAACATTTCTAGAGAAAACTGAAGGCTAAATGCTGTTGCTAATTGTTGCTTTCTTTCTTTTAGGTTCCCAAAATGTAGAGGATTAATTGAAGCTAGTGTGCCGCTTAGATGATGAAGTAACCGAGGTTCAATATACGGATGCTGATGGAAAGAAGGTGGTCAGGAGGAGTCTTACTCGCACCAGGATGGTGCTTATTGGGTGAAAGAAACAAACGATCATCACGATGACACTGTAGAGTTAATATTAAACAAGGATAGCCAACAGTGTCAAGTGATCTCTGTGTGGGAATGGGTGGTCTTGGAAAAATCGCACTAGTTGGTGGTGCTTATGAAAGCCCAGAGCTAAGTGAAAGGTTTGAGAAGTGTGTCTTTGCCACTATCACACATCATCAATCTTGCACAGGAAGAGTTGTTCTATTCCACCATATCATGGGATCTGGCTCCAAGATCATGGTATTCATGATGCAACACATGCGACAAAACAAGACAACTAGAGGGTGGAAGAAGTAGAAGCAATGACTTAAACACGCAAAAGAGCTAGAGGTCCAACGAGTAGCGTCAAATCTATTGGTGGGGTGCCCAGGGAAGGGGGCTTGAGCCCCCCTAGTGCCCTGAGCCAATAGAGCTCCAATAAGTGGAGTCAATTTTCTTCATTTGGTACTTATAAGATGGAAGAACTAACAAAACATAAAGTCATTACTAAGAACTCAATAACATCTATCGGCATTGAACAGTTGTTTGATTGTTCTAGATGACTTGTAATCTATTGCATAGTGGGATGTGATAACACCAATATTCCATTGGATGAAAAACACAAGCCGAATTATTATGGCCGAACAGAATATTGCCAACCATTGCTTAGGGAAGGATGGAACTATTAACAACCTCCATGTATGTTCTTCAACTTGCAGTTGCACTAGACCTCTTCGACGAGAAGGTAATACTAATGTCCTCCATTTTACTTGGTGTCATAGGTAACCATGCTACTTCATCTATGATACTTGTAGAGACAGAGCTCTTATTTTAACAATTTGTCCTCTGCATGCTAATTGAGTAGGGTAAATCCTAAGGGTGAGGTGCCCAGGGAGGGGGGCTTGAGCCCCCTAGTGCCACTCAGCCCATAGAGCTCCAACAAGTAGGGTCAATTTTCTTCATTTGCTACTTATAAGATGGAAGAACTAAAGAAAAATATAGGCATCAGTAAGAACTCATGTTGACACCGTTTTTTGCACGTGTCAAAATGATCGGAGTGGACTGATCGGCAAGGGGAAAGTTACTGTATACTCTGATAACCGATGAAAGCCAGCTTGTAAAGATGGTTGCCGATAGCTGGTGGTGGTCGATGGAAAGGTTGATTTAGACTCGGGCGTTGCCGATGAGGTTGGAGGTGTTATTGTCGATGCCAATGAAGGGAGGCTTGAGGCTTGAAGACTACTGCCGATGAAACAGGGAGTATGCCGATGAAGGAAGACTTGAAGACTACTGCCGATGAAACAGGGAGTATGCCGATGAAGGAAGACTTGAAGACTACTGCCGATGAAACAGGGAGTATGCCGATGGGAAGGAGGACGGTGAGATTTCCATCGTAATTGAGGCGGACAGGAAATAGATAGGAGTTGATTTCCTTTTCTATATTTGTTAGAGTATGACTCATGTAAGAGTCACGTGTTTCCTTAGATATGGGCTTGGTGTCCTAGTTGTGTTTGGTTGTGTCTCTTTAGATCAGGGTATAAATATGGAGTGAGGGGCAATGTAATGAATATATGAATCAATATCAAAACCAAGTTTTACTCCTATTTACATCTACTTACTTTTCGGCGACTTCGTCAATTTGCATATTTTTCTTTTTACGAGTTCTCATTGATTCATGAGTTGCATTGTCTCAAAGGCGACCTTGGCGATTCTTGAGTTCGCGTGAGTACCCCTTGGCCGTGACTTTCGGGCGTATATCGCTGTTGTCGGGACCAAAGTGCTCAGTATCTTCATCCTTGTCGATTAACAAAGTCAAATCGACGGCACGCTCTGGATATCGATTCGGTATTAGCCCTTTGTGTTTGCAGATCCACTTTTGCATCAACACATCTTTTAGCACGCCGGTGGGACCAATCAATCCGATCAATATGTTCAATTCCGAGATCGGCGCGGGAAACATTATCGCGGTATCGAAGAAGATCTTAAGGAAGAGCAGAGGCGGAGGCTATGGAAAAGGCAGAGAGAAGAATACAGATGACTTTATGCCAAATCGTTTAGCTTTGAACAAGAGTGGACAAGTCATCCGAAGCAAGATTTGCCGTTGCCTCGGCGGAGTTACCTTTGACTCAATCCTAGTAAACTTCAAGAGATGGTTAATTTCGCAATAAATCATGCTTTGATTAATCATTCCAATGTGCTGTCCAATCATGTTCATAATCTTTGTGGTTCGAACTCTCAAAGAAGGACAAGCGTCACCGCATTATGTTGGGCTCGCCTATCACCAACCGTAACCGGCATCTGTCAATACTCCATCGGCTCCCTCGCCGTTAGGGGTGCAAGTTACTTCTTCTCCAAAGATCGGCGGAGTTTACCTAATATTCAATCTACACCGATATGATCGAGATCCGGTACTACCAGGAGGACGAATTCAGCTTAATATCTGATCTATCGGCATCAGCTATGTCAGTCCTGTGTCTCAAAATAGCCGATTCCCGCTAATTGGTGGGGATATGGTATGCCTCCCGAGTCATCTCGCTTTCAATCTGGATTACCTCAAGTGTTTGATGCAAGAGGAAAAGCTCCTATACCATCAAATTTGTTTCACCGATGGCCCAAGTGCCTCAATATGCCACAAAGCAACTCATCAGGCAACCAACTCTGTGGGGTTTCAGATGCCTTTGGTTCAAACGCCTGATTCAAATCTATCGGCAAGCTTACTACCCGATGATGCAGAAAAGCCCTGTTATGAGTCAAACTGGGGTTCAGTTTATGCCTCAAGCTGGTTATAATTATCCAACAATGTCAGCAAATTATCAGCCATCGGTAAGTTTTGTACCGATGAGTTCTAATAATGGTTGGTCAGGACAGTTACCTATTCAGCATACAGTTTAGCAAAATCGGCAGGTTGCAGAGATTCAACAAGGTCATATGCAAGCTGGTTTTCAGAATCAAGCATCGGCAGCTCAGCCGATGAATCCTTTCCAACAGGTTAATGGACCACAAGTAACGACAAATATGCCGATTGCTGGAGATCGTGGGCCACAAAGATATGTGGAAGGATATCGCAGTACCTCTGTAGAAATTCAGCCGATTAAATCGCCAGGAGGTGATGCTTTTTGGGCCGATAAGATAGCAGAAATTATGAAGGATCAGTTTGGGATAAAGCCCAAGGTCAATACTTATTCTTATCGGACACCATACCCTCCTGCATATGATTTAATTCCTCTCCCAAATCGGTACAAGGTACCAGATTTCACTAAATTCTCTAGGCAAGATGATACATCAACAATGGAACACGTCAATCGCTTCATTATTCAATGTGGAGAGGTAGCTAGCAGAGATGAATTAAGGGTTCGATTATTTTCATCATCTTTGTCTGGATCGGCATTTACATGGTTCATTTCATTACCACCGAATTCTATTATTACTTGGGCTGATCTAGAAAAACAATTTCATAAGTATTTCTTTGCTGGAATCCATGAAAAGAAGCTTACCGATTTGGTAAAATTGAGACAACAGTAATGATGAATCGGTAGAAAGCTTTGTGCAAAGGCTAAGAGATGTAAAGAATAAGTGCTACTTCTGATCGATGATGGATGATCGTGACTTGCCGATCCGGCTTTCAAGGGTTATTGCCACATCTTAAAGACATATATGCTTCTCGGGAGTTTGAAAGTCTCGGTCATCTTGTGCAAAGGATTTACGATCAAGACACTAGGGTTTTGAACCTAAAAGAATTGGAATAAAAAGTATCATTTGTTGAAGAAGTAGGAGATTTCGATTCGATGAAGAACCGATTATCGGCTTGGTGAGTGGGTTAAGAATAAAAGGCCGATATCTTGTCCCTTTGGTCGAAAAGAGCGTAAAAGTTTACCTTTGATATCACCAAGGCCGACAAGATATTTGATCTTCTCGCTTCAAGAGGGCCAAATTAAGTTGTCACCTAATCATGTGATCCCATCGGCAAGAAAGAATTGAAGAAGATCTTGTATCGCAAATGGCATAATGCAACTTCACACAAGTACAAATGAGTGCAAGGTGTTCAGAAAATGATTACAATCGGCTATTGAATGCAGGAGAATTAAGTTTGGTACTTCCAATGCCCAGAGGCCGATGAAAATTGATCAACACCCTTTTCCCGCCAAATACGTTGGAGGCCAAAGGGAAGACCAAGGTATTGACGTCGAGAGGTCTTTGAGAAAAACGCGTCGTTGGATCCCCAACATCGGATAACTACCGATGATGCAAAAAGTAAGGGTTTCTTTGGGAGAAAGCAAGTAGTTCCAAACAACCTCCTCGACTGGCATTGTGATTACTCATCGAAGGCAAGAGGGTTGGCGTCGCCGTAATGATCGATATCGACAACGGCAAAGTAAAGAAAGACGTCGGGAAGAATGACATCGGCATAAAGATCATTGGAGGTGCAGATTTTTTATCCATTCTTTGGGAAGAAGGTATTAAATTGCCAATCTGTTGAAAATTGCCCGAGTGCAATGGTTATTATGGGGTCAATCGGTCGAAAAGGAGGTTTCAACCGGCAATCGTGGTTTATTTATCAATGAGCCGATCGGAGGCAGAGCATCGATGCATGATCGGCTAGGGGCGAACTTAGTGTACATGAAAGGCTTTGTAAACGCTACGCTGGATATTTTCCAAGGAATCAAGAGGAGCTTGAGGAAATGGCAAATGCAAGAGTTCCCGATGAGGAAATATTCTCTGAGGACCCTAATATACGCCGTGTAGAGTCAACTAGGACCTGTTATCACCGGTTTGGAAAACCAAGTTTCTCGATGGTGCCGGAGGGTCGACAAAAGACGAGAGAGAAGGAGGATGCAACGTGAGCGTCGGGAGGATTTATACCAAGAGGAAAATTCCTCCAATGAGAGGTCCCGGTCATCAAGCAGTGGCAAGTAAAACACAAAATAAGGGTCCATCGGCGAGATGTTAATATGGTATTCATATTGCCGATGGAGTTTTTGGCACTATCCGATAATGAGGAAGAAGTTGTTCTCTCGATCAAGTAGCTCGATTGACACTAGATCCAATGATGGCATTTGTTTTTGAGAAACCTACCGATGACGAGAGACTGACATCTTAAGGCTTTGTTTGTGAAGGGCGAGTTGATGGGCGCACTGTGTCTAAGGTACTTATTGATGGAGGGCTGCGATTAATATTATGCCTTATGTGATGTATCGGAAACTTGGTAAGGAGATCAAGACTTGACCAAAACCGATATGATCTTTGAAAGATTTTGAAGGCAATGTGTCCGGCTAAAGGGGCGATATCGTTGAATTGACCATCGGCAACAAAACCTTGCCAACGACGTTCTTTGTTATTAACGGCAAGGGTGCATATAATACGCTTCTAGGGAGGGATTGGATTCATGCTAATTGTTGTGTTCCTTCTACAATGCATCAATGCCTCGTGATGAGTGGATTGGGGGTAAGATTGAGGTTGTCCTCGGAGATTCTTATATATCGCATCGTAAGTAATCGAGATACTTATGAGCGAACTAAATGCATATCGGGAGAAGCTTGGGAAAAGAGTTCCTTAGAGTTGTTGATTATGAAATTCCACCGATCCAAGCAAATGGGTTACGAAGAAGAGTTTTAATGGATAGGTTTGCCGATGATGGAAAATTAGGTCAAGGGTTCACATCGGCAGATGATTTAGTAGAAGTAGATATCGGTGATGGCGACAGGCCAAGACCTACTTTTATTAGTGCAAAGTTAGATTCCAAGTGTAAGCAACAAATAATTGATGTGTTAAAAGAGTATAAAGATTGTTTTGCTTGGGATTATCTTTGAGATGCTCGGATTAGACCGATCGGTAGTTGAACATCGGTTACCTATCAAATCTGGATTTCGCCACATCGCAGACCCGCCGGCCGATGCAACCCTAATATACTTCACGATATTAAGGCCGAAATAACTAAATTAATTGAGGCAAAGTTTATTCGGCGATTGTCGATATGCGAGTGGATCTCTAATGTGGTTCTGTTTATAAGAAAAATGGAAAACTCGTCGTGTTTGTATTGATTTCAGAATCTCAACAAAGCCACACCGATGGATGGCTATCCAATGCCGATTGTTGATTTATTGATTGATGCGGTACGGGCATCAAATTATCAGCTTCATGGATGGTAATGCAAAGCTACAATCAAATATTCATGGTGAAGAAGATATTCCCAAGGCGCTTTCGGATGTCCGGTCATGTGGGGTTGTTTGAGTGGATAGTTATGACGTTTGGTTTGAAAAATGCGGCGCTACTTATTAGAGAGCTATGAACTTTATTTTTCATGAATACATCGGCACATTAGTGGAGATTTACATTGATGATGTGGTGATTAAGTCCGGAGATATCACAAAACATTTAGCCGATCTCTTAAAGATCTTTGGAGTGCACAAGGAAGCATGGATTGAAGATGAATCCTAATAAATGTGCATTTGGTGTATCGGCGGGACAATTCTTGGGTTTTATGGTGCATCGTCAGGGCATCGAAATCGAGAGGGAAGTCTATTGATGCGATTAACAAGGTGGTTGCTCTGTCAATAAGACTGAATTGCAATCTTTGATCGGTAAGATTAATTTCATTAGAAGGTTCATATCTAATCATCTTGTAAGATCAAGGCTTTCAGTCCACTACTTAAATTGAAAGCCGATCAGAATTTGTATGGGGAGGCGAAAGCAGATTAGCCCTCGATGAAATTAAGAAATATTTAACAAATCCTCCAAAGTGCTAGTTCCACCTCAACACGGGAAGCCTTTCGAGTTATATTTGTCAACCGATGATACTGATTATCGGTTCAGCTCTTATTCAAGAATTTGAAGGAAAGAACGTGTTATTTATTATTTGAGCGAAGATTAGTGGATGTTGAGACGAGGTATTCGGCCATCGAAAAATTATGTCTATGTTTATACTTTTCTTGTGTCAAATTAAGGCATTATTTGTTATCTGCCGAATGTACGGTCATATGCAAAGACGACGTAGTCAAGTACATGCTGTCAATGCCGATATTAAGTGGTAGAATCGGCAAGTGGATTTTAGCATTATTAGAATTTGAACTACGTTATGAATCGACCAAGGCAGTTAAGGGGCAAGTTATGGCTGATTTCGTCACTCAGCATTGTAATACAGTGGACTCTCTGGAGATTGCCCCTTGGACACTTTTCTTCGATGGGTCCACATGCGGTGAAGGAGCGGTATCGGCATTGTGTTGATTTCACCTCAAGGAAGGAAGTATGAGTTTTCATTACCGATTGTTGCTACATCGACAAACAATCAGGCTGAATACCAAGCCTTGATAAAAGGGTTAGAATTACTGAAGGAGATACGTGCCGATGCTGTTGAAATCTTTGGTGATTCTATGCTAGTTATAAATCAATTAGCTGGAATTTATGAATGCCGAAGTGAAGCTTTGATTTCGTATTATGAAAGATGTTTGCAATTGTTGAAAGGATTTAGAGATTTTCGTCTTGAACATATCTCTCGATTGCATAATGAGGAAGCTAATCGACTAGCTCAAAGATGCTTGTGGTATCGACCTATTCAGAAGTGCTAACATCGGCGGATTGATACCGATGATTGGAGGAAGGAGATTGTCGATTATTTAAAGGATCCATATAGAAAGGTTGAGAGACGTATAAGGTTCCAAGCTACCAAATATGTGCTCCTCGATGATGAATTATATTATCGAACTATAGATGGAGTTTTACTTAGATGTGTTAGCGATGAATGAATCGAAAAGCTTGATGGGTGAAATTCATGAAGGAGTGTGTGGGGCGCATCAATCGGCTTTCAAGATGAAGTGGATAATCAGAAGGAATGGGTACTATTGGCCGACTATTCTTGAAGATTGTTTTAAATATTTTAAAGGATGTCGGGGTGTCAAAAGTTTGGTAATATTCAAAAAGCGCTGCAGATCGGTTATGAACCCTATAATCAAACCGTGGCCGTTTGAGGGATGGGCTATTGATCTCATTGGTCGATTTATCCGCCATCGAGTAAAGGACATAAATTTATTCGGTTGCTACCGATTATTTCACACAAAATGGGTTGAGGCAATTCCTTTAAAAAAGGTGACATCGGTTAATATGATTGATTTTGTGAAAGAGCATATTGTTTACCGATTTGGTATTCCTCGGACTATCACTACCGATCAAGGGCACTATGTTTACATCGGGAGAATTTGATGAGTTTATTGTAGGTATGGGAATTAAAGTTTTAAATTCTTCTCCATATTATGCTCAAGCTAATGGTCAAAATTTGAGGCTTCTAACAAAGGGATCATCAAACTCATTAAGCGCAAAATTGAAGAATATCCTAGGAGGTGGCATACGAGATTAAATGAGGCCTTGTGGTCATATCGGATGTCATGTCATGGTGCAACCAAAGTAACGCATATATCGGTTAGTATATGGACACGATGCAAAAGTATTGCCTTGGGAAATTAAAGTTGGCTCTAAGGCGAATACGTTCTCAAAATCAGTGACAGTACCGATGATTATAATACTCTTATGAAGGATGAGTTGGAAGATGTGGCGGGTCATCGGTTAAGGGCTTTAGTTAGCATCGAAGAGAATAAGAAAAGAGTAGCGGATGGTATGACAAGAAGGTGAAGGTAAAGGAGTTTCTTGATGGAGATCTCAGTGCGGAAATTGATTTTACCGATTGGGACTAAAAGTTCAAAGTTTGGAAAGTGGTCTCCTAATTGGGAAGGTCCATATCGGATAAATCGATTACATTCCTAGTAACGCATATATTCTAGAAACCCTCGAAGGGGTTGTGTTTCCCAGAGCATTAAATGGAAAATATTTAAAGAAATATTACCCTAGTATCCGGATGGATGCATAAAAGTATAAGTTCCGATAATGATCCTATCGGCTAAAATTATGCAAGGATGTCAATGTCTCATAAAGTGCCGATACAATAAACAAGATTACAAGTTCAACAAGGATTGGATAGCTAATATCGCACGCAGGCGAATCTGGTCGGCTTCCTCCATTTCTTTGGTATCGTCATCGTGACACCCTCCACAGGCTTGAGTTTTTTCTTCATGGCCAAAGCTTTGCGAGTTCGGATATCTCTTTTTCTTTGAAGGGCTTTGATGGCATTGGGTAGTGGCTTTCTTCTTGTTGGGCATGAGTTAAGGTTGCATCAACTTCTTTCAATTCAACCAATAGGGCCATCTTCCTTGCCGATAAATCCAAGATTTTCGCTTAAGTTCAAGACCGAAAGTCGCAAGTTGCCGATGCCCTTGTGCTTCTCATCGGCAATTTGTTTCAGTTGTAGCATCTCTTCTTTGAGTTGAGCTCGAGCTGCTCTATCGGCAATACGTTGAGCAGCCCGTTGATATTGTAGTTGGCGGCTTTCTAAATGGGTCTTTGGGAAGAGTACTTCTTCAACATCGGCGAGGACTCGCCATGGATTGTTTTGAAAATTGCCTTTATGGGTCCGAGTCATCTACCGGTTAGGCGGTATCCTCGCTGTAGCAAGTTCAGAGAGCTTCAACTTGGTCTTAGTTTCTGCCGATATTGTTCCCATTGCAAGGGAAGAACTTGTTTCCTCTCCATCATCGTCGAGAGACGTCAATAGCAAAGGAGAATAGGCTGTTTGGGGAGTCTTGTTCTCGAGGAAAAGAAAAGGAGGTCGATTAAGGATAAGTATGAGTATTGTAAATCAGCTAGGTTAATCGGTTTACTGTTTCAAGGCAATTTCACGTGCTTATTTGGAGGAAGCAACACTGGAGTATGCCGTGTGTGGGGATCGGTGAGCTTGCCGATGGGATATCCTCTGTAACTTCACCGGTGGTTGGCTCTTGAGGTATGATGACCGATGACATTGGGGCGTATGTAGGGATCGGCATGGACCTTTGTCGTTTTGGTCGTGCCTCAAGATCTGTTAAAGCTTTGCGCTTTGCTTGGGCATCGCAACGATTGGTCGGGGGCATCGGCACTTGTTGGTTGTGAAGCTTGGATATCTGATACGCTTGCCGATGTACCCAATTGTTGCCGCAAAACAAGTGTAAGGTATAATATTTAACAGATAAAATGAAAAGTCAAGAGGATACCTCTGAAGGTTTGTCAAAAGAAGTGGTGCTTGATATCGGAGGAATTGCCGATGACGATCCAGCAGCAGCTCTTACCCCCTGATGGTTAATGTTAATACAGTTTGTGATCGGCATAAGTAGAAATAAACAAGGTTGTTACCTTGAATGCCTTGACCAAGGTTGTAGCAGCAGCCGATGGAGTGGCCCTAGCTGTAGCCAATTTGGACTTAGAGGTGATGGTCTTGGTACGGATCTTCTGGTGAGTCAAAGCAGTTAAGGTGGGGGCGTTGTAGCCGATTGATGATATCGGAGAAACAGGCTGAAGATCGAAGGGTTTCCACTTTTGCTCCTGAGATGGTCTTTGGGTTGTTAACTTTGTCATAAGAGAGTCGATTCATCGATATATGAAGGAAAAGCGAAGGAGTTAAAAGAAACTTACTGCGTCGTCAGGGATGGCATATTCAGGGTCGATCATGTGCCGATATGTGTGAGCAGAAGTTGCAAACAGTTGTTCCTTCCACTCTCGCCACCATTGCTTATATGACTCGATGATGAAGGATACTGGCGTCCAGGTGGATATATCAACATCTGTAGTATCGGCATCGGGGGAGAGTTGTACTACCTTGTTCCAATCTGTTCCACAGGTGATTGTTTCCCTGGGTTTGATCACATCGGCAAAGCAAAGTTTGATTGGCAGTTGCCCAAAAGCCAATTGACGGGATACTGCCGATGGATTGTAAAATTCATACGTAATGTTGGTGTTTTTCCCGCTACCAAATGTATTTCTTTGGAATTGCCACAGGAGTAATGATGGCCATCATGAGTTCCTTATCTTGATTCAGGTGTCATCAAGAAAGTTGAAAAGAAGGGGAATCTATTTTCCTCGTCAATATAAGGTACCCAGCCCTATGATCACGAGAAAGACCATTGTAGAAGCTTTGGAAGAATCATCGATCCTGGTCTTCATTGGCCTTCTGTTCGGGAAGGACAATTATGGCTTCACCAAAATTGAGGGGTGAGCGTGTTGCCGATTCATCGATCCCCGAGCACATGGTCTTCAAGCAATTTCTCGTGGGAATTGTTGGGCAAAAAGTCCCATTGCAAACGTTTGTGCATATGTGCATTCAACCACATGTTGATAAACCACCACGGGCCTCCTAGGTTGCCGATGGGTTCGCCAAGCGTAAGTTTACGAGACACTTGATGAAGAAGATGATAAGTGGAGCTCGGAAGGTATCGGCCAAGAGAAACCTTACACCATTAGCCAAAAGTTCATTTGCGGGGAGGAAGGCGTTGGTTGGTCCCTCTTGATCGACCACGAGAAAATAAATTTTTCTAACCACATATTCAAGAATGTGGCATGTTCCTCTGGTTAAGTGTCTCGGTCTTCTGGTATTCTTGAATGTACCCCGTCCAACCGCCGATGTTGCGGGTATTCACCCTATATTTAGATTTTCTACCATAGATGGAGCCTTCATCGACAGTTGAAATATCCAAGCCAGTGAGCATGTGGACATCGGCAAGTGTGGGAGTAGATGGGCCATGTCCAAACATAAAAGTGTTTGTTGTGTCTGACCAGAAGTAAGCAGCTGCAATCATCATTGATTCATTCTTCTGCATATCGGCAATAGATAGCCTAATGCATTGGTCTAACTTCCGATTCTGCCCAGTATACTTGCATCGATCTATTAACCCTCAAGTACCAATCTTTCCACCCTTTGGTGGTCTTGGGCCAAGATCGGAATGTGTCTTTCCATAAATTCAGAGAGAAATTTTGGGCTCTAAAAGGGATTATGTTAACCTCTGCATTAATCAGATCAGTTGGATCTGGGTTGCCCATTGGTCCTAGGCATTGGACATGCGGTACGATCGGTTGGAATAACTAATTTGTTCTTGCAGTTCCTAAGTTTAAAGGATCCGGAGAACAAAAGAAAGGAAAAATCACCAACTGTATGGATTTGCAAAAACTAGGGGATCAAAGTAAAATGTAATGGAAGTGGAGCGAACCGTGAGGACGTTGAAGTTGATTGCCATTATCTTGAGGAAGATGGGGGCACGAATAGGAGACTTGAGGTTAATTTGGAGAAGAGTTCTTGTTGGTTGAGGTCGCCATAGCTTGTTGTTGGTTGGAGCCGCTTGCCGGAGAGAAAATGTCAAAGATTGGGGTCCGAGGGTAGAAGACGAGTGTTGTTAGGAGGAATCTATTTATAAGTTTCTTGGGGTAGGGTATTTTGGACTTATCTCTCTGCGCGCGCATGTAGGTCGAGGTGGTTCGAGATGGATATGGTAGCTGTTCGCATACGATAATCGTGGGATTGTACGGATGAGTTGATGGCAAGTAATCATGATTTGGAAGAAGTATCGGTCGATGGATATTTTAATTCTGAAAACGACAGCATTATCATGTTAAGATCTTGCCGATGGGTTATTGTTTCGGTATCTTAATCATAATCAAGGCAAGAGTGGTTGGCGATTGTGCGATATTTACTAAAGTGCGTGAATCAGGATTAGATTTGATTGGATTTGATAATGAGATCAAGTTTTGGCTTGGAGAATGAGTTACTGTAATCGGGCGAAGGCAAACGTTATCTGGAGTAAATTTCGAGACATTAATGGTTTTATACTCCAAAATTGGGGGCATGTGTTGACACCGTTTTTTGCACGTGTCAAAATGATCGGAGTGGACTGATCGGCAAGGGAAAGCATTGTATACTCGATAACCGATGAAAGCCGACTTGTAAAGATGGTTGCCGATAGTAATGGTGGTGGTCGATGGAAAGGTTGATTTAGACTCGGGCGTTGCCGATGAGGTTGGAGGTGTTATTGTCGATGCCGATGAAGGGAGGCTTGAGGCTTGAAGACTACCGCCGATGAAACAGGGAGTATGCCGATGAAGGAAGACTTGAAGACTACTGGAGTGAAACAGGGAGTATGCCGATGAAGGAAGACTTGAAGACTACTGCCGATGAAACAGGAGTATGCCCGATGGGAAGGAGGACGGTGAGATTTCCATCGTAATTGAGGCGGACAGGAAATAGATAGGAGTTGATTTCCTTTTCTATATTTGTTAGAGTATGACTCATGTAAGAGTCACGTGTTTCCTTAGATATGGGCTTGGTGTCCTAGTTGTGTTTGGTTGTGTCTCTTTAGATCGGGGTATAAATATGGAGTGAGGGGCAATGTAATGAATATATGAATCAATATCAAACCAAGTTTTACTCCTATTTACATCTACTTACTTTTCAAGTGACTTCGTCAATTTGCATATTTTTCTTTTACGAGTTCTCATTGATTCGGCGAGTTGCATTGTCTCAGTCGACCTTGGCGATTCTCGAGTTCAGCGTGAGTACCCCTTGGCCGTGACTTTCGGGCGATCATCGTTGTCGGGACCAAAGTGCTCAGTATCTTCATCCTTGTCGATTAACAGGTCAAATCGACTGGCACGCTCTGGATATCGATTCGGGTATTAGCCCTTTGTGTTTGCAGATCCACTTTTGCATCAACAACTCAATAGCATCTATCGGCATTGAAGAGTTGTTTGATTGTTCTAGATGACTTGCCATCTATTGCAGAATAGGACATGATAAAATCAATGTTCCATTGGATGAAAACACAAGCCAAATTATTATGGCTACACAGAAACAGAATATTGCCAATCATTGCTCAGGTAAAGATGGAACTCTTTGAGCATGGGCGAGAGTTATGCATCATTTCAGCCAAAAAGGTTTATCTAGAGTTTGGTGAATCATATTCATGCAATTGAAGGATTGAATCAATGTTGGAGGTAGAGAAGTCATAACAAGGTTTATTTCAGGATTCAATGGCTATGCGAAGGAGAATAGGTGTCTAATTATGCTTTTTGACCTATCGACCATTGAGGAGTGGAATAAGATTAAAAAATGCTTCAAAACAATAAGAGAGGAAGTTGTATATTAGTATCAACCGCATAAGTTGAAGTTGCAAGCTTATGTGTTGGGCAGCAAAGCCAAGCATCAGAGCTAAAATAGTTGTCTACTGTTGAGGCCCACAAAATTAGACATGTAATGTAGTAGAATGCAAGACTTCTCTACACAATTTATAATTCGAACCTCCTTTTTACAAACAATTTAGTTATGGAATATTTCATTTCATATTTAATTAGCAAAGTTATTTGTAGATTTATTTCCCTCTCTCTGACCGAGAAGGTGGGGCTCATCCAGCAAATATACCCTCGGTTATCCTTAATTTGGATTAAGTGTAGTTAAACTTACATCTTTCTTACAATACGTACTTCTCTAATCTCTAATTTAACAATCGAATCTAATGTTTGACAATTGGCGGTTCCGGTTCACCAAATTGCATGTTAAAATAGAGTGGAAACTAAAGAAACAAATATGAACACGGAAAACATTTCTAGGGACAACTGAAGGCTAAATGTTGTTGCTAATTGTTGCTTTCTTTCTTTTAGGTTCCCAAAATGTAGAGGATTAATTGAAGCTAGTGTGCAGCTTAGATGATGAAGTAACAGAGGTTCAATCTACGGATGCTGATGGAAAGAAGGTGGTCTGGTGGAGTCTTACTCGCACCTGGATGGTGCTTATTGGGTGAAAGAAACAAACGATCGTCACGATGACACTATAGAGTTCATATTAAACATGGATAGCCAATAGTGTCAAGTGATCTCTGTGTGGGAATGGGGTGTCTAGGAAAAATCACAGTAGTTGGTGGTGCTTATGAAAGCCCAGAGCTAAGTGAAAGGTTTGAGAAGTGTGTCTTTGCCACTATCACACATCATCAATCTTGCACAGGACGAGTTGTTCTATACCGCCATATCATGGGATCTGGCTCCAAGATCATGGTATTCATGATGCAACACTTGCGACAAAACAAGACAACTAGAGGGTGGAAGAAGTAGAAGCAATGACTTAAACACGCAAAAGAGCTAGAGGTCCCATGAGTAGGGTCAAATCTATTGGTGGGGTGCCTAGGGAAGGGGGCTTGAGCCCCCCAAGTGCCCTGAGCCAATAGAGCTCCAATAAGTGGAGTCAATTTTCTTCATTTGGTACTTATAAGATGGAAGAACTGACAAAACATAAAGTCATCAGTAAGAACTCAGTAACATCTATCGGCATTGAAGAGTTGTTTGATTGTTCTAGATGACTTGCCATCTATTGCAAAATGGGACGTGATAAAACCAATATTCCATTGGATGAAAAACTCAAGCCGAATTATTATGGCCGAATAGAATATTGCCAACCATTGCTTAGGGAAGGATGGAACTATTTACAACCTCCATGTATGTTCTTCAACTTGTAGTTGCACTAGACCTCTTCGGCTAGAAGGTAATACTAATGTCCTCCATTTTACTTGGTATCATAGGTAACCATGCTATTTCATCTATGATACTTGTAGAGACAGAGCTCTTATTTTAACAATTTGTCCTCTGCATGCTAATTGAGTAGGGTAAAGTCTAAGGGTGAGGTGCCCGGGGAGGGGTGCTTGAGCCCCCTAGTGCCACTTTGCCCATAGAGCTCCAATAAGTAGGGTCAATTTTCTTCATTTGCTACTTATAAGATGGAAGAACTAAAGAAAAATAGAGGCATCAGTAAGAACTCAATAGCATCTATCGGCATTGAAGAGTTGTTTGATTGTTCTAGATGACTTGCCATCTATTACAGAATAGGACATGATAAAATCAATGTTCCATTGGATGAAAAACACAAGCCGAATTATTATGGCTACACAGGAACAGAATATTGCCAATCATTGCTCAGGTAAAGATGTAACTCTTTGAGCATGGGTGAGAGTTATGCATCATTTCAGCAAAAAGGTTTATCTAGAGTTTGGTGAATTATATTCATGCAATTGAAGGATTGAATCAATGTTGGAGGTAGAGAAGTCATAACAAGGTTTAGTTTAGGATTCAATGGCTCTGCGAAGGAGAATAGGTGTCTAATTATGCTTTTTGACCTCTCGACCATTGAGGAGTGGAATAAGATTAAAAAATGCTTCAAAACAATAAGAGAGGAAGTTGTATATTAGTATCAACCGCATAAGTTGAAGTTGCAAGCTTATGTGTTGGGCAGCAAAGCCAAGCATCAGAGCTAAAATAGTTGTCTACTGTTGAGGCCCACAAAATTAGACATGTAATGTAGTAGAATGCAAGACTTCTCTACACAATTTATAATTCGAACCTCCTTTTTACAAACAATTTAGTTATGGAATATTTCATTTCATATTTAATTAGCAAAGTTATTTGTAGATTTATTTCCCTCTCTCTGACAGAGAAGGTGGGGCTCATCCAGCAAATATACCCTCGGTTATCCTTAATTTGGATTAAGTGTAGTTAAACTTACATCTTTCTTAAAATACGTACTTCTCTAATCTCTAATTTAACAATCGAATCTAATGTTTGACAATTGGCGGTTCAGGTTCACCAAATTGCATGTTAAAATAGAGTGGACACTAAAGAAACAAATATGAACACGAAAAACATTTCTAGGGAAAACTGGAGGCTAAATGTTGTTGCTAATTGTTGCTTTCTTTCTTTTAGGTTCCCAAAATGTAGAGGATTAATTGAAGCTAGTGTGCAGCTTAGATGATGAAGTAACAGAGGTTCAATCTACGGATGCTGATGGAAAGAAGGTGGTCAGGTGGAGTCTTACTCACACCAGGATGGTGCTTATTGGGTGAAAGAAACAAACGATCGTCATGATGACACTATAGAGTTAATATTAAACAAGGATAGCCAATAGTGTCAAGTGATCTCTGTGTGGGAATGGGTGGTCTTGGAAAAATCACACTAGTTGGTGGTGCTTATGAAAGCCTAGAGCTAAGTGAAAGGTTTGAGAAGTGTGTCTTTGCCACTATCACACATCATCAATCTTGCACAGGAAGAGTTGTTCTATACCGCCATATCATGGGATCTGGCTCCATGATCATGGTATTCATGATGCAACACATGCGACAAAACAAGACAACTAGAGGGTGGAAGAAGCAGAAGCAATTACTTAAACACGCAAAAGAGATAGAGGTCCAACGAGTAGGGTCAAATCTATTGGTGGGGTGCCCAGGGAAGGGGGCTTGAGCCCCCCTAGTGCCCTGAGCCAATAGAGCTCCAATAAGTGGAGTCAATTTTCTTCATTTGGTACTTATAAGATGGAAGAACCAACAAAAAATAAAGTCATCAGTAAGAACTCAGTAACATCTATCGGCATTGAAGAGTTGTTTGATTGTTCTAGATGACTTGCCATCTATTGCAGAATAGGACATGAAAAAATCAATGTTCCATTGGATGAAAAACATAAGCCGAATTATTATGGCTACACAGGAACAGAATATTGCCAATCATTGCTCAGGTAAAGATGGAACTCTTTGAGCATGGGCGAGAGTTATGCATCATTTCAGCAAAAGGGTTTATCTAGAGTTTGGTGAATCATATTCATGCAATTGATGGATTGAATCAATGTTGGAGGTAGAGAAGTCATAACAAGGTTTAGTTCAGGATTCAATGGCTATGCAAATAAGAATAGGTGTCTAATTATGCTTTTTGACCTATCGACAATTGAGGAGTGGAATAAGATTAAAAAATGCTTCAAAACAATAAGAGAGGAAGTTGTATATTAGTATCAACCGCAAAAGTTGAAGTTGCAAGCTTATGTGTTGGGCAGTAAAGTCAAGTATCAGAGCTAAAATAGTTGTCTACTGTTGAGGCCCACAAAATTAGACATGTAATGTAGTAGAATACAAGACTTCTCTACAAAATTTATAATTCAAACCTCCTTTTTACAAACAATTTAGTTATGGAATATTTCATTTCATATTTAATTAGCAAAGTTATTTGTAGATTTATTTCCCTCTCTCTGACCGAGAAGGTGGGGCTCATCCAGCAAATATACCCTCGGTTATCTTTAATTTGTATTAAGTGTAGTTAAACTTACATCTTTCTTAAAATACGTACTTCTCTAATCTCTAATTTAACAATCGACTCTAATGTTTGAAAATTGGCGGTTCAGGTTCACCAAATTACATGTTAAAATAGAGTGGAAACTAAAAAACAAATATGAACACTGAAAACATTTCTAGGGAAAACTGAAGGCTAAATGCTGTTGCTAATTGTTGCTTTCTTTCTTTTAGGTTCCCAAAATGTAGAGGATTAATTGAAGCTAGTGTGCAGCTTAGATGATGAAGTAACAGAGGTTCAATCTACGGATGCTGATGGAAAGAAGGTGGTCAGGAGGAGTCTTACTCGCACCAGGATGGTGCTTATTGGGTGAAAGAAACAAACGATCGTCATGATGACACTATAGAGTTAATATTTAACAAGGATAGCCAACAGTGTCAAGTGGTCTCTGTGTGGGAATGGGTTGTCTTGGAAAAATCACACTAGTTGGTGGTGCTTATGAAAGCCCAAAGCTAAGTGAAAGGTTTGAGAAGTGTGTCTTTGCCACTATCACACATTATCAATCTTGCACAGGAAGAGTTGTTCTATACCACCATATCATGGGATCTGGCTCCAAGATCATGGTATTCATGATGCAACACATGCGATAAAACAAGACAACTAGAGGGTGGAAGAAGCAGAAGCAATGACTTGAAACACGTAAAAGAGCTAGAGGTCCAACGAGTAGGGACAAATCTATTGGTGGGGTGCCTAGGGAAGGGGGCTTGAGCCCCCCAAGTGCCCTGAGCCAATAGAGCTCCAATAAGTAGAGTCAATTTTCTTCATTTGGTACTTATAAGATGGGAGAACTGACAAAAAATAAAGTCATCAGTAAGAACTCAGTAACATCTATCAGCATTGAAGAGTTGTTTGATTGTTCTAGAAGACTTGCCATCTATTGCAGAATGGGACGTCATAAAACCAATATTCCATTGGATGAAAAACACAAGCCGAATTATTATGGCCGAACAGAATATTGCCAACCATTACTTAGGGAAGGATGGAACTATTTACAACCTCCATGAATATTCCTGAACTTGCAGTTGCACTAGACCTCTTCAGTGAGAAGGTAATACTAATGTCCTCCATTTTACTTGGTATCATAGGTAACCATGCTACTTCATCTATGATACTTGTAGAGACAGAGCTCTTATTTTAACAATTTGTCCTCTGCATGCTAATTGAGTAGGGTAAAGTCTAAGGGTGAGGTGCCCGGGGAGGGGGCTTGAGCCCCCTAGTGCCACTGAGCCCATAGAGCTCCAACTAGTATGGTCAATTTTCTTCATTTGCTACTTATAAGATGGAAGAACTAAAGAAAAATAGAGGCATCAGTAAGAACTCAATAGCATCTATCGGCATTGAAGAGTTGTTTGATTGTTCTAGATGACTTGCCATCTATTGCAGAATAGGACATGAAAAAATCAATGTTCCATTGGATGAAAAACATAAGCCGAATTATTATGGCTACACAGGAACAGAATATTGCCAATCATTGCTCAGGTAAAGATGGAACTCTTTGAGCATGGGCGAGAGTTATGCATCATTTCAGCAAAAGGGTTTATCTAGAGTTTGGTGAATCATATTCATGCAATTGATGGATTGAATCAATGTTGGAGGTAGAGAAGTCATAACAAGGTTTAGTTCATGATTCAATGGCTATGTGAAGGAGAATAGGTGTCTAATTATGCTTTTTGACCTATCGACCATTGAGGAGTGGAATAAGATTAAAAAATGCTTCAAAACAATAAGACAGGAAGTTATATATTAGTATCAACCGCATAAGTTTAAGTTGCAAGCTTATGTGTTGGGCATCAAAGCCAAGTATCAGAGCTAAAATAGTTGTCTACTGTTGAGGCCCACAAAATTAGACATGTAATGTAGTAGAATGCAAGACTTCTCTACACAATTTATAATTCGAACCTCCTTTTTACAAACAATTTAGTTATGGAATATTTCATTTCATATTTAATTAGCAAAGTTATTTGTAGATTTATTTCCCTCTCTCTGACCGAGAAGGTGGGGCTCATCCAGCAAATATACCCTCGGTTATCCTTAATTTGGATTAAGTGTAGTTAAACTTACATCTTTCTTAAAATACGTACTTCTCTAATCTCTAATTTAACAATCGAATCTAATGTTTGAAAATTGGCGGTTCAGGTTCACCAAATTACATGTTAAAATAGAGTGGAAACTAAAGAAACAAATATGAACACTGAAAACATTTCTAGGGAAAACTGAAGGCTAAATGTTGTTGCTAATTGTTGCTTTCTTTCTTTTAGATTCCCAAAATGTAGAGGATTAATTGAAGCTAGTGTGCAGCTTAGATGATGAGGTAACAGAGGTTCAATCTATGGCTACTGATATAAAGAAGGTGGTCAGGAGGAGTCTAACTCGCACCAGGATGGTGCTTATTGGGTGAAAGAAAGAAACGATCGTCACGATGACACTATAGAGTTAATATTAAACAAGGATAGCCAACAGTGTCAAGTGATCTCTGTGTGGGAATGGGTGGTCTTGGAAAAATCACACTAGTTGGTGGTGTTTATGAAAGCCCAGAGCTAAGTGAAAGGTTTGAGAAGTGTGTCTTTGCCACTATCACACATCATCAATCTTGCACAGGAAGAGTTGTTCTATACCGCCATATCATGGGATCTGGCTCCAAGATCATGGTATTCATGATGCAACACATGCGACAAAACAAGACAACTAGAGAGTGGAAAAAGCAGAAGCAATGACTTGAATCATGTAAAAGAGCTAGAGGTCCAACGAGTAGGGTCAAAATCTATTGGTGGGGTGCCCAGGGAAGGGGGCTTTAGCCCCCCTAGTGCCCTGAGCCAATAGAGCTCCAATAAGTGGAGTTAATTTTCTTCATTTGCTACTTATAAGATGGAAGAACTGATAAAAAATAAAGTCATCAGTAAGAACTCAGTAACATCTATCGGCATTGAAGAGTTGTTTGATTGTTCTAGATGACTTGCCATCTATTGCCGAATGGAATATGATAAAATCAATGTTCCATTGGATGAAAAACACAAGCCGAATTATCATGGCTACACAGGAACAGAATATTGCCAATCATTACTCAGGTAAAGATGGAACTCTTTGAGCATGGGCGAGAGTTATGCATCATTTCAACAAAAAGGTTTATCTAGAGTTTGGTGAATCATATTCATGCAATTAAAGGATTGAATCAATGTTGGAGGTAGAGAAGTCGTAACAAGGTTTAGTTCAGGATTCAATGGCTATGTGAAGGAGAATAGGTGTCTAATTATGCTTTTTGACCTATCGACCATTGAGGAGTGGAATAAGATTAAAAAATACTTCAAAACAATAAGAGAGGAAGTTGTATATTAGTATCAACCGCATAAGTTGAAGTTGCAAGCTTATGTGTTGGGCAGCAAAGCCAAGTATCAGAGCTAAAATAGTTGTCTACTATTGAGGCCCACAAAATTAGGCATGTAATGTAGTAGAATGCAAGACTTCTTTGCACAATTTATAATTCGAACCATCTTTTTACAAACAATTTAGTTATGGAATATTTCATTTCATATTTAATTAGCAAAGTTATTTGTAGATTTGTTTCCCTGTCTCTGATCGAGAAGGTGGGGCTGATCCAGCAAATATACCCTCGGTTATCCTTAATTTGGATTAAGTGTAGTTAAACTTACATCTTTCTTAAAATACGTACTTCTCTAATCCCTAATTTAACAATCAAATCTAATGTTTGAAAATTGGCGGTTCAGGTTCACCAAATTACATGTTAAAATAGAGTGGAAACTAAAGAAACAAATATGAACACTGAAAACATTTCTAGGGAAAACTGAAGGCTAAATGTTGTTGCTAATTGTTGCTTTCTTTCTTTTAGATTCCCAAAATGTAGAGGATTAATTGAAGCTAGTGTGTAGCTTAGATGATGAGGTAACAGAGGTTCAATCTACGGCTGCTGATGGAAAGAAGGTGGTCAGGAGGAGTCTTACTCGCACCAGGATGGTGCTTATTGGGTGAAAGAAAGAAACGATCGTCACGATGACACTATAGAGTTAATATTAAACAAGGATAGCCAACAGTGTCAAGTGATCTCTATGTGGGAATGGGTGGTCTTGGAAAAATCACACTAGTTGGTGGTGTTTATGAAAGCCCAGAGCTAAGTGAAAGGTTTGAGAAGTGTGTCTTTGCCACTATCGCACCTCATCAATCTTGCATAGGAAGAGTTGTTCTATACCGCCATATCATGGGATCTGGCTCCAAGATCATGGTATTCATGATGCAACACATGCGACAAAACAAGACAACTAGAGAGTGGAAAAGCAGAAGCAATGACTTGAAACACGTAAAAGAGCTAGAGGTCCAACGAGTAGGGTCAAATCTATTGGTGGGTTGCCCAGGGAAGGGGGCTTGAGCCCCCTAGTGCCCTGAGCCAATAGAGCTCCAATAAGTGGAGTCAATTTTCTTCATTTGCTACTTATAAGATGGAAGAACTGACAAAAAATAAAGTCATCAGTAAGAACTCAGTAACATCTATTATCATTGAAGACTTGTTTGATTGTTCTAGATGACTTGCCATCTATTGCAGAATGGGACGTGATAAAACCAATGTTCCATTGGATGAAAAACACAAGCCAAATTATTATGGCTGAACAGAATATTGCCAACCACTGCTTAGGGAAAGATGGAACTATTTACAACCTCCAAGTAAGTTCTTGAACTTGCAGTTGCACTAGACCTCTTCAGCGAGAAGGTAATACTAATGTCCTCCATTTTACTTGGTATCATAGGTAACCATGCTACTTCATCTATGATACTTGTAGAGACAGAGCTCTTATTTTAACAATTTGTCCTCTGCGTGCTAATTGAGTAGGGTAAAGTCTAAGGGTGAGGTGCCCGGGTAGGGGGGCTTGAGCCCCCTAGTGCCACTGAGCCCATAGAGCTCCAACCAGTAGGGTCAATTTTATCCATTTGCTACTTACAAGATGGAAGAACTAAAGAAAAATAGAGGCATCAGTAAGAACTCAATAGCATCTATCGCCATTGAAGAGTTGTTTGATTGTTCTAGATGACTTGCCATCTATTGCAGAATGGGACATGATAAAATCAATGTTCCATTGGATGAAAAATAGAAGCCGAATTATTATGGCTACACAGGAACATAATATTACCAATCATTGCTCAGGTCCAGATGGAACTCTTTACAACCTCCATGTAAGTTCTTGAACCTACAGTTGCACTAGACCTCTTCAGCGAAAAGGTAATACTAATGTCCCCATTTTACTTGGTATCATAGGTAATCATGCTACTTCACCTATGATACTTGTAGAGGCAGAGCTCATTTGATTTCGTTGTAAACTCTTAAATTGTGATGTATGAACTATTTGGAAAACTCTGTGATGTTTGAGATATTTAATGAATATTGTAAGCTTACCGCTTATTGTGGATTCTGGCTAAAAAGTAGATCGCTTTGAGTTCTCCTATGTGGTGCACTTGATAGACTATCAAACTTAAGTGTCTCTTGGGTATTTAGTGTCTAAAAGAGGAGAAGTACGCTTGGGATTAGTTTTAGTTGGGCAGTTCTAACACATCCGGTCACCTCCGAAGCAAATTTATGTGCCTAAGGAGAAATAAGTTCTTACTGCACCTTTGGAGGGCATTGAGAAAGCTTCTACTGTGATTTCGTCCTGTTCGCTTGGCTTATAAGCCATACTTTTTCAGCCAACAAATAGTATTTTTCTCTCATAATAAATCAGCCAGCAGTACTTTCAGCTATGACTTATCAGCCAAACGAACAGGGCAATTAAAGAGCTTATTGTCAGTGGGAATTAGGCTCAATCCACTATACTAAAAGTGGAACATAGTGCTGATACAAGTAAAGATAAAGCCAAAAGTAGCAAGTTAGACTCCCAATACTTCCAACCATGCTGGCATCCTTCAGGCTTACGACCAAGATGCAACGACATAAGTTTTAACACATATCAACTTTAGAACAGCATGACCGATACATATGTATCATCCTTAGACCCAAAATTGCCGATGAACTCGACATCGTTGCTATGCATGCCATGTGTTTTTGAACTCACATATGGTTAACTTGAAAACAAGGGAGCATATGTTGACCACTGTTTGCCTAAGCAGACGTTTATCCCATTTACACAGCATTTAAACGCTGCACGATGGTACACCGTTTTCATTTAATCGCTTGTTTTGACCATTTAAATGGCCATTTTGCCCATTTAAACACTAATTTTACCCGAATAATAGGCTAAATAGCAGGTGACCGACTGTTTACCGTTTAGTGTTTAGGATAACGCTAATGTTGACAACCAAAATATGACCAGGAAGTTGAAGATGAAACAAAAAAAATCTCATACAAAGATCAAAGGGGGCTGATCTCAAATTTTCCTACAAAAATAGGCTTAGTCGGTTTCCCAAACTAGTTTTGACACGTTGTCAAAATACATAACGGCTCCATCATTGTGTTCCTCTTATTAAGACGATCGAAAAACGTATATGGATCATATAGTTTGGAGTCCAGATGAAGGAAATATGAATTTTATGGGACTATTTGACAGAAAATGACGTAGTTGGTTTCCAAAACCAGCTAAGCCGGATTTTTTTGACTTCTCCGGATCGAAGAATGGACACTTCTCCGGATCGAAGAATGGACCTTACCATTGCATTCATGTCGTCGAGACGATCGAAAAATATATAGATCGTCCAATCTGAGTCCGGATGAAGAAATTAAGGTTTCTGGAAAGTTTTTGCCTCGGACTCGCAAAAAACGGCTTAATTAGTTGTTTTTCTGAGTTCGACGGCAAAATCGTGATTTTGTTGTTGGAAACTCCTCTGACGATCTTATGAGAAACTTGCAAATTACATGCGTAATAAGTTTTCTATTTATATAAGACCACCCTCTTATTTATACTAGAGGATCATAAATGATTGATAGATCCATGTATCTGATCGATCGTCAAAATACATGTCTACTTTACTTTTTATCTCCTAAACTCTACCTCTTTACTGCCCAGTACATCTCTCGATGGGATTTATCGGTGTTGTAGGTCATGTTGCTGATCCTATGACAACTCTGTCGTACGTTTCTTCGATGGGTCTTTCGTAGAGACGTTCGTGAGTTTATGAAAAAAAAAACTTGCGTTAAATTAGCCTCATCAACCTGCTAATCGGCTGTGTTACCGCGGCACGGCAAAACGCGTGCTCGCTGCTGACAAGAGGAGAGGCCATTGGCAGGCCCTCCGTTCATAATACTATTCTAGCATAGCATAGTATCATATTTTAGAATCTCAAGTTTGACTAACTACAGATAAGAAATTATTAATATTTATAATATCAAATAAATATTATTAGATTAATTATAAAATATATTTTTATAATAAATTAATTTGGAGTCATAAATACGAATAATATTTACTAAAAATTTGATCAAATATGAACTATTTTTTTCGGTATGTAACTTATAGTTGTATTCTTTTATAGATGTAGGAGTATACGTAGGTATGTGGGACCAGCACTAGGTAGGGTTGGACCCACAAGGTAGTAGCACCGGTAGCGGGATCAGTAGGCCTTGTGCAGTGGGTTGGTGTGCCTGCCTTCCTTTCGCAATTAACAAGGCGCAGACAGCAGGCACAGGCCACAGGCACCGCCGCGGCCACAAGTTGCTACGGACGGACGAGACCAGCGCGCGCCTGTGCGCGCTCGCCGTTTGCAGCACTGCTACCGCCAGTTGCCACACGCCAAAGCAAAGGGCGAAAGGCGACGCCGGTGCTCCGTTGTTTGTTCCGGCCTTTCCCATCCACAGCCTTTTTGACTTCAATGTTCACTTATCTTACCGGTCTTACTTATTCAATCAACCAATAATATTTTTCTCTCACAACAAATCAACCAATACGTGCTGGCTTATCAGCCGAACGAACAGGCAGCTCGTTCCTTCTCGCAGATGGAAGAGAAAACCGCAGTTCACACGCCGATTGCATTGCTCATCTGCGCTGTTCGTAGTGCTCGTTTCTCGTGTCGCACACGCCGGCGGGCGGCGATCGGACGACGGGGAGGATGCACGGCACGGCACGCGCGGGCCCGGTGGTCCAGGCGGGGCAGGAGGGGCCCGCGCCGTGAATCTCTCATCTCGTGTCGCGTCGGAACCCGGAAGAGGGGGCCACCGCTATCCGTTCCATTTATTATCCCCATAGCAGTAGGCCGGCCGGTAGCAGACCATCCCCTCTCCCTGGGGTTTAACGCTCTATGGCGGGAAATCCACTCCCGCGCCGTGGGCTGCGCCATCACTCCGCCAGCTTGGTTCAATGTTCGAACTGCCCAGAGTGTAAAGACGACGGATAACTAGACCCATGACTTTTGATTGGCCAACTACGGTTCTAGTCTTGCGAACGATTGAAGGAGATGAGACGACGAGGCAGCGCCATCGCAACTCTCCGAGTCTCGGAGCTGCGACGCCGCTTTTTCTCCGCCCACTCCACAGTGGACAGTTCTGGCACGCCTTCAGATGCACGCCGCGAGATCCTCCCATGTGAACCGAATCCGCCGGAAAAAGGATGCGCCATGTAGTATTCACGGACTTTGCGCACCGCCCGGGGTGTTTGACGGGGGAATAAAGGTTAAAAGGTGTCACGTTGATGTTACGTAGGGTGTTCCTCGGGCTATTTGATACTAATAAAAAATAAATTTCAATAATCCACTAAATAGATTTATTAAACTTAATTAATTTTTTATTAGCACAGGTTTACGCGGTAGTGTATGTATATGTCAAATATCCCAATAAGACAGCAACTACTAAAAGTGAAACCAAACACCCGCCGTTGACTTCGATCTATTCGCTTGCTCGTAAACGATTATAAATTTTCGATAAAAATAGTGTTTTTTTCTCGAACTAAATTAGACAGCAGTAAATAATCTACGATCATTTACGGCCTCCCGAACAGGCTGCTGACCAGTGACCACCAACTCTCTGTCTGTCACTCTCGTCCCGGATGATAACCAAGAGTCGTGCAACCACGAAGCTTCGCGTCTTTGCTGGGGGATCGCTTGCAGACAAGCCTGCATTCCACGAGGTACCGGGTGATGTGAGGTGTGGTTTGTGTAAGTTCCCATTTTTCAAGAGCTGAGCTTGAATGAAGGCGCAACTGGCCGGCCGATAGAAGGCGCAAGGCCGATAGAAGGCGCAACTGGCCGAGATTACGGCCTGTTCGTTGGTTGGTTGTGAGAGAAAATATTGTTCGTTAACTTATTTTGGTTGGCTGAAACAAACGAACAACAGTCTGATACGGATATACTACTGTACTACTACTTGGTGCTAGCAGTGGTGTATCCCGTCAGATCACCGATCACGCATACGGAGTACGTAGAGGAAGGAAGGAAGCCGGATGGAGGACTTTCCTTTCGCTTCAATTCAATGCTTACGTGATGGGCCAGTGCACGAACCATGCATGCTCCGTAATGTTCAGATCGCTTGAATTGAATCACACCCCTCGCTTCGCTTGGGTAAGTGCGTGTTTAGTTCAAAAAGAGTTTAAAAAAGTGCTACAGTACCATCACATCGAATCTTATCTGAACATTAAACGTAGCGAAAAAAAAACTAATTACGTAGTTTGGTTGAAAATCACGAGAAAAACATTTTAAGCCTAATTAATCCATAATCATTTTGAGCCTAATTAATCCATAATTAAATACTAATTGCTAAATAAAAACAAAAGTAGCCAAATTTCAAACTTTAATCCATAATTAAATACTAATTGCTAAATAAAAACAAAAATACTAACATCGATGATAGTAGTAGTACGCATCACGCAACCAACGCCTGGCTTGGGTTGGGTACACACCCATGTTCAATCGATGATACGCAACCACCGCAACATGGTCGCCGCGTGATAAAACTAATCAAAGAACATGGAAGCTTTTGAGCTGAAGATCATAAAGCTTTTGAGCTGAAGATTGCTCGAGATACTACTAAACCTTCACAACGACGCACGCACAAATTGCAAAGCTATGACGATCATTTTGTCTATCAGATCGGTTCATCTCGAGGTTCAGAAAATGCTCATAGATGAACATAGAGCAAAGGAAAAACGCCTGGGGACAGCAATCAGCTGGCTCAGACTGTTTATACAACAATAATACTACACAGAGCACATAATAGTAGCATTAACAATAGCAGTTCATCAGTTTACAAGTCCTCAGACACAGCTAGCTGATTTTACAACATGCGGAGTACTACTTAACTTAATAATATCACATCACACCGTGCTGTTCTTACAACCTGTAGAGCAGCACCATCTTCTAGCAAGAAACAGCTACCAGAACAATGGACACCTGAACGGCCGGGGTCACTGACCAGTGACCGACCGACCCACCGGAGACGCCGGACACAAAAACGCCGGCTTCCCATCGGTTGTGGTTGTGGTTCTCTCCTCCGGGAACCAAACCCTAAATAACAGACATCTACAACCTGACTGACCTCTGACAGCAACAAAAACAAATTGAACATCTACACAAAACGAACGAACGGGATTAGCACTAATAATCCACTAGTGCCCGCGCAGGATGTCTAAAATCCCATCTGCGCGACGGCCGTTAACCTTAACCCTCTGCTGCAGCCTGCAGTAGTAGTAGTCGGAAGGAGCCAAGAAGAACAATGTCGGTCGGTGGTTAATTGGCGGCGAGGAGGGAGTCCCAGTCGATCTCGTACGACGGGTACTTGGTGAGCGCGAAGCCGGCGGCCTCGTCCCACGGCGCCTCGCTGAAGTCCAGCTGCTGCATCTCCGGCACCGTCGACGACTCGGGGGAGGCGGACGGCGACGGGGACGGGCACGAGGACTCAGCTGCGGACTCGAGGCAGGACGAGGACGCGTCGTCGGAGGACGGCGAGGAGGAGCAGTTGCTGGTGGGGGCGGACGACGACGTGGCAGCAGCTGCAGCGGCGGAGGCGGGCTTCTTGGCGCCCTTCTTCTTGGACGTGGCGATGTTCTGGCAGAGCGTCTGGAGCTTGGCGTCGACGGAGGCGTGGAGCGGGCCGCGGGAGGCGGCGTTGTCGGGGAAGTTGAGGCGCGCCGCGTCGCCGCGGAGGCGGTACGCGGCCTGGTCGTAGGCGAGCGCCGCCTCCTCGGCGGTGTCGAAGGTGCCGAGCCAGAGGCGGGTGCGGTTCCGCGGGAGGCGGATCTCCGCCACCCACTTGCCCCAGTGCCGCTGCCGCACGCCGCGGTACAGCTTCTGCGGCCGCGGCGGGGTCGGGGCCGCCGCCGCGGACGCCTTCATGGGCTGGGCCCGCGGGCCCAGCACGGAGGACTGCGCCTGGCGCTGCAGGTGGAGGCGGGCCTGGATGTACTGCATCTGGGCTGTGCTCAGCTGACCCGCCCCCTCGGCGGCTGCGGCGAACGGGTACCCGCCGTAGGCGGCGGCGGCGGCCGCGGCATGGTGGAAGGAGAACGGCGACGAGGGACTGAGGGGCTGGTGGGGGTGGAGGAGCGGACTGGATCCGTGAGGAGGAGAGGCGGCATCCCGGATAAAAGGCTCGAGTGCGCTCATCAGCTCCTCCCCTGACAGATCTATAGCGGCGGCCATGTAGACTTTTTTTTTTTTTTTTCTCTAGCAAGCAAACCAAGAACAAAACTGGCAGAACCCAACAGCCACAGTAAAAACAGATGGCACTGGTGGGTAGATCTGCTCAGAAGGAACTTACTTGCACAAGGGAGGTGCGGAAAAAGAACCCCTCTTGGCTACCAACCTAACAACCTAGTAGACTACTAAAACCAAACCGAAGATGAAATCGCAGATCTGAAGCCCAGGGTCTAAAAGGCCCCGGGTCTCTAGCTGTCTGCTCGAGGAAGACGAAACCAAAGCAAGGAGGAGATGAGATTAGCAGGAGAGGATGAGAGGGTCGAGTGAACTTTACCTGCGACGCGCGAGAACTCGCTCAGATCTAGGCTTACCTCGCTCGAACTCACTGGAACCGGGGTGGGTGGGCGCTGGATCGGAGGCGGATTTGGCTGTGGTGTGGGTGGGTGACGGGATGGCTGTGGGAGTGTTGGTGGGGCGGGGAGGAAGAGAGGTGGCGCAAGGAGCTCTTTTATAGCGACGCGGCCTCACCGCATTTGATTATCACCCTACTAATCCTCAGTGTCATCGCCGTGGCGCCGTAATTTTTGCCGCGGTAATTCCTGATTAAGGAGCTCTTTTTCTTCACAGCGGCGTGTCGTGTCAGCGATGATGGTGGCAGGCAGAGCAAGGAGAGAGTGAACCACTGACCAGTGGACCAGGGACCCGCGGGCGCCACGCGGTGGCATAATTGCACGGGCGTTTTCCGTCGAATGGGATCGGATGCGTCGGAGCTGCGACGGGGGTGCTGCTGCCACAGCAGCTTTGACCAGTAGCCGAGCGCCACGTACTGGTGCCACTGGCACGTATGGTCCGGCTCCACCGCTTGGTGTCGGTGGCAGCACACGTGGCGGGCTCTTGTTTGTTGCGCCGGTGTTTGGTGCTCGAGGCAGGCAGCCGAGGAGCTGTACTATCGAATATTCTAGAGCATCTTTTTTTTTTTCTCTCCGCCAGGAACTGGACTCATCAGCAACCTGTGAGGCCGATTACGAGGCGTTGAACCAAACAGTCGCAATGAACCAAACAGTTCTTTATTCTTGGGTCATCTCATCGAGCCGCAACGGTGCTACTTGCTTGCAAACTTGTGATGTGATACATCTAGAGAACCACCATGCGTGTCTGGAAGACACTCTAGAGCGTCACATAATATGGTCAAGAACTAAAAAAGATAAAAAGGATCGCGTCGCACATGTCTGCGTGTTGCGTTGCGTTTAGACATGCCGGCACATGGCCACTTCGTTTGGCGTCGTCTTTCGTGACGTTTTACAGACGCCATTAAGAAACAGTCACGCCCACTGCTGCGCCGACCATGCATCGCCTTTTGCAGTGTCACGCGCCATTGTTGTGCGTGCACATGTTTAGATCGATTGTCACAAATCATCTTTTGAAATCAGCAAATAATATGTATAGTCAAGAACTAAAAATATAAAAGGAAACAAATTAATCGCTTTTTCGCATCATGTATTCTGCGTGTTGCGTTGCGTCGTTGGATAGGCACATGCCGGCATCATGGCCACTTCGTTTGGCATCGCTCTCACCTCGCACCCTTGTCGTGCCGACGTGCCGGACGCCGTTGGCCTACATGACGCCATTACCGCGCCGGCTGCTGCAGTGCGTACAGTCACGCCCGCTGCTGCGCGTGCCCATGCATGCATCGCCTTTTGCAGTGTCACGCGCCCGTGCATGGGTTCACAAATTGTGCGTGCACACGTGTGCCCGTGTGCTAGCTCGTGAGATCGATTGTCACATAGTACGTTTTTTTTATGAAGGAAATTTACAATAAGCCAACTACTTTTTTCCCAGGGGCATGGTCCTTTTGGTGGAGAGTAGTGGGTACCAAATGCTACAGTCGATTTCAAGTTGACAATGTCTTGACCTTTTTGGTAGTTGTTGAGGCCGTGTTTAGTTTATCTCAAATTCCTAACTTTAACACTATACAAAAAGAAGAGATTCGTCACATCAAACTTCAGGTGCAGATATATATATTTTGCGTTTTGTTGGTTGAACATGCTGTTTTGTTCTTGATGATGATTTTGATGCAAACAAAGATCTTTATCTGAAATATAAATGTCATTGACGAAATAAAAAATAATTGACCATTATTATCAGTTTGTGTTTTATGCTCTTTTTGGCATCTTTGTATTGCTTTCTGCGGTTGTCGTGGAGCTCGTGGAGCTCTAAGCCTCCTAAGAGCACACATAGTCTTAAACATTTGACGTCTTTTGAGAACCTAATTACTCAAAACGATTGGATAATTATTACTAAATACAAACGAAATCTTATAAATCATCATTTATCTAGATGTTTGAGTGCTTGTAGAATAATTTTCTCATTATAATGTGCTATAGTGTTTTAGGGGAAGGGCGCCAAATTGAAACAATTATATTAAACATGGCCTGAGGCACTCAGGCAGGCGAGATCAATCCAAGCAATGATTGAGTTGTAAATAAAACTTTTCCGCCATGTGCAATTCTGCTTTGCTACCTCCGAAAATGCAGGGGGGATTGACCAAACCTCTAGATCTACAACGAGCATCAACTTGAGCTCTCGGCAGAATCAGAACCAGGTGCGCCATAGCTGGGAATTAGATTTAAATTCAGGTTAGTTGCACTCCCTGAATTTAGTGTTGCAGATCACTTTAAATTTATCTCAAGTTAAATATTTCGGATTTTGATCATTTCTATAGAAAATGTATTAACATCTA
The DNA here is from genome assembly GCA_904845875.1 of Miscanthus lutarioriparius. Classification (NCBI taxonomy): domain Eukaryota; kingdom Viridiplantae; phylum Streptophyta; class Magnoliopsida; order Poales; family Poaceae; genus Miscanthus; species Miscanthus lutarioriparius. The sequence goes on from CAJGYO010000004.1 coordinate 47,675,261, forward strand.
CCGCTCCCTTCGGCAACAAAATGCGTACTTTGTATGTCACAGAATGCAAGGGTGTTGACCGAACGCGTCTAGATCCGCGACGAGCAACAGCAACGCACCTGACCCCCCGGAAAAGAAGCTGGAACATGTGCAATCCACGATCTGGAGGTGATAAATCAAATGGTAGATCCAACCTTCACGAGTTAAGCACGCTTGGGTTTTTAGGGAAATGACTCGAGCAAGCTAAGCTCAAGGACAACTCCGGTAACGGCAGTTGAATCATGCTATAGCCCACATGGCTGCAGTCCTGCACCGATAGTCTCGACTCGAATGAGCAGTTGGGGCCTGGGGTCGAGCAGCAGCAAAGCTGCGTGCGCCTTGAATGAGCTGGTGGCAGTTGCCCGGCGCTGGGCTGCGGGCTGCCTGCATCGTCAGTTGGGGTCCCCCGTGCCGGCCGTAGGCCTGTTTAGATCGTAAGTAAATTTTTACAATTTAGATATTGTAGTACGTTTCATTTTTATTTGACAAACTTTATCTGATTATGGACTAACTAGGCTAAAAATATTTGTCTCGTAATTTACAACCAAACTATATAATTAATTATTTTTTATCTATATTTAATACTCCATGTATGTGTCCAAAAATTAATGTGATGAAGAGAGGATAAAAAAACTTAGAATTTTGAAGCAATCTAAACAAGGCCGTATTTGCATTGCACCCATCTCGACGCCGGAGACTTTGAGCAGCTCCGCGTCGCAAGCCATGTGCGCAGTGCGCGGCCTGTGGGCTGCGGCCTGTGGGCGATGGCCGAGGACCGCGGACCGAGGACCGAGGCCACATGCGCGCTGCCCCTGAGCCGTTGGGCTCGCCATGTGACGCTGCCGCAGGCCCGCAGGGCGCGCTGGATCCTGCAGCGCGCGTCCTGGTGATCTGTGAAGGAGCTAGGAAAGAAGCAGGCTACCTTGGACATCGTCGTTATTATCTTTAGGATCACTCTGGAAGAAAGAGCTTAGATTTTGATGAAAAATTTAAGGATTGAGTTGCGCCAGAAAAGTTCACCTCATGGGAGGTCCTTGAGAAGCTCGAGAAGGTGAAAGATATCTACCTAGGTAAGCATGGTGGAAAAAAGAAACGAAAGCGTGGAGAGCTAGTGATTTATAATCGAAAATCTGTTTGGTGGGGGCTACCGTATTGGAAGGACCTGTTGCTGCCACACGATCTTCATGTCATGCACATTGAGAAAAATATATGTGAAAATATTTTTTTGGACATTGCTGAAAGTGGAGGCAAGACAAAGGACACAACGAACGCTAGGCTAGATTTGCATGATATGAACATAAGTCCTCAATATCACGGCGTGCAACAAGGCACATCGCCTAAATTCCCAAAAGCTCGCTATGTCATGACGGAAAAACACAAAGTAGAATTTTGCAAGTTCCTTAAAGGTGTCAAGTTTCCAAATGGTATGCAGCCAACCTAGCAAAATCCATAAAGTGCAGATGGTACCAAGGTAGTTGGCAAGCTGAAAACGCATACTTGCCATGTCCTTCGCCAGAGGATCATACCTACAAGCTTGAGAGGTTTTCTTCCCAAAGATGTATACGAAGCTCTTTCAGAAATTGGGAACTTCTTCAGGCAACTGTGCAGTAGAACTCTGAGAAAAGAAGTCATGAAAAAGCTGAAACAGGACATCCCACTCATCTTATGAAAGCTTGAGAAGATTTTTCCACTAGCCTTTTTCGATGTTATGGTGCACTTGGCTGTCCATCTACCTGATGAGGCACTTCTTAGAGGGACCATACAGTACGGATAGATGTAACGACGACCGGGCACGTTGAAAAATTTGTTGAGGAACAGGGTCAGGCCTGAAGGATCAATTACAGAGGCTTATTTAGAAAGTGAGATGTTGATATTTTGGGAGAAGTTCATGGACGATGATGTTAAAATAATATATAACCAGGACAACAATATGTCATATGATGGGTCAGCAGATGGTGACACCTTTGTTTTCATGCATGGTGTCAAGCCCATTAGTAAGATTACGGCAGTGAACATCGATGATAAAGTCAAAATCAATAAGCTAGCTTGGTATGTGCTTAATAACTGCGACGAGGTTGGACTATATGTGGAGTAAGTATGATTTTTTATATGCTGATTTGCTGTTTCCTATATTGCGTACGAAATGTTACCAATAATAATGTTTATATGTGCTACAGAATATATAGACAAATTTTAGAGAAAGGGGCAAGTGATGTTGTTGATAGTAGCTAGCAGCAGAGTTTCTAGTGTGGTTTAAGTCTCATGTACGTGATTAGCATATTTTAGTTCTGTTAGGCCGATCATTGGCAGAATTATACAACTTAGTGGTGATGGTGGTTTCATGTTTGTGTGCGGATTGAGGAGCTGCATAGAGAGAAACCAACAGAGATCCGTGAAGGTTTGTATGCACTGTCATGTAGTTCTGATACCCGAGTCCGGGTCTATGCAACTTACAGTATTAATGGAGTCAGGTATAGCACTGTTAACCGCGAGAAATCCTTGCGTACACAGAACAATGGAGTTATGACCGCCATCACACATGAAGGCCAATCAGTGGAATTTTATGTTGTCCATAGAGAAGTTATTCAGTTGATGTATAACTCTAGCGTACAAAACCATAGGACGGTGGTTCTTCTGCGCTGTGACTGGTACAATCTAGCTGGCAATACAAAGTCTACAGGCATTGATGATGACGGACATTTCAGATCCATCAACATTAAATCATTCTAGTACAAGGATGACCCTTACATTCTCGTGACAGAGGCAAGGAAAATTTTTTATCTGCAGGACACCTCCTTGGGCAAAGATTGGCGGGTTGTGTAGAAGTTCGAACATAGGGATATGTATGACGTGAATGAAATAGAACATCAAGTGCACCAAGATGATCACTATTCTAACAACGAGCATGAAGTCCTGTAGGGTGATGGTGATCAGGTTATGCACGAAGCTAGTCATGATGGAGAAGTCACTGTCATTGAAGCTAATTTAGAAGACCTTCTAAGAGATAAGATGGAAGCAGTTGGCATACTTGAAGGCAGCGAGGATGGAGATGAGGATGAAGATGCTACTGGAATCCAGTATTGCAGTGACGACAGTAACTGTGGCGGCAGAGATCACATGTCTGGAGATGACAATGACTTGTAGGAGATTTCATGTATAATCTTTGGAAAAACATGTATTCTAAAATTGCACTTTGCTTTGGATTTCTGGCTTTGTATTCTGAACATGTTCGGTATGCTCAGTTGTTAGAAACTTGTGCTTCAGCGAACACAGCTTTGTCCGCCGGGGTTAGTACTGCACTATGCGTATTGTCTGTTGTGTACATGACTATTCCTTTCAACTGCAACTAATACTACTTGTTATTGGTTCATATACACTGCATCAGCCATTGACATAAAGCATTCCTTTCACACAGCATGCTTCAACAACTACAGTCAAGGGGCAGATTAAAGAGTGAAGAGGAGTTCCTTTCGTAAGCAATTTCTCTTGGTTGGTTTTGTAGAGACATGCTAACAAGATGAGTTGGGTTCACCATAGATCAAAGCCACTCATGACTAGTGATACTTCAAATAAATGCACATAGATCGCTACGACACTCAAAACTATGGATGAGGCGTTTTCTATCCGATGCATTCAAATATATGGTGGAAGGACTTTCTTACATGCGTAGTAGAATTTCAACACCTATGGCTACTCTGTTATGCATTTAGGCCAGGCTTGCTCCTCTCAAAGAAACCTTACGCGGTTGCCAAGAGCGAAGTGACGAGTTGGGTTCAACACAGATGAAAGCCACTCATGACTACTACCACTATTGATACATGTTTGGTTCACCAAACTGAGGCACAAAGCAACCCTTGCGGTTGGATTGAGATATGTCCGGCCCTTTCAGGTTTACAATGCTCGGACCATCACATGCGCACAAAGATAATGGTAAATGATACTTTGTGAACTAAAATGTTTGTACAAATGCGCACATTACATGCATAATAAGAGGATATTAGTGCTACTAGATAGAAAGATAACGACAAACTAGACTTCATATATATATATATGGATTATAGCAATGATATGAGTTTAGCCTACATAACTATGCCTTCATCTGCCATAATAATAAGAGGAGAGCAGTGCCATCCCACTACTCAAAGTCATCCAATTACTACCTAGACACTATTTTCTAACTACAGATGATTAACATGACTTCATACTAATTCTAACGGCACCTGGCAGCAAACTAGTCCTAACTACATATGTTGACATGACTTGATATTACTAATGAGGAGTGCCATCCCACACCTCTACGCAAGTCATGCAACAAGTACACCAATAGGTGCAAACAAAATCTAATGCCTGCAAGGTAAACCAGACTTGGTTGAAGACAGCAAACCTCTCTGTCATGGCAAACCAGCGTGGCCGGACGATCCCTTTAGGCCATACAGCCCTGGTTCCTTGCCAAGGCACGATGGTGGGCAATGTTATTGTCATTGGTGTAGGTGCTGTCTAGGGGGGCGTGTGCCCTCGCCAGCACATGCGCCCTAGCATTGGCCTCAATCCAACCACAGGCCTTACAATTGAGGCAGACGGGGCACACCAGGCCGCATTACGGGCTGACATGCAAGAATAGATTCGGGCCAAGAGAATAGGCATTGCATAGCCATGCAGACGATCATCCTCCGAGTCTATCGTGATGTAGCCCAGAGAGCCATCGAACTCAAACTCAGCCTCGGCCAAGATGTCGGCCATGGCCTCGACCTCGGCCTTGTCATTGGCCTCAGCCTCGGCCTCGCCGTCGACCTCGACGGATGGTGAGGGGGACCGCGACGGTGCAGGTGACCCGCCCACATGGGGAGCGGACCCGGCAACGGCGAGTGGGATCACACCGAGGCCGGCGGTGGCAAGCAATCCTCCAGTGCCGGTGGCATCCACGTCGTCACCGAGAGCGATAGGGAGAGCAGCAGCCTAGGAGATGGCATGAGTCTCGTTGATGGAAACATCGATTTATGGGGACTGGACATCGCCGCCGCCTCAGCCGACACCATCCCAGTGTGCGCCTTCGGCCCCGCCTCCGCCTATCCATTGGAGGAAGCAGGGACTATAGCCGGGCTACCGATGACCTTCATGGTAATCGACAGGGTGGAGGTGGTGGGTTGCAAGCAGATGGCTTTTACGTAATGGAAGGTGGAATGGTAAACAATATGAATTGGGGCGAGGCTAGGCTTTATGTATACACAGGGATGCTAGGGCTTCTAAGGCAAGATACTCCGTAAATATTTATTTATACACAAGGATGCTAAGGCTTCTAAGGCAAGATACTCCATGAAGATTTATCTTTCCTAGAGGTGTGTGCCGTCGTGCTCCCTCGGGAATTGCAACCGTATTACACCGGTGGTTGCAAAAACAGAGCACATCTCCTCCATTTACGCTGATGAGACTGCGTGAGTCTCGACATGACGACATCAATTGTGCGGCCGGTGGCTTTCTGGCATGCACAGTAAAATTTCATAGTTTGTGATCGACTACACTCACTCGTCATTTATTTCATCCAATATTATTATTACTAGTAGTAGGGGTGTGGTCACGTGACCCTATTCTGCTTGGCTTTTAATTTAATAATTCCTAAAAGAAAGTAACATTTTTCATAATGTATGACATGGGACTGGGAGTACATTTGCACAAATACGTACGACATGTATACTATCAGACACGTTCAAATATATGACAGCAGGACTTTCTTACGTGTGCAGTAGAATTTTCAACACATATGGCTCATCTATACTGCATTAGGCTAGGCTTGCTCCTCTCAAAGAAACCTTGCACGGTTGCCGAGAGCGAAGTGAATGCAGGATGAAAGCTGGACGGGAGTGAAAATTTAAGAGATTTTGACTACCATGACACGATTGAGACTTGAAATCCTAGTGCGGTTATGATAGGTCTTTTCACTCCTATCCAAACAGTCATAACAGTTGAGGGGCAGATAGAAGAGTGAAGAGGAGTTGCTTTCGTAAGCAATTTCTCTTGGTTGGTTTTGAAGAGACATGCAGCGGCTAGCTAGAGATGGGTACACTTACTATCTGACGAAAGATCCAATGGACAGTGGGGGGCTTTATGGTGTGTGCAGTAAAAATGCAACATCTATGCCTCCTCCATTGTATATTAGGTCGAGCCTAGACTTGTTCAGATAAACTCCTCGCTACATGGTTGTTGCAAGTTCAATAATTTTTATCAGACACATGCAAATAAGATGAGTTGGGTTCATGACGGATCAGAGCCACTCATTTTGAGCATGATCAGAGCGACTCATGACTACTACCACTACTGATACGTGTTTGGTTCACCAAACCGAGGCACAAAGCAACCTATTGCGTGGTTGCCAAGAGTGAGATGTGTCCGTCCAGGTCAGATTTACAATGCTCAAACTATCACATGTGCAACGAGATAATGATAATTGTTCCTTTGTGAACGAAAATATTTGCACAAATGCGTATGACACGTATACTATCCAACGTGTTCAAATATACGACGGCAGGACTTTCTGGTTGCCGAGACTTGCTCCTCTCAAAGAAACCTCTACGCTGTTGCCGAGAGCAAAGTGAATGCAGGATGAAAGCTGGATGGAGTGAATTGACCACCATGACATGGTTGAGACTTGAAAGCCTGGTGCGGTGGTGATAGGTCTTTTCACCCCTCGAGTGCTCCGTCGCACTCTCTCGGGAACCTCAACCAGTCATACCGCAGAAGGTGTGTTTGATCAAAGATGCAGGAGTATTGATGTTCCTAAGCGTACACTGACAAAAATAGAGCATGTCTCCTCCATTTACACTGATGAGATGGGATCAGTCTCGGTGCTGGTTTTTACATGTTAGCTCCTCCCCTAATGTCCCAATAGTGTGTGCACTCCTTACGCTTGTGACAACACCAGAAATAGAGAAAAAAGCCCCCACAAGAGGAGAACGAGAATAGAGTGATACCAAGCAAGGATTCCTCAAGACTATCAAGTTCCCTAGTTGGCACGATGGGGCTACAAGAAGACATAGTAGGACCGAGCCAGAGTGACCTAGAGTGCATGAAGACCCTTCTTCCTAGAATGTATGCAGAAACATTGGTAAGTGCCCATTTTCTATGTGTTGAAACTGATCTGCTGGGGCTTGCCTTTGGGAATGAACTTGTCCCTCTATCTAGCTATGTTGATCGTTGTGCACATAGAAACTGCCGGCTGTAATGGCATGGGCCATTAGAGGTTGCTGGAAACTCGAGCTTTGTCTGGATGATGAGTAGAACCTAGCCTGGTGGAAGGTGGAAGTGTTCCCCGACAGCGGCCACTTGTACCTCTGCCGGGGATGGATGCACTTCCGCCATGTCCTCGGCCTCCAAGACGGGTTCTCTCTTGTATTACGGTATGATGGCCGGTCATAGATTAACGTGAAGGTCTTCGACCTTACCACCTGCCGCAAGCAGTACCTGCATGACTTCAAGGCCGACGGTAGTCAGCTCTCCCTGTCCATCGTGGAGCCGAGGAGTTTTGCAGTGATCCTAAAGAAGTACCACCTCAAAGTGAACTATTTGGTGAGCACTCGCGTGAGACGCCAAACGTACTGATGTCGCAAGTTACCAGCGTCATCTTTCTCATCAATCTATTTTTGTGCGAGGCAAAGAACATACCAGTGGATTTTGAGGTAGCGCATGGCTACCAACAGCGGCAAGCCATCGAGCTGCAGATGGCTGGGCAGTCCTAGTTCATGGGCTTAGAGAGGACCCTCAAGAACAACAAAGTGCACACATCATTCAAGTACGGGTGGGAGGAGTTCTACGCAAGCAACCACCTCAACATCAGTGACACCTGCTTCTTCAGCATGATCTACGAGGCCACCTACAGCGATGACAAGGACGAGGAATGGGAGGAGGAGCAAGAGTACAATGAAGCTAAGCTTAAGGTGGAGGTGCGCAAGATGAACGATGGATGGTTGCGGTGAACTTGGCGCAAGAGTTGGCACTATCTGTATTTTGTTGTTTCATCAAAACTATTATTCGGCCTGTCAAGATTTCCTAGTATCAGACTGTTTTAGGCCCTGTTTGGATGGACTAGGACTAGTTAGTCATCGCTAAAAAAAGCGAACTAAAAATTAGCCAATTAGTTGTGTTATTAGTCCATACCCATTTGTATCCTGAACTAATTGTTGGGTTATATAGACTAGAACTAGTTGTTAGCCCCTGATAGTTGGGTTCTATGGACTAGTTGGATAGCACCTGATAGTTGTCAGCACTGTATTTCATTGTTCATCAACTCGTAGTGATTCGAAGCATCTATATTTCATAGTTTCGGATTGTCTTAGTGTCCCAATAATCTCAACAACTATACACCCACGTCCTCCGATCAGAAAGGGCAAACTTTGACGGTTGCGATGCCCATGGCGATGCAATGCCCCGAGGAGACACGACCCAATCTCAATTCAACCGCATTGATGCAGCAGTTACTGATCATCCTCCATCTAGTGTTTGGAACTACCGCAACACATTTCCATACTTAAGTGAAAAAGTTAGTAGTGAACAACTTCTTTCGCCTCCCACTTTGTTGTGACATCCATCCACACGACTATCGCCGCTTCCCATAGCCTCCAACGTGCCCACCGGCGACAACATCTAGTATACGACGCCAGCAGAGCACAACACTGGCGCTGTCCCTAGCACCGCGGTTGTCGATGCTGATAGCATCGTAGTTGCCAACGAGGATGCATGCCCATTGCTGCCGTCGATTACAGGAGACCCATGCTATTTGTCTCTAGGGACCTGGCATCATGGTCTGGCTATTCCGCTCCATGGGACATGCATCGAGCATCGCCCTGTCCAACGGCACCGAAGATGACTACTGTGAACAACTTAGCGGTTCACAGGATAATGGAATGCATGTGCTATAGTGCTAGCCATGGCCTCGGACTGCACCACCAAGGGGACACCAATCTCATCTAGGTGCGACTGCACCATAGGTAATTGGGTCTCAGCACCGACCGCGTTGACGCCTCATACATCATCCCTGCAACTAATAATCCCTCCAATGATTCAACCTGATGATGAGGGCACAAGCAATTTGTGTCCTTATGATGATGAGGTCATGCAACCCCAAGACCATAGGAGAGCCACACTGAGGTCATCTTGGATATGGTTATCAGTGAGTTTATGAAGTTACTGACTGAGTATCCTCCTATTACAAGGAGATGTCCCTACCGGACACAACGCACAAGATGTTGGTCCCTATCATGAAGGAGACATTCAAGCAGTTGATGTGGTATGATCTACTAGAGCAACCGAATAGGAAGATGGAGGCAGTGAGCAAGCTCTAGTACATACTCTTGGAAGAGGCCATGGCCCGGTGCCAGGAGTGGATGCGGCTCCTAACGTCGGATCTGCTTGCCATCGACAGTGAAATGCACAATGGCTTCCAACCGATCCACAAAACATATGAAATGTCGTAGGTAACTTAGTAACTTATTAGTGTATTTTTGTTTTGAATGTTTGCATCTGCGTCAGGCATTGTAAATGTTATTCATTGGCACATTGTGTATTACTCTTTTCTACATGCACACACGAGAAAGTCTCAAACTACGTGATTGTAAAACGTCGGACAATGACTGAATGCTTTCACCTGCGTCAGGCATTGTATAAATGTTAATCATTGGCACAATATGTACTACTCTTTTCTGAATGCACATGCGAGAAAGTCCGATACTATGTGATTGTAATGTGCCGGAGAATGACTGAATGCTTTCACCTACGTCAGGCATTGTATAAATGTTAGTATGTATCTAGATACATTGCTTTTAGTATGTATCTAGATATAGTGTATATCTATGTGCATAGCAAAAGCTACATATCTTAAAAAGCTAAAACATCTTATAATTTGGAATGAATTCAGTAATCATTGGCACAATGTGTACTACTCTTTTATGAATGCACACGCGAGAAAGTACGATACTATATGATTGTAACATGCCGGACAATATCTATTACTCTTTTTCTGATTGCACCCGCTGCAACTTGTTGCTTGGAAATCCACATCAATTAAATCTATATTAAATTTGCATGAAACCTAGAGAGCCTAGTGTGCCTAGTTTAGCCTTAAATCTATGAGAGAGGTAAGAGCGAGGCAACTGCTCTTCTTTGTCTTCTAGCGGTACTCATTCGCCTTCTCTGCAGTCTCGAGTGAGTCACGTCTTCGGCCAGAGTGATGGACCATGGGTAGTGCCCAGCGGAGAACCCTCTAGAGGGGAGCAGGCCTCTGCCACGTCTCCGCTCCCATTTGCACCGCCTTGGGTAAGGTGGTCTTGTTGTCAGTTGTTGGAGTTGTTCCATTCTAATCTCCTTAATCTTTTCAGGGCCATTTCTCATGCTGCGACACTAGAGGTCGGGTGGTTCTCTGGTGTCGCCCGCTCTCCGGACACGCACCCTATGGAACCAGAGGGGTCTTCTCTCCTCGACCATCGAGAAGTCCACGATCCCCTCCATAATCGGGATGTGGCTCACGACCCACGCTCCGACCCGGGGGGCGAGGTTAGTTGGCTCGCACTTTGCCTCGACGCCATCCAGACTGCCCTTGCCGCTTCAGAGCGGGAGACTGTTGATGCCCAGGTGGCAGCTGCCAATGCTCATGCCAGGATGATTGGTAAGGTTCCCTTTATCATGAAGCTCTATGCAAATGTCCATGGCCTTGTTTTTTATAGTTTTTAGTGTTGCCAGCCCTGGAGGAGGAGTTGGCCGCTCTTCGAGAGGTGGCCCTCATCGCCTCTTGGGTTAGGATGGTGGCCTTCGTGAGGTGTGCCATGGGGCTGCCTTAGCCCTAGCCGTGGTGCAGCTTCATTCTGGCCATGATCTCCACCTGTTTGAACCTGGCTTCCTAGTTGGCGCCGATGAGGGGGAGCTGGAGGAGCTCACTGGTGACTTTACCATCACTGCGGAGGTCATCGTGGTGGCCATGCATGCGGGAGACGTCATCCTCGCTGCCTTCTTTGAGCCGTAGATTGTATCTAGGGTCATTCCAATCTTAATGAAAGGCTAGTTTGTTACTTTAATTCAAAGAGCAACTTATGTGCGTCACTTTGTCTTTCATGGTGTTTGGTTCTTGTGTTTGGATGAGAATGGCTTGTGCGACCAACATGCTCAGATGAGGTGATTGGGAGGTCATGGGCTGAATCCTGCCTCCCCTATTGAAAGGGAGTTAGATTTTTGGGAAGCTTCCTTCCCTCTTATGAAACACCATAGGTAACTTAGTAACTTTGCATATTTCTATTCTGAATGCTTCCACCTACGTCAGACATCGTAAATGTTAATCATCGGCACAATGTGTATTACTCTTTTTTGAATGCACACACGAGAAAGTCCAACGCTATGTGATTGCAATGCGCTGGACAATATCTATTACTCTTTTCTGAATGCGAACGCAAGATTTGATTGTGCACGAAAGAAAGTCCGCTACTCTATGATTGTAACATGTTGGACAATAGATTTCGTGTCCCAGTGACTCGTCGACTTGCAATGGGGTTGTTCGACCCTGTAGTTCTCTCTTAAGAGGAATGGCTCGAGTTGCAACGAGGTAGTCAGACTAGATGGATGTCGCTCATATCACACTTAGATGTTAGGTTTAATTTACAGTGGCAACATAGTGATAAAAATGGTTCAACATATACAACTTATTATAGAACCGTAAAATAGACATTGTGTCCTAAGCAAGACTTCAATTATTATATCAAGAATCGTTTTAAATCCAAATTTTGATGCCTACGTGGCAACATAGTGATAACAAAGGTTCAACATGTGTAACTTATTATAGAACCATAAAATAGACATTGTGTCGTAAGCAAGACTTCAATTATTACATCAAGAATCGTTCTAAATCCAAATTTCAATGCCTCCATTCCCTCACCTTCTACCGCATCCCTCCCTTCAACTGTCGAACTATCACCAATCTCTTGTACATCCCTTCCTCGGTAGGGAATCAAGGTGACTACGCCTCCGAAGGATGCGGTGATGATGATGAAGCAGGCATCGAAGTCATGATGGTGCTGTTGAGGTCGAACTCGCCTGGTGAGTATGCTAAAATCTCATCGTTCGAATCTGATGTCTCATCATGCTCAGTGACGTGGTTACCTGGACGAATGGTGGACTTTCTAGTCTGCTGAACTAAAGTAGTAGTATCAGACCCTAGGGTCGACTCAGCTCTATTAATGGTAGGATTAGTAGGCTCGGTGGTCACATCAAGCTTCGCAATTGTTGAGGAATCCCTAGGAGGCTTTGTATGTGCCCCTGTGGCATTGTTGACGGTAGTTAACAGCTATTATAAACCATCAATATAACATATATATATAAGGGCATAAATATAATCACCAATGAAGGTTTAGGGGTTTAAACTAACAAATTCCATGAGTTTTGGTGAATCTATATTTTCTATAGGGTTTATCTAGAAAACCATCATGGACCTACATGTCAAATTTAATTGCGCTTATCCGCAGCGAAACGAACACCAAAAGATTCTAAAAGACTCAGGAGGACTCCACACCTAAGTGGAGGGCAAGACGTCGCTAGGTGGGGTCGGTAGGCCCCACCTATAAGCCTCCTGGCCCCTAGGGCCCACCTGTTAGCCCCTCATTGTTATGTCGGTTCTCCACCTCCTCCTAGGTTGCATCTACACCGTCCTTTAAGTCGGTTTGATCCAAGGACTCACGTTGGACGCTTCGGCCTATGTATATCAACCCCTGCCCCCCTAAGAAGGCATAAGCAATTTGAGAAGACAGAAACCCTAATCATCCTTAGAGCTCCACCATATTCTAGGGCATAGCTAGTTAGGCTAGGTCTAAAGAGGAGGCAAGCAGGCTTTGCTTGGATTCCCGATCTTGTCAAGAGCGTGGTTTGGTATAATCTTTGTACCCCTCTCTCTTTTGTATCTCTATTACTTTTATATGCTAGTTACAATTGTTATGACAATATCAGTATTCATCTTGTTCATGTTCTTTATTATAATGTTCATGGTCTACTTTGATTATATGCTTAATATAGTTGGATTATCATTACGTTCATGCATAAGTTCGTATAGCGCTCACTCTAAGGATCCATGGGTGGGTGGTCGACATTGTGTAAGCATGGTGCTTATACATTGTTTACCTGCGGATACACCCTATATTCTAGGTCATGCGGTAGATCGTGGATGTGACACTCCCATTGAGTCCTTTGTAGTCTACTCCCCGAATATAGGCGCACGTAGGGTTCAGTTATGAAGGAAGAGCAAGCTCTGTTTTTAATCTTTCTTAGTAATATCCCTTATGTGTAGATATGATGATGATCTCAGTAATGATTACTAGGTATAATTGCACTAATCAATGTATGCTTTGACTTATAATTAAGAATGACTTAGGAATTATTCCTCTAATATTCTACCTGACCATGCTAATGCCATAGAAAGGAGTACTCTGAGTGATTTATCATTATCATTGATCAATACTCTTCATATATATATATATATATATCTTATCCTATGACTTACCCCTGTTATGAGTAGAATATTGGTTATGGTTTACTTCTCCTTCAATAGTATAAGTTATCAATACATGTCCATGCTAGACCTTCCCTGTGGTAAAAATATAAATAACGATACCTGGAATACTCTTGGGTAAAATGCTACAATGGTATATTATCTGTGCACTTGCAGATTCTTTTCATTCATATATTTATTTATTCTTCCTAGTCACATAATTAATAAAAAAATACTTAGTATTATTCTAGTAGTAATGCTATCTAGTACTAACAAGTATCTCTGATATCATCACTAGGGATGACATCCTAGTAAAATTAGGAGATATAGGTTTATAATAGGTGGATATTTAAAAACAAGTGATATGTTAATAAATACCAACAAGCATTTTTGGTGCTGTTACTAGGGACTAGATTTAAAACTCTATTCTTAATAGCGACGCTAAGAAATGTCACCATTCGAGTCACGCTGCTGCTGTCGACGGGTCATTCGAGTCCACTGCGAGAATTCCAAAACTCTAGGGCTAGCATAGCTTTGGTTGCTTCTTCCTCTGCTTGTTGGATACTGTCTGGCTTCCTCTACCTCTTCCTAGGCTGTGGTGGTGCTTGTTCCTCTGCTTTCGGGAGACTGCGAGCCTTCCTCTGGCTCTTTCTGGGCTGTGGTGGTGCATGTTCCTCTGCTTCTCGAAGAATGTTTGCCTACCTCTGGCTCTTTCTGTGATGTGGTAATTTTGATCGCTTTACTTTAATTCACGCCACCTGCAACAATAAAAAAATTACACATGTGTTTCATCCAACACCTTACAATCATGAAGAAAAAAGAGAAGATCGTAGACGGCCTCACCGTGTCGAGGTGAGAAGGTGATCTCGACTGGCTTGCTCACTAGGGAGAGGGGAGGCAGCACAGGGTGGGTGGCACCGGAGGGGGCGAACAGCGATGGAAACGGTGTGCAAAAAGAGGAAAAGATGGGTACTAAGAGAATGCATTTAGCGGCGGACTATCCCATGTGCCGCGTAATTGCATCACCAACACAAACGCTGTCAAGAGTCACCGTCCACCGAAACTTGGGGGGTCCACCAAAACTTGGTTGATTAAAATTGGTGATTTGACGGTTAATACACATTAGGCCTTGTTTGGATGCGTATGTATGAATCTCAATCCATTTGTGTTGAAGTGGATTGGAGTGGAATTGAACTAAATTACATTCCATTCCACTCCAACACATGTGGTTTGAGGTGGATACACATGCATCCAAACAAGGACTTATTGTATTTCTCCATAATATATCATCATCATTCATCATATAAAATTCGGTCTCTGCTCACCAGACGCCAGATGAGGTGGCGATTTGTTCACGTGGAAATTTGATTTTGGCGAAAACAAAATCCCCGCGCCTAGTAGTGCCGCCAACATGAACCAAAAATTAGATCTCTCTCTTTTGCCCTCCTCACAGAAAATTGGTTTACCACGCCATCGATTTCGGGCAAGGGTATTTGTGGTATTGTGATGGCCACATAAAAGCCTAAAGAGTCGTCATCTCCGCCTCCATCTCCATTCTCCAACAGGACTAGCAGCACCGTCTCTCCTCCCACTCCAAAGCCTATGCCCCCTCTACAAGCCTGGTCAGAACCCTAGTTAGGCGCATCGGCATAGCAGCTTGACCCCATCTCCACTCTCTAGCCACACCATCTCCATACCTTTCCGAACACCTAGCTAGAGCCGAAGCTAGATTCAGATCCGATCCCCTTCATTGATAGTAGGTCCTTTGATGGCGGAAGGGCCGCTATCAATGGTGGTACATGCCAGATCTAGACCCCCTATGTCGGCACCTGTGATGACCGAGCCCCAGTGTCATCGTTGACGACCGCCACACCAGATCTGCTACCCCTTCGTCGACACCGGCCGCACCACTTCCGTGACTAGGATGACAAGAGGGCGGTGCCAATGATGAAGCGTAGCCAGGAATAAGGAGAGGTACCCAAATACCTTTTAGGCCTTGTTTGGATGCATGTGTATATCCACTTCAATCCACATGTGTTGGAGTGGATTGGAATGGAACTTAGTTTAATTCCACTCCAATGCACTTCAACACATGTGGAGCGAGATGAATACATGCGCATCCAAATAAGACCTTATTATGCGTGCTGTCCTCTAGTGGTTAGATCTAGGACATGTAGATATATAGTGACAGGGTTACATGTTTCTTAGTTGATTGTAGTTCACATGTGTTTTATTCGAGTAATAGCTTCCGTATAACCTGTCGTTCACATGTGCTTTATTCAAGTAATGGCTTCCGTATAAGCTGTAGTTTAGGCGCCTACTTTGCATGGTCCTGCTCTATTTTGTTGACATTCGATACAAGGTTAACTCAATAAATGCCTTTGTAATCTACATGTTGACATCCAAAATATCTCTCTGAAGCAGGGGAGCGTGTTTAGGGATATGGTGATATAGATACAGATTTAGAAGAGCTAGTACCCCTTGCAATTGAGGTGCTTGTTCTATATTGTCATGTTGGGATGGGAGGGGGGTTGGTTTAGGTAGCAGTGCAGTTCAATTCTTTGCTGTGTGGATAGCAATGCAATTTTTACATGGTTGTCGCTTAAGTTTGTTTCTCTAATTTCAGGCTGTGGGTTCAACAAGCCATAGAGCAGTCCCTGCCAGTAGGGCAAAAGGCAACACCGATATAGGTCCTAGGGGATGGCAATCCAAGAGAGTGAAGCCAACTAGTCTAGCAGAGTTGCGGCATCTTGTAGTTCCAACTAGGTCCTAAAGTCAGCACGCACAAGGCAAACAAATCCCTATGAGGGACTGGTCACGTGAAGATGACCTTAGCCTTGTCAAAGAGGAGACTGCACCTGCCCACCCGTAGAATGACCAAACTTGCGAAGGTTCGTACTACCTTAGACATGTCTATAAATCAAGTCACGCTATTTGATATCCATGTTACTTTTGTAACAATCTAAATGTATAAAAACTATGTAGTTCCATTACAGAGAAGAGTGAGGAAGTCGAGGCAAGCAACTAAGGGGGTTGGGCTTCACAAAACCACCCAATCAATGGGAACAAGGATGCCCATCTTGGTTGTCAAGGGGAACAAAAGGCCACATGATCCATTGCGAGCTGCCAAGTTTTCCTTAGAGGCAGGTGTAGTAGTCAGGTCTCACATACCGATTTTCCCACACTAGAAACATTACAAGCAATGGATCGAACATCTCAATGAATTTGTGGGCAAGCTATCTATATGTATGTATATCCTCTATTGACATTCAATTCTACCTTGAGCAACTTAGTAATGGATTTAATTTGCATTCACACTTTTGCATTTGAGGCTGGCCATTGATGACAATGATGAAGCACAAAAAAGCATGCACGAGTGTATTCCAGTCTGTTATATGGCAGACACGGTATAGGTTCAAGCGATCCTACTTCAACGGCGTCCCCACTGATCAAATTAGAAAGACCTCTCCTATGTCTTACATGAATGACGCACATTGGTGTGCACTTGTCCACAAGTGGTTAAGTTCCAAGAACAAGATGTGTGTGTGTGTGTGTGTGTAAACTCATTTATTTCTTGTCTAGTCTTTATATGGTCTACTTGTGCTGTAGTCTAACACAATTGTTGTTATAGGCAGTATTAGAGCAGAACAACTGAAACCATGCAAAAGTTAAGTACCACCAGTTTACAGGATCTCACTCCTATGTTGCCCACCTGCAAGTATGTGTAAGTGATGGTTGTGTTACTCTTTTTGTCTCAAATACGCAAATGCCTTTTGTATCAACAGAAAGGCATGTGCAATTTTAACAGAAGGACAAAAATAGGAAGGACACAGGACACGATCAAGAAGTGCTCGTTGAAGAACATGATCGACCTCATGAAGATGATGCAGTGGGAATCTTCAACAACTTTCATACCAGTAGAAACACAGGACTGAGCGATGCTGTAAGACAAACAGTGGTAAGTACCTTCATTTGCTTTTCTTGAAATCTACTGAAGCCATTGGCATAAAAGAAGGAAAAGTAGGAGGAGCCTAAAGTAGCACCATCATTTTGATGTTGTAATGTTACAACAGTTAATATGTTACCTATGCATTATGCTTATGAATCTCCATCATTTTGAAGTTTTAATGTTACAACAGTTAATATGTTACCTATGCATTGTGCTTATGAATCTCTATCAGCAGTAGGCTAAGGAAGACCTATGCATTACTTGTAATGAAATAATCTCTTAGTTCTGCATTTTAAGTCCCCTTCCTAATGTTTACTCCTTGGTTTGAGCAGGAAGCTATGGAAACTATACAGGCAGAACCTATTGATAATGTTGTTTCCAAGGTCCTCTCCTAGGCCACCTGCAACATCTTTTCTTTGAAGAATGCTGGTATTAGGACAAGCTGCTCCTGACTTCGGGAATGGCTTGCTACTCAACAGAAAAGTTTAGCTGTCCTCGCCGAACAAGTGATTCCACTGAAGAGGAAGATAGAAAACACTGATAGGGAGTTTGAGGAGTTCAAGAAACAGCAACATGAGGAGTACAATAAGCTTCGTGAGCATATCATGCTCTTAAGCGCTGGTAACTCTTAGTCTTGTTGATGCAGTGAACATGTGGTTTGTTTGCTATTTTGATGTGAAATTTTGGCGGCTTGATATGTGAACTATGTCAGTAGTTTGCTGCTGAGCTGAACTGCTATTATTTGATTTAGGTTCAATATAATTATGTATGTAGTCATTTTGTGCAGCAGTGTAGATCTAAAATTATTTTTTCTAATGTAATGATTGGTGTGCATGTGGTAGATCTAGCACAGGCACGTTGTTAAATAAGAATCTAAAACATGGATGAACCAGTGAATGACACGTGCAAGAGCCAGGACAGGACATGTGGGCCAATACAAACCAAATTTGTGGTACAAATCCATCATGCCATGTGGTCGAATTAGAAAAAGACACGTGGGTAGCTCAGGGCATGACACGTGGCCTAATAAAATACTGACACGTGGATGTACATCATCGAGACATGTGGTTGTGTAAAAGAAAGACACATGGGGTATTGTGGTCACACCATGTGGACTAATAAAAATACGACACATGGTCCAATAAAGAAGTGACACATGACCCAATCGCAACACCACATGTGTGCCACTAGAAAACTGACATGTGGAACAATATGGGCCCGACACGTGGTCTAGTAAGAACCTAAAACATGCAAGAACCAGACATAGCCACATTGTGTAATAAGAAGGTGACACATACCTGAACCATCTTCAATGCAACCGGCTATATCATGTACACGTGGAAAAGCGTCTCCCACGGAAGCAACCACCAACGTGGCTGCCCTTGCCACGCATGCCAACATAGTTCTATGACGGTTAGTTTTCATCATAGATATATCCACTTCTGTGATGATTTTCTAGATTCGTCATAGAAGTTCAAGAATGATGTGACTTCTATGACGAACCATTTTTCATTATAAATTCATCATAAAACTGAAATTATGACAAATTTGGCTCCTTTAATGATGAAAGTTGTTCGTCATAGAAGTGGATATTTCTAGTAGTGTGTGTATTTGGCTTTACCAAGGTGATGTGCCAAAAAGTGCACCCATAAGAGGATGAATGCTATTGTAGCGTCGAGTGTTGTGTTCTCCACATGGACTAGAGTACCAGCTAAACACACTCAAATAAAGAAAAGTCAATCAATTTGACAGCACGGGACTCTGAACTCAAACTAATAGAAACCAAAAGGATAGATCTTTTAAGAAATTTCTTAGATCTAGCACAACCAAAATAAAATGTGACTAACAACTATAAGTACCAAGAGCCAACTAGTGCTATTGCGATGATATAAGTTAATACACTTAACTACAAAGATAAAAATGAGTATTGAGATACAACAAGTAGATCAATTAAAGTTATAAGTACCGGGATCAAATCATTGGTGATCCCATAGCAACATGCATGATATTCTTCAAATTGTTAATGGCATAGGGCACAAGATTGCCGGTCAACAGGTCAACGCAATCAGATTGCTAAAGCTCCATGCATGGGGACTAGCATTGTTGAAGCTCCATGCATGGGGGCTCTTAACTAGCATGTGAGCGCTTGTACATGTACAAAAACACGGCTAGACACAGAGATATAATTACAATCCATTTGGATTAGGCCTTGAACACACACAGGCACCTGGCCTACCCAAGTCATGTATGTGTATTTCTTTTAGCTAAAGAAGATAACTCATGTGCAACTCTATTACATTCCCTCTTAACCTGGACTATCTTCCACTCTCGCAGCATCTGGGCATACTCTTTTACTTCCTGGATAACAAAACTATACTCTAATGCATCTGTCTTGGTGCTCTACAAGGCTAAGACTACTCTAGAGCAGTCTGACTCGATGATCACTAGTTCCCAACATGATTCCAAAGCCAAGCCAAGGCCTTCCACGCATGCGGTGAACTCTGCATCCTCTAGACTTGCACATCTGAAAAAAAGAACACACCAGGATGTAGAACCACTAATCCATTATAATATCTAGAAATAATCCTAGCACCACCTTCACCCAATTGCACTACTGTTGACACCTAAAGTGGCAAACGGGTAAACCGCAAGCGTACAACGTAGAGAAGATGCCAGATAGGCTTGGCTCTTCTCCGCACCCCCTCACTCTCTACCTATTTGCATAGCACTACTACTAAAACTTGGAAGGTATATGAAAAGTGGATCCTCCTTTATGAGCATAAATGAGGGAGGGGGTATTTATAGTATAGAGGAGGGGTATGGGCTACTCTAAGTGCTGGCCCATGAATCCACGAGACCTCCCTTTTCTTTCGCTGGATGAAATTGTCTCAAAATCAAGGGCCAAGATCACTTGATGTTGTGCATCTTTGCATGCACCCATGAAGAGATGTGTTGGGTGAAAATGGGAGGTCGGCCAACCATAGGGGCGGTCAGTCGACCCCCTATAGCAGGTGGGGCCACCCTCCTTCTAGAAGCTTGGTCCATATTTCATCAGGGTTGAATGGAGGGTGATTGTGCATTATTGATGGTCAGCAACCATGATAGGGGTTACCCGACCCCCTACACTGGCTTGTCGGCCCTATCCTCTAGTGTGGCTCCTCTTGGCTTGCTCCTTACCAAGTTTGAGTTGATTTGGTCAAAATTGGATCATCGGCCGACCTACCAATTTTGGCCAATCAGGCTCATCGTTTGCACATAACTTGTAGAAGCATTGCCCATCATAATGATGTATTTGATGGTCAAATGGCCATACTTGGGTTGTTGGCCAACCACCCATGTTGGGACCCCAGACTTGGGTTTTCTTCCATTTTGTTCTTACATTCAAATAGAGGACATGTACATGTGGAACCAAGTTATTTGAACCTAAATTATTCATGGTTGGCTTATCTCCTTTCATATGTGACACTTATGTGACATTTTTGACTATCCAAAACATTGACAAAATCATCGTCAACAACTAAAAAGGAGCCATCTACATTGATCATAGACCATCCTAGTGGTGGCCTAGACCAGCCCCCCAGCGTGATCCTTCCCAAAACATTGTTCTGGTGGCCCAGCCTCATGTCTATCACAAGTGTTTGCTTTACCCTTATCATCCCTTCCTACACCGGATTGTCTGATTTCCATCAGAGAAGACCAGAGGTTGATTAAATAGTGAACAAACTCAACAATCATGCATGCGCCTAATTGATGAGTTATTTTTTTATGAAAGAATTGATGAGTTATATTGTTATGTACTGACCAAGAATGCCATAGCGTGAGCATGGGAAGGTCTCGCTGAATCCTATGGCATTGATCCAAAAGAAGCAGCAACCAATCTGGACCGCTATAGTGGAACTGCTCCTCATTCGCTAAAGGCCAGGGATCTCTCATAGCTGAGCGCAGGTTCCTAGCATGAGGGCACTCGATTGTGGTGTGGAAGCTTCTAACATAGAATCACATATGGGACACGTATCATTATCTTCTAAATTTCTTATGAATTTGTTCCTCTATGTCGGGATGGCATCATGCGTGTTCATAGTCCTTAGCGACAACATTTTACCGCCAACTAAGATCCAAAAGAGAGAAACTAAGCATGAATTACACATATATGTTATCACTTTGACCCATTTCCACTTGTATTGGAAGATTATTATTTTACAGGACATATACACGAATACGTTGGAAAAGGTGACAAAAATACGCTTTCCGACAAAGCGTAGAAGAGAAACAAGGAGAGATGCCCACCTACACGCCAAGATTGGGCCAGGTACCACCGAGGAAGCCATCCAGGCCTAGCTAGCAACTCACCAGAGCAAGGCGGTGGTGAGAGGAGCAGCCTAGGGTGCGGCCGCATTGCCCCCAGCTCCGCTTGGGCCCAGCTTGCTCTAGTGGTTGCATGGCGGCATGCTGAGGCGGCTCCCGGTGATTTCCTATTTTATTAGCCTCCAAACCGACCACCCTAGGCTATAAATAGATGGGGAGAGCTCCATTCACAAGACACACCACACAAGAGCCTCTCTCCCACACTTGTATATTTTTACTATTTTTAGTAGTTCTATTTAGAGCAAGGCAAGAAGCTTCATTGGAGAGCTTGTACTTTGGAGAATTCTTGGTATGAATAATATGAAGATTTCTCTTATGTTCTTGCTCTCATATTATCAATATATCTATGTTATGAAACTAGAGCTAAGTTCTTATGTTATTCATTTAGCATATAGAAATTTATGCTTAATCTTTCATACATATATGTTTAGACCAAGACCTAAATTGAGGTAGAAGGTTCTACTTTAAGATTAGTTTTGGTCATTATATTCTTGCGGGTTCGTCGTCGTCCCCATGGTGGATGCTCTAGTAAGATGACTCCTGATAAAGATGGAAGTTCCTAGCCACCGCTAGAGTAGTAACCAATAGCGTAGACATGGTGTATATGTTAGAAGTTACCTTGGTTTGCCTCGTATCCCATGGTTGAGGGGTAGGCGGTAGGTGGTGACAGCCATGTCCATCCTTCATAATCCCCCACGTTCAGATACGGCATAGAGCTGTAGGCCGGCAATGCTTGGCAGACCAGTGTTCACCGGTCCCCGAAGTAAGTTTATAGTGATCAAAGCTATCTTAACTTAGGATCTTTACCATTAGAAATTCATGTATTTGTATGATATGCTAATATTAGCATAGCTATACAAGATAAGCCTACTCTAGTTTAGGTTTATTCTTTTATTGTTTATTCTTTCTTTTATCTTTATCCTTGAGATTGGCTTGAGTGTGTGTGTGTCACACTATCCAACATTTATCATGGTTTACCCCTGCTATGAACTTTGGTCTATTATACAGTCATGTTATCTTGACCATGTCCATACTAGAGACTTTTATACCATGCCTTCCTTTGGGAAAATATAAATGAACGATACCCGAATACTTCCAGGTGAAATGCTACAACGATATATCTGTGTGTTTGCGGAATATTTTTGTATGTGTTCAAAAATATCGTCACGGCGTTTCTGGTGTCATCGCTAGGAAACACCAATCCTAGTGGTGACGCTAAGAAATGCCAACAAGAATTTCGGGCGCCATTGCCGGGGATGGACTTAAAAACTCCATACTTGGTAATTGCGTTTAGAAATACCAACAAACATTTCTGGCGCCATTGCCAGGGATGCACTTAAAAACTCCATACTTGGTAATTGCGTTTAGAAATGCCAACAAGCATTTCTGACGCCGTTGCCGGGGAAGGCATTGGTTAAAAGAATCTATTAGGACATGTTCATGATAATATGCATGTGTAGTAGCCATTGCTCATAATAGGATAACTTTGCTTGTTTTATCCTGTTGTGGATGAAAACATTATAGTGTAAGACGATTTCGACTTGCCGACGACCTTCACTAAGAATCCAGAGTCGTTCGTAAAGAAGGCCCAACCCCATGTCGATCCTCCTTCTGCTACTCCATCGACAACCGAACCCGTCACCCCAACACCATCTGTACCAAACACCACCGCCGACAGGACGCTGCACGAGTACTCCGTCCCTACTATTGCCAACATGTCCGTTGGGCCCGCTGTCAACATGGGCGACAGGAACTTTGAATTGAAGACCGGCCTAATCATGATGGTGCAGGCAAATCCGTGCTGTGGATTGCCTAGCGAGGACGCCAATGCCCATCTCTAACACTTCCTGGAGTTGTGTGACACCGTCGTCATTAAGGATGTCGCACCGGAGATAATGAGACTCCGCTTGTTCCCATTCCCCCCTCCTGGGGAGGGCAAAACAGTGGTTCTACAAGGGCCGAGAAGCTGTTAACACATGGAACAAGTGTTCCACGACATTCCTCACGAAGTTCTTCCCAATGGACAAAACCAATGCCCTTCGTGGAAGAATTTCCATCTTCCAGCAGATAGCATCAGAATCCATCCCAGAAGCGTGGGAGAGGCTACAAGAACACATCCTTGCCTGCCCACACCACGGGATGGAAGATTCATTGATTCTTTAAAACTTCTACAATGGGCTAACTTCCACATCTAGAGCCCACATAGATGCTGCTGCTGAAGGAGCCTTCTTCTCACTCATAGTCAGCGAAGCTACGACTCTCATTGAGAAGATGATCTCCAACAAGGGTTGGAGTGAAGATAGACTCCACACTAAAAAAGATGGCATGCATACCATGGAGGAGACGGATATGCTGGCCACAAAATTGGATCTCCTAACAAAACGTTTGGATGAGCATGATGCCATAAAAGGAGAACCATATGGTACCGTCCAATCACTCTACTTGCATATACCATGCGAGGTGTGCAAAACTTTGGACACTCGGGGAACGACTGCCTCAAGACCCGTGAAGATATGCTGAATGATAACAACGGGTTTTGTCTACAAGGAGGTTCAGGGAGGAATCAGTCGCACCCACCATATCAGGAAGGTAACTTTGCTTACAATTCAAATTTTGCAAATTAACCTTCCTTGATAGATCTTGTGTTAGGGCAAGCTCAAATAAATAAAAACTTGACAAAGAAACTTACCTCTAACGATGATTTTTTTTTGAAAACATTAATTCAAATTTGGAAGGCTTACACTTTTCCTTCGAAAATCAATTAAGCCTTAATAAAATCTTTGAAACCCAACTAGCTCAAATTGCCGCTACAATTCTTGCATATGATTTTGAAAAGATCCCGGGGCACCCTAAGATTTCATTTGAAAATATAATTACGGTAATCATGAGGGATGGTAAGTCCACTCGTGATCTACCATATCCTAACCATGCGGGAAGAGCAAAAAAGCACAAGGATACAACCCCACACCATTGGCTTTGAGCTAGCTTGGGGGCGGACCCCCATAAGGTAATGTGTAACTTGCACTCTCACCACTTTCCATTACCTTGCCTAAAAAGAGAGAGAGAGAGAGAAATAAATAAAAATTTATAGTCCTTTTGTTCACTATTCAATGTTTTCACCTCCGTTTGATGAATCTTGTTTATCCTTTCATGCTTCCTCTGTCTATGCCGGCATGCTTTGGTTTGAAAGTTTTGGTTTTATATCTTTTTAAATTAAGCATGGTGCTTAGTTTGAAGTTTGGATGTAATGACCATACTTATATAGGCTTTTTAATCTAAGTATGGTGCTTAGGTTAAATAGCCTACCTTGATCAAATTAGACATGGTGTCTAGTTTGATTATTGAATCAAAACTGCTAGTGTAGATTTTGGTTGATTGTGTGGACTAACCCTTGCAGGAATTTATCAACTTCATGAGGGTAAGTCTTTGATATGACAATAGAGGTAAAATTCTGTCCGGTGAACCTTAATTAAATAAATGTTAAAATAAATAATAATAATAATAATAATAATAATAATAATAATTTTTCCACTCTACATATGTGAGTAAGAATGTTTAGTTTCTTCTTGGTTGAAATGATGAATAGTTGCTCTATCTTATAATTCATCTGTGCCTAGTTTATAACATAGTATTCTCAATGATTTAAGTTTGTTGGCTAAAAATGTCTCATCCTGAAACTTAAAACTTGTGGGTTGCAATTGCATGATCCTTTTCTGAGTTGTTGCGAGTTATGATATGGTGCAAATGGAATTTGCTATCACTTTGTTCCAATAGAAACTTGACATTCGGAGTTTTATTTCCAAAATGATAAAATTTGAAAAGTTCCTCAATAATAGCATTTCCTACCAAGGCCATATGACAAATACAAATACAAAACCTTAGTCATATGCTGATTGTAATCATGTTGAGCTTTGTTAAATTGTTTGTGACCCTTGTTGAGATTCTCGTCATGCACCCATGATCAAGATTAATGTACATCCACAAATAAAATGATGACTCTTACACTGAGAGTTACGCAAAAATATGTTTTTTCGTCTGTTTACACCAAAATTTGGGAGAAGAACGCGAGAATTCGAAGGCTTCCAAAATTGTGCCCATCAAGGAATCGATTGCATAAGGATCGATATCAGTTGATTTAGATATGACTCTAGAATTGGATCTCTTTGGATGACGTCAGTAGATAGCGATGATGAGCTACGGTTGGCGCCAGGAAACTACATATCGGTCTCTACAAAAAGGGGAAGATTAGGGTCCAAGTTAGCTTAAATTAGGAATGTTTTCTTCTATGCCAAAGATTGTAATGAGTCATGCTCGAGTAGGATTCATGTTTAGGCTCTGGGTATAAATATTGGACCCCGACTATTGTAAGGACACACAATCAATCAAATATATGTTACTTACTTTTTTTTGGCTTCGGCCACCCTTTAGGAGTAGGAGTAGAGTAGATCTCAGCGAGTTCTTCATCGAGCAAGGCTGCATCGGTCTGGCCGACCTCTGGCTTTCTTGTAAGTACCATCATGGCTTATACTTCTGTTCGTACGGCTGCATCGATCCGGTCGACCTCCACTGCGACTCTGGTATAAGCTAGTTATCGACTCTTATTTAGTTCAAGTACGGCTGCATCGATCCGGTCAACCTCCACTGCTCGAACTAGATTAAGGTCAAGTTATCAGCTCTATCTAAGGATGGCATCCTTCGGATAGATTCATTAAGTTACCGATATTGCTTATTGCTTTCATTATTTATTTAATTACAGCAATATCACCTTGCCCGATTGGGATTGATCTAGATCGGCCTTATATCTTGTTTAACCTATCATTTATTAATCTAAACTGATCTAATCTGCATCTTTAAACGATGAGTTATGTTTTATCGGCTGTTTTATGTTAATCTTGATCGTGCATAGTGTGCGGTTAAGGCATGTTTGGTCTTGAATAGATCTATTGGCTAATAAGAACCGTTCCATGGCCCGTTATCACGGCCTGTGTGATTTTGCCTCACACCCCACTGTTAGCACCGTGGAGTGGGGATCGTTACTTGGTAGATCTATTCCTGATAGGACATGACCTTAACTATGCGCTATGCCTAAATCGGCTGTTTTAGCCGATATCGAGTGTTTTCACATATGCAGTTCATGTCACGAGATCATTGAAGTAAAGATAAGATAGGTTGAAAGATGTGTTAGCCCCATGATCTTATTATTGTATTACGGACTACATGATTCTGCCTTATGCCCCACTGATATTAGTAATAAGGTAGGGTCGTCGAATTTATCGCTGTTTCTACGGTCTGCATGATTCTACCTCATGCCCCACTGGTCATAACAATAAATGAGATCTAATATGTTCATTTGATTTATATCTATTAAATGGTTAAATGATGATGAACTGCTTCTTTTATATAAAAAGTGATTCGGTTACTTGCAGTCATTAGCTTAGCATAAACTGATTATTATTGACATCCTATTGCCATTGACTAATATTTGTCTAAATAACGATATTCATCCTGAATGATAACCAATTTTTCTTCCACAACCCCATGAGCTTTAACTGATTTATTCTTATGAGTATACTGGAGTCAACTATTTAGTCGATTTCCTTCCACATCGACTCTCAGAGCCGCACATTCGGGACTGTCTGGCAACACCGGCATGTTTCGCCTTAAATCACTAATTAGCTTTTTCTCCTTGTCAATTATAGGGTCAAATTGACTGGCATATCTCTGGAGGAGTGCATAGGATCAATAATCCCTATGTTGAAGCTAGGCGGATCTCCAGCTCCATCGAGCGGACCCTTCCGGCTTGCTTGTGTGCCTCGGCATGGGACGAAAATTTCATGCCGACACACGTTCTGGCACGCCTTGTGGGACCCCACAATCATCATAGCTATTCACAACAACAATGACATCCTTATGGTATATTATGAAGACCTACCTGATGGAGATAAAGATGTCATCGGCAAAGCTATAGAAGAATTTCAGAACAAGTGTTTGTTGTCTTACACCAAAACACATGACAACACAATTATTCAGAAATATCCACTACCTAGAGTTCTGTTGCATGGGCAGACAGATGCAGATGAGACTGAAGACAGATGTTTCTTCATGGAAGCTATAAACAAGTCTGTTCATGATGCCATATCGAACAATAATGAAATTTTCTTGAACACATTCCATAACACCATGAAAGAGGTGTTTCATGGGTTTCCAGTTGATCAGGTTGGACCGGCTTATTATAACATTCCACATCCATCAACTCAAGGGACTAATCAAACTGGTACTAGCCATCAAGAAATAGCACCAGCTGGTAATGATGATGTCCATGCAGTTCAGAGCTCATTTGAGCAAGCTCAAGGCGCTACGACAAATCAGATACAGTATAATCCTAGATTGTCAGTGTAGCATGTGCAACAGCCGGTGGGGCAAGGTCAGAACCAGGTGATTAATTTTGGCACAACAGGCCACATACCATCATCAGCTCAAAAAATAGTACCATCAATTCAAAGGATCCATAGAGATATAGATCCTAACGTCTATAACCAGAGACTTCAAGTAGCAAACCAGCCAAGAACCCAATAGATAGAGATTCCACAGGGGTATCATTATGGCATAGATTATAACACCCTTCACATGATTTTGAATCTAGGGTATCAAGGTACATGGGATTTCAATCCACAGATGGGTCAGCAAGTGCAGAGAAATCTAAATTCACATGCTGACGAGTTGTTGCTAAAGGTGACCGATATGATGAAGAATCAGTTCGGTCTGAAGCCAAAAGGGCTGACCTTCTTGTACAAACGCCCATATCTAGAATTGTATGATTTAGTCGCTCTTCCTACAAATTATAGGCTCCCGGAGTTTGCTAAGTTCACTGGCCAAGATAGCACAAGCACAATAGAACATGTTAGTCGGTATCTTACACAGTTAGGTGAAGCATCCGTTGAAGAGGCCCATCGAGTTTGTTTCTTCTCCTTGTCCCTGTCAAGGCTAGCCTTCACTTGGTTTTCATCACTACCAGTCAACTCCATTGCCAATTGGGCTGATCTAGAAAAGAAATTTTATACATATTTTTATACTAGGACTAGAGAAAAGAGGATTACCAATTTGACAACTATAAGACAGAAAACTAACGAATCGGGCATTGAGTTTCTTCAGAGGTTCCGGGAAGCTAGGAATTTGTGCTTCTCATTAAATTTGGCTGATGACCAACTAGCCACTTTGGCTGTTCAAGGGATGCTGCCAACATGGAAAGAAAAACTATTGGGACAAGAATTTGACAACTTGGGTCAATTGGCTTAACGAGTGGCAGCACTAAATAGCCAATTCCAGAGTATGCGCAAAGATACCCGATTCCAGAAGAGTACCATAGTGGCCGAAGCTTATAATCCATATTCGGTCGATGGCGGCTATGAAGATAAAGAAGAAGAGGTTGCCACGGCTGAATGTAATTGGGGCAAAAAGATAGTAATGGTACCAAATCCTTGGGGAAGAGGAGTTGAGGAGAGCTATGACTTTGACATCACAAAATCAGACAAGCTCTTCGATTTCTTGCTTGAGAAGGGACAGATCAAGTTGCCCGATAATCATGTTATGTTGCCCCCTGATCAGTTGAAGAATAAGAAGTTCTGCAAGTTCCATAACGCTACTTCTCACTCCACTAATGAATGTAGAATTTTCTGGTAGCATATACAGAGGGCTATTCAGCAAGGAAGACTCAAATTTGATACGCCTCAGAAAATGAAATTTGACGATAATCCTTTCCTAGGAGATCAAAACATGGTCAATGCTAGGCTGCTCAAAGGAAAGACTAAGGTCATAACATCAACCAAATCAAGAGAAGCTAGAACAGTCGATTCTAAGATGCAAATATCGGCTGACGAATACAGAGAAATTAAAAGATGTCGCTACAAGCAAAAGAGCTGATATGAGCAGGGAGAAACGTCAAAAGATGGGGCGACTAAGCCACAGGTTACATCTCGAATTATGTTGAATAGATGGCAGCGGTAGAAGGAAAAGAATTATCAACGTTGGTTAGAAGAGCAAGAATACCAGCGCCAACAGGAAAAAGAAAGGTATGAAAGAAAGCAAGCTAAATCACATTGGAATTGTCCTTTCTTCAGACATTATTGGAACAAAGGTTTGAACTTGCCTACCAGGAATAACTGTCTAGAGTGCAGCGATCAGTATTGGGAGTTTAGGCAATCTCGAGCCAACCGCCGGTCTATCCATGCTCAAGATGCATATCATCATAATAACATGGATCGGCGCTTAAAAAATGGAAGTGTTCATAATCGGCTTGAAAAATGAGTTGTTGATCAAGACTGGGCTGATTATGAAGAAGAAGGCAACGAGAGAAAATATGTTTGGCAGGAAAGCCAATGGTGTCTAGGAGGTTTGACAAGAAGCCAGAAGAGAAGGGTGCAACGCCTAAGGAATAGAGTTGGAACGGGCTTAGGCATTCGGTAAACCTCAATTATGGCGTGCTAAGCAAACAGTCGATAGAAAGCAACCATTGGCTAGTATTCAAATGGTTTTTCTGTTGCCATCAGAGTTCAGAGCTCCGGCAGATCAAGAAGTTTATTTAGATTTTGATGAATCAAAGTATGAAGAGATAGTTGCCAAGCTGACGGTTATACAGCACGCTATATTTGATAAACCAGTCATGCATCGGCACTTAAAGGCTTTATATGTAAAATGTTTGGTTGATGGGAAGCCGATGAATAAGATGTTGGTGGACGGAGGTGCTTCTGTCAATCTCATGGCTTACACCACTTTTTGTAAGCTTGGCAAGGGACCAGGAGATCTGATTGAGACTGAAATGATGCTTAAGGACTTTGGGGGTAATGTGTCTAAGACCCGGGGGGCAATGAACGTCGAACTAACAATCGGGATTAAGACTGCTCACCACATTCGTCGTCATCGATGGAAAAGGGTCATACAATTTGCTCCTTGGTCGTGATTGGATTCATGCGAACTATTGTGTACCATCGACCATGCATCAATGTTTGATTCAATGGCATGGAGATGATGTCGAACTGGTTCACGCTGATGAATCTGTGAGTATTGCAATAGCCAATCTAGTCTTTTGGGAACTAGAAGACTTCGAATGCTTTTCTGGCAAGTTATGGGAAGGAGGCTTCATTAAAATCAGCAAGGAAAGCCAACAACCGATGCAAGCAATCGACTCTGAGAGTTTGTTTTAGTAAATAGTCACGGCTTCATGTCGGCCATTGGATTAAGGAAGAATAATGCATTGGTCCTAGATATGGACTTAGGCCGACGCATGTGAATGCTAAGTCGAATCATGAGTGCAATTCAGAGTTGATAGATCTATTAAAGGAAGTTTTGTTTCGCTTAATGAGATGCTTGGCCTGGATTGATCGGTTGTTTAACCATTGATCTAAAAAGTTCTAGTGCAACCTATCAATAGCGATCGACGAAAAATATTTAAAGGGATGTTATCTTAGCATTCGATCAACACTTGATAGCCAATTTGTTTAGTCATCGGCTCTAATAGCCGGTACCGAAAGGTATCGCCTCTAGTTCAAAAAATAAAGATCTTCGAGTATATAAAATCCGATACGATATGTATCACCTCCAGAGCAAAAACAAAAACAAAGACATTCATGACACATACAGGGGTATTGCACTGAGATACGTTCATGGAAGAGCAAGAGACTTTGTTCATTGAGTCACCCTAAGTACAAACTAATCAAAGACCTTGTTCACCACATCCTCAGCAGATGTGATGTCCACAATGGCCTCTCGCTGCAACGACGAATTCTTCGAGCAGGTCCTCATGTTCCTTAGGGCCATCACCCATCGAGAAGCTAGTCTCCATGGCATGGAGCTCATATCCGGTCTGGACTTGCACCGCGGTCAGCGCCACCGATGTGCCATGATGGACGCCATGAAGGGCAATCTCTTGGATGCGGGTTAGGATGTCGTGGAGGTAGGCATTGGTGAGGGAGCCCCGAGCATTGATGGCATCCATGCCTACGTTCGCCGCTAGTTGAAGGGACTCTAATTGCATCGTCAGGGCTGGCGATCATAGAAATAGGAAAGTTATCAACAGAAAGGACAATGGAAATTGGGATAAAGCGCTCCTAAAATTCATCTTACCCACCACCATGACATCGGACTCAGCCAGCCGCGCCCGAACGGCACTGGCCTCTTCTTCGGCAGCATGAAGAGCTGCTTGGGAGACCCCAAGATGGATCTCAAGCTGGCCATTTTCCCAAGTCACCTCAAAATAGCGGTCCTAGGCCACCCTCCACTCTCGGAGGAAGCGCCGGGCATCGTCACCATTGTACAAGTTGGAGGAATCCAACGATGAGGCCGGTGCAGAAGATGCAGCATTAGAGGGCTCACCGGCTCTTGGGAGAAGACGAAGACTGTCATTCACAACAAACCTATAGGTGAGTTAGAACAGTTCATCATCATGAATAGAAAATGTCAATCTCTCCTCATGCGTCGGAGGCGCTGGTTCACCGACATGTTCTCCTCTGGGATCTCTGCCGTGCGCTTGCCGCGGTTATCCTCGCCGGCCATGAAATTGATTAGATCTACAGGAAGGGAGGGAGGCCGCTATGGAGTTTTGCAAGGGCAAAGAAGAGCAAAGGAGCATGTATGGTTGCAAGTATAGATGTGTTCGAGGCTGGAACCCTCGGCTGGTATTTGAAGCCACGGAGCGAAGAGGTGGACGCCTCAGGACACGCAAAAGGCAACCACAATTAATAGAAGGCGAAGTGCCACTTCACTAATGCCGAAGAGAATACGGCGCTGGGCGACTAAGGACAGAAGATCGAGGGGTTATCTTAATAAAGGCCATGTTTTTAGACTTAATTGGATTAAGATTAGAAGTCTAGAATCGGCTGTTTCAAATTGGCTCTTTAGCCGAAATAACAAGTACAATTAGACGACAGAGAGGATGATCGATTCTGTGCAAGATATAAGTTGATACATGAATTATAGGTCTAGAACATCCTAGATTGCTTTCAACACTTCCAGCTGGATAGCGTCAACCTCTACGATTTGTTGCCTATCTTCTTCAACTGATCCAGGAATGTTCTCGAGGCTACTTCGGATAGCCCTGCCTTCTCTGACCTTGGCCAGCAGCTCTTGTTTCTTTTGCTTGATGGCATCGGGTATTTGAGCCAGGGTGGACTTATGACGATCAATGACAACCTTCATATTTTTTAGCTCCTTCTCAAGTTCTGCACGCCTAGCTTCTAGTCAAGACAATTCTGGGTCAATACTGAGGGAGGAGTTCTTCAAATGATCAATCAATTGTGTCAGCTCTTTAGCCTCTTTCCTATTAGAGTTCCCCTTGGCCAATAAAGTTTCACGATCGAACATATTTCTCTGAGCCTTTTTCACCTTCAGGGCCTGATCTTCAAAAATAGATAGAGGTGATAAGACTCTAGAGAGAACCGGGGACGGATTACCCTTAATAGCTAGGAAGACTCTCTGCATTGAATCAATGTCTTGGACCAAATCAGCTATATTCTTCCCAAACATTGATAATATGTCTCTTAGCTGATTTCTAGTCTCTTCTGGTAATGCTACCTTAGAGGAAGTAACTGATGAACTAATTTCATCTTCATCAAGATACTCCTCAAGATTGAAAGAGTAGCTCGTGGCTGGAAGATCGAATGCCTACATTTAAGAGAATCTTGATTAAGAGGATTGGATCAGTTTATGATGAAATGAACGGCGAGATGAATGCAATACCTTTTCCGTGATAGCCTCTCTCCGAGGAGAAGGGACAGCTGATGATGCACCAGTGATGTCTGGTTGAATTAGCTCTAGACTCTCAACATTAACATCTGCAAACATCAGGAAAGATTTTTAGCTCATGTTTTTACCGAGAAAATAAATTGAACATATAACTTCCTTACCATCAGTTTTATGCTAAACTGGGGAATCGACAATCTAAGTGTCGATAGCAACAAGATCACCTTCGATGCCGACAGGGTCATTAAGTGGACTGTTAGGCTCCTGCACTTGCATAGATGTTGCCTCAGGGAGTATCTAGCATGGTAAGAAATTGAATGAAAGATTAAAAAACTGAGTAAATCAAGAAATTAAAGGAAATACTCCGACAAGCGTCGAGGATGAAACTCACATTTTCTGCTGCTGTGGTAGCATCGGTTATTTCAACCGAAATCGGCTCCTTTTGAGGATCAACCGATGGTGGTTCAGTTGGTGTTGAATCAAACGCCTGGGACAACAATTCCGCACCCAGAGCAGATTGGGACGCAATGCTCGATAACTGTGAAAGAACAGGATCAGAAGTTGAACGTTAGTTCAAGAAATATGGATCATTTACCTAAGCAGCTAATTGTCTCATCCTATGAAGTCTTTTTCCAGTAACCGCTTTCTAAGTTGCCCCTTGAACCATCTTGCGCTTGGAAGATTGATAAGTCACAATCATGGGAGCAGCATGAGTCTTCATCAATTTCTTCAATGAAGGTGTGGGCGACCCTTTTCTTGAAACCAGGCATGGTAGCCGATAGTCTATGGGATGCCCCTTCCTATCCAAGCTTGGAGGATCAAATTCAATGTCTTAAAAAGGGTCGGTTAGAAAAGTTGGTGAAAGAATTCATCGAATAGTTATTCTTAAAAAGAAATGGCAAGTTACCTCTTCATCAGAAGCAAATTCCCCATCCAGGGATATACACAAAGGATGGACCAACCCGCAGAAAAGATGGGAGTGCCATTCTTGCCACCAGGAGTCGAAGAGAGTGGAAGAGGAGCTGACTCTGATCCAGTCGTGCATGCAAAGGGAAGGAAGATCCGATCCCAATTGAAAAACTCTAGAGGCTTCCATCACCTCACTGATGTCTTCTCTCGGCTTCAATATGTTTCTGAAGAACAATTGAGGGGGGAGCTGGCCAAAAGCCAAATTGATGGGCTACGAAAGATGGATTATAGAACTCATAAGTTGGGAGGTTGCCTGGAAGGGAGGAGCCTATAGCCATTTTGCCATGACCATGACAAAATTCGGCAGGAAGAACGCAGGACTTGATGAAGGAATTAAAAATTGTAGCCACCGCCTCATCCGAACAGTCTAACTCAAATCAAAACTTGAATGGGAAGATTAGCTCGTCATTCTCATCATCATCGTATGGTAGCCAAGTCAAGATGTTTGCGTCAAACCCTCTGTAAAACTTCTTGAAGAGATGGCCAATATCTATATCAATTGTTATGGCCGATGCATCCTCACCATAGCTCATGCATTGCCGAGTTCTTCCTTCTTCACCTCTATATTCCTCATCAAAGTTGGAGGAAGGGAAACTCAGGCTTCTGAGATCAGGCCTTACAATCTTATGCATATACAGGTTGAGCCACATTTGTATCAACCACCAAGGGACACTAATGGTATGCATTGGTTCATTCTTCAGTAATTGTGCGGCTACTTGGTACATCAGATGATAAGCAGCTCCTAGTAGATACTTTCCAAGAGGGATGTCCTTGCCTACTACTAGATGCTCTGCTATGAGTTTGTGATTATAAGTCGGACCACAAGATGACCCACAAAAGACGAATCTCTCCATCCACATATTCAGAAAGGCCACATATTCCCTTTCACTAACAGTTGATTCGTCTCTAATATGGTTCAGAATATAACTTGCCCATCCTATGCAGTCTGATATTTTGGCTAATTTCTTGGAACCAGCACTCAAGTACTCATAAGGATGCACTAACCCAGTTATCCTAAGGCCGGTCAACATGTAAACATCGGCTAAGGTAATAGTCATCGAGCCATGACCAAAGACAAAAGCATTCAGGGCATTGGACCAGAAATAGGATGCGGAAATCAAGAGTGAATCATTCCTCTCCATCTCAGACAATAAAAGTGTCAAACATTGATTCAAATCATACACCTCCCAATCTCCGCCCTTTTTCTCGAATACCCTATGAAACCAATTTCTCCACCCCTTGGGCATTTTAGGCCAGTTTCTGAAGGGGTTTTTGATATTCCAGGAGGACAAGTCCACTACAGATTGTTTGAAGGTGATTTGGTTGGTTTCATGATGGATGAAATCAGATGGGTCAGGGTCACCCATAGGACCAAGAAAATAGACATTGGAAGCAACAGCTGATGGAATCAAGATTTCATTCCTCATTTCCTAGAAATCGGATGGAATAAATTTAAGGAGAAAAGAAATACAGGGTAGTGGCTGGTACTCGGAGAATGGAAACCTTGGAAGGCATACCTCAGGGACATGGTCGCTGGTCGCCATTAAAGCCGAAGTAGATT
This sequence comes from Miscanthus lutarioriparius, assembly GCA_904845875.1. NCBI lineage: Eukaryota > Viridiplantae > Streptophyta > Magnoliopsida > Poales > Poaceae > Miscanthus > Miscanthus lutarioriparius. Next base: position 47,711,366 of record CAJGYO010000004.1, read on the forward strand.
TGAGTCTGACAAAGAACGCTTGAATAATGACTTGATAGAATAGAGGATTTGCTAGGGTTTGAGGCCTTGGTGATGACGGTGTTAGATATTAAGATTTGCTCAAGGAAAAGGGAAAAGGCAAAAAGGCCGAGTGAGTTGGAAGAGGTACTATTGGGATATTATATAAAACTCAGACCGGGAAGTCAGGAATCATGCGTATATCTCGGAATGGAACGGTTGCGGTGTGGTAAATGGATAAATAGGAATTTTGGAATAAAATCACTTTTATCCCAAAATTGGGGGGCATGTGTTTACACCAAAATTTGGGAGAAAAACACGGGAATTCGAAGGCTTCCAAAATTGTGCCCATCAAGGAATCGATTGCATAAGGATCGATATCAGCTGATTCAGATATGACTCTGAAATTGGATCTCTTTGGATGATGTCAGCAGATAGCGATGATGAGCTATGGTTGGCGCCAGGAAGCTACATGTCGGACTCTACAAAAAGGGAAAGATTAGGGTTCAAGTTATCTTAAATTAGGAATGTTTTCTTCTATGCCGAATATTGTAATGATTCGTGCTCGAGTAGGATTCATGTTTAGGCTCCGGGTATAAATATTAGACCTCGGCTATTGTAAGGTCACACAATCAATCAAATACAAGTTACTTTTGTTGGCTCCGGCTTGCCTATAAGTACCATCATGTCTTATACTTCTGTTCGTACAGCTGCATCGATCCGGTCGACCTCCACTGCGACTCTGGTATAAGCTAGTTATCGACTCTTGTTTAGTTCAAGTATGGCTGCATTGATCCGGTCGACCTCCACTACTTGAACTAGATTAAGGTCAAGTTATCGGCTCTATCTAAGGATGACGTCCTTCAGATAGATTCATTAAGTTACCAATATTGCTTATTGCTTTCATTATTTATTTAATTACAGCAATATCACCTTGCTCGATTGGGATTGATCTAGATCGGCCTTATATCTTGTTTAACCCATCGTTTATTAATCTAAACTGATCTAATCTGCATCTTCAAATGATGAGTTATGTTTTATCGGCTATTTTATGTCAATCTTGATCGTGCATAGTATGCGGTTAAGGCATGTTTGGTCTTGAATAGATCTATTGGCTAATAAGAACCATTCCATGGCCTGTTATCACAGCCTGTGTGATTCTGCCTCACACCCCACTGTTAGCACCATGGAGTGCGGATCGTTACTTGATAGATCTATTCCTGATAGGGCATGACCTTAACTGTGCACTATGCCTGAATCGGCTGTTTTAGCCGATATCGAGTGTTTTCACATATGCAGTTCACGTCACGAGATCGTTGAAGTAAAAATAGGTTGAAAGATGTGTTAGCCCCATAATCTTATTATTGTATTGTGGCCTGCATGATTCTGCCTTATGCCCCACTGATATTAGTAATAAGGTAGGGTCGTCGAATTTATCGCTGTTTCTACGGCCTACATGATTCTGGCTCATGCCCCACTGATCATAAGGATAGATGAGATCTAATATGTTCATTAGATTTATCTCTATTAAATGGTTAAATGATGATGAGATGCTTCTTTTATGTAAAAATAGATTCAGTTACTCGTAATCATTAGCTTAGCATAAACTAATTATTGTTGACATCCTATTGCCATTGACTAATATTTATCTAAATAACGATATTCATCCTAAATGATAACTGATTTTTCTTCCATCATCCCATGAGCCTTAACTGATTTATTCTTATGAGTATGCTGGAATTGACTATTTAGTCGATTTCCTTCCACATCGGCTCTCAGAGCCACACATTCGGGACTATCTGGCAACACCGACATGTTCCACCTTAAATTACTGATTAGCTTTCTCTCCTTGTCAATTGCAGGGTCAAATTGACTGGCATGTCTTGGAAGGAGTGCATAGGATCAATAATCCCTACGTTGAAGCTAGGCGGATCTCCTGCTCCATCGAGCGGACCCTTCCGGCTTGCTCGTGTGCCTCGGCACGGGACGAAAATTTTGTGCCAACACCGTCCACCAAATAAATACTCTGTTCATTTTTACATGGGTCTCTCTAAAGTTTTCATATCCCAAAAAGGAGTATGGGCTATGCTATAAAAAGAGACAAAAAAAAGAAATCCATGCCAAAGGGCATGAGAGAAAAAAGGCATGCCAAAGAGCATGAGGAAGAAAAATAATCCCATGCTAAAAAGCATGAAGAAAAAAAAGAGAAGAGAGAAAGGTAGCCCATACTTCAAAGACAACCATAAAAATGAGAGAGTCATATGCAAAGGAGTACAAAAATATTTAGAAATAGGAAGATTTCAAAATTCCACATACTTGCACTTCTTGATCAAAGTGTATGACTTGCATCTCCTTGGATCTAGTTTTTGACCTAGCAATATTATGTGATGCAAGTATGCCTCTCTTTCATACCTACCTAAAACTCCACAAAAGGCCTATTAGAATGTAGGATGAAAAGAAATGCAATATCAAGCCTTTAGTGAGGAGCATACACATTTGAGCGATCGAGTGAATCATTTGAGGAACTTACTTTTTATTTGCCAAACTCTTAAAAACCTCCAGAAAGAAAGTTGATCAAGTAATGAATGACTAGCGGTTCTGTAAGACCGTTCTATCTTGCAACCACCCGAGACTTGGAAAAGCAACAAGCCCCACATGGATCAAGGTAAAAGGGTGGATAAAATGCTGACTTATTTGAATCAAGGAAGAATACTTTGTTATAAACATGGTACTTGTGAATTGTTGTCGGCATTGAAGGAACTCCTAATCAACAACCAATGTCTTAGCTCTTGCTCGGGATGAGCAAGGGGTAAGCTTGGGAGATTTTGTTGGCGGTCCTTAGCGACAACATTTTACCGCCAACTAAGATCCAAAAGAGAGGAAACTAAGCATGACTTACACATATTATCAATATATCTATGTTATGAAACCAGAGCTAAGTTCTTATGCTATTCATTTAGCATATAGAACTTTATGCTTAATCTTTCATACATATATGTTTAGACCAAGACCTAAATTGAGGTAAAAGGTTCTACTTTAAGATTAGTTTTGGTCGTTATATTCTTGCGGATTCATCGTCCATCCCCATGGCGGATACTCTAGTAAGATGACTCCTAATAAAGACGGAAGTTCCTGGCCACCGCTAGAGTAGTAACCAATAGTGTAGACATGGTGTCTATGTTAGAAGTTACCTTGGTTTGCCCCATATCCCATAGTTGAGGGGTAGGCAGCAGGTGGTGATAGCCCTATCCATCCTTTAGAATCCCCCATATTTGGATATGGCGTAGAGCTGTAGGCCAGCAATGCTTGGCAGACCAGTGTTCACCGGTGCCCAAAGTAAGTTTATAGTGTCCAAAGCTATCTTAACTTAGGATCTTTACCATTAGAAATTTATGTATTTGTATGATATGCTAATATTAGCATAGCTATACAGGATAAGCCTGCTCTAGTTTTGGTTTATTCTTTATTCTTTCTTTTATCTTTATCCTTGAGATTGGCTTGAGCGTGTGTGTCACACTATCCAACATTTATCATGGTTTACCCCTGCTAGGAACTTTGGTCTATTATATAGTCATGTTATCTTGACCATGTCCCCACTAGAGACTCTTATACCATGCCTTCCTTTGAGAAAATATAAATGAACGATACCTAAATACTTTCAAGTGAAATGCTACAACGATATATCCATGCATTTGTGGAATATTTTTGCATGTGTTCAGAAATATCGTCATGGTGTTTCTGGTGCCATCGCTTGGAAACACCAATCCTAGTGATGACGCTAAGAAATGCCAACAAGAATTTCTAGCGCCGTTGCCGGGGATGGACTTAAAAACTCCATACTTGGTAATTACGTTTAGAAATGCCAATAAGCATTTCTAGCACCATTGCCGGGGATGGACTTAAAACTCCATACTTGGTAATTGCATTTAGAAATGCCAACAATGGGCAAGCTTCCATGTGAATATTTTGACCTTCAGAGGAATATTGTTGTTCTAGACATTGTTCCAATGTCGTTGGGCTCCATCAGGTGCACTGCTAGTAGACTGCATGTTTAGCGCTAGCTCTAGCTTGAAGGCTAGATTGTGTGCACTCCGAACTATGAAAATCCCTGTTTTCTCCAAATGCCATGGCACAAAATCCTTCGCCTGTCAAGCATGTAGCTTAATGCGACTTATTGCATCCATGTAACCTGGACTGGACAAGCTAGTTAGCCTTCTAAAGTCCCAATTTTGACCCGAGGAATCTAGTTTTTGACTCTATAGATTGCTAGCTCTAGTTTTTGTCTCCTTGGCTTCTCCCGCTTCTCTCGCTTTCCCTACTTCTTTACACTAACTCGCACCTTTCACAGCCACATCATAACCCCTATCACAGTTCGATTTTGGCCTCAGCAGTAAGCTGTCAGCAGTGATAGTCATAACCACCGTCGTCGCTATCTGAGACCGACTGAGATGTTCACTACACCACCATTTTGGCTTATCATCCATCCATGATAAGGTTCTTACTTCCATCACTTTGGAGCATGGCTCACCTATGTGGGTATGCATTAACACCACCGCATGGCTTATGATGCATCTATGATCAGATCTTTATTTCATCACATTGAGGCCCGACCCGCCTGTGTAGGTCTACACTCACACCGCCGTATTGGCTTATGATCCATCCGTGATCGGGTCCTTGTTTCTGTCGCATTGGAGCATGACCCACCTGTATTGAGGTGAACATCACCGTTGCTTCAACGAATGAACCACCTGGTCATAGGGCATCGTCACCGTCGCGTTGCAGTACGATCCACCCATGATGATCCTTTAGTCGGTGTCGGGTTACTAAATGATTCGGCGGTGATATACTATTGACCCCTGCCGCATCAGACGAATATCGGCAGTGATGACAAAACAACCAATGGCCCGTACATCCGACGGTGATAGAATTGCTTCCGGTTTTCACAATGTATTTACTAATTCATCTAGGCCTTCATAACTTACTAAACACATACCATACACATATAATCATTACACATCATTCATCATGTCCACAACGAAGAGTACTTGTTATAATAACAATGCTCGACACTAACATAACAATTGTGTCAACTGATGAATTAATACAAGCGGTACATAGATAGCATAATATAGGTTCTACTCCCTATAGACTTACGTAAGGTAGATGTGCTCCGCTCCATCAGATTGGCACTCCTTGGTCAGCTTAGCAGCCAATGCACGATGGAACCCGTCTTCTTCCTCCCATTGCCATTGCAAAAAAATCATTCAGAAGCATCGAGACTCCAAAACCTGCACAATGCAAAGCAACGGAATTAATAATTAATAATATTCAACATACCATTGGTTTAGTTATCAAGCCAAAATTGGACTATATATAGACTCAAAACAACTCCCTATCTAAACAAAGAAATGTCCTAACAATAAAATACAGCATATGCACCTTTACTGCTCTACTAATGACTTAATGAACAAAGGAACATAAGGAAGATAGTGAGGTCTGTTGATACATAGACTCCAGGTAGGTCTAGGATGTTGGATGACCCATGTAGGGAGGACATGAACTTTTCCATGGTTCATGTCATGTGCTTGCAGTGTTCTGTCCTCCCCAACAAGAAAAATCAAATTCCATTCAAGGTGAACTGCAATCACTTTCTACTCTGCATCACAAACCTCGTAACCAAATTCCATATTGTTCTATCCAAATATCTCCATTGTGGTCACTGTATGCTTCAATGTCCATCTATTACTACCATAGTGTAAATATCAGCAGTACATAAACACAACTGACCCTGGGCTTCATGGATGGAGATTGCATCACCACGTGACTTCTGTATTTTTGTCCATGTCTTTCCATCCATATCAACAACAACGATCTAGGAGAACTCGAGCCAGTGCATAAAACCATTAAGAAACACACTTCTTGCATATGTGGATAATATAATACCGTCGCCCCATTCAGATTCTTTAAAGATCCAAGATGCACTCTTAGATGAGTAGATGCTCACACCTATGGACTCACCCTCCCTCTTCCTAATTTCAAACACATGGAAGTGTGAGGAGACTATCGGATCAAATCTCAAGCGAGCCTCGCCACAAGAACGGAGATTATTTGGTAGTAGCAACCATTTGTTAGTCGTCGAATTACAGACAACATAGCGACACCCAAAACACCAGTAGAGGATGAGGTCCGCTGTAGTAATCTAATACGATGACATCATGAATGGGGAAGGGTAAGAAGGACAAGGAGGGTGTTCACCGGTGACGCTGGCAAAGTGGCGTTTACCTTTCAAGGTGCGATAGGAGAATCTGACAACAATCTGGGGTAGCTCCTTTCGGTACTCGACGTCCGAGATGAGGTGGTTCCAGGAGCGGCAGACACACTTGCAGCTGCACAAGGAGCGGGTGGTGAGGCGGTGGAGGATGAGGACCAAGACATGGTCTGTTAGGATGCCCACTCCCTTTATTTTGTTTAGGACCTCCTACAGCTTGACAAGGATCTGCTAGAGCGGCAAACACACACTAATCAGATGGAAGCTTGCTTCCTACTTATATGAGTGAGGAGGGGAATAAAAATCCAAGAAACATGGATAAGGAAAGTGCGAAAGCATTACCCTTGCGTTTGGATCTTGCAGCAGTGAGCTCGAGCGGGCACGACGGTGAGTACCACCTTGGTCACTGGTGGATCTGTGCGGGGCAGTGAGGCGTACCGGCGTAGCGGCGTGGAGCACTATATTGTCGGCGGTGAGCGGTAGTGATGGGCAATAGTAGCACTGAGGAGGAGGTAGACAAGGTGGGAAGCGGTCTTTGTAAGCTAAAGTTGGGGCCACGACAATGCAAATTTGAGCGAAACTTTGTAAATATGCACGGGAGATTTGGGCGGGCTTGGAAATTAATGATAGCGGTGCCATCCTGACCGTCTGGAAGTGGCGGTGAAGTCTGTCGGCGGTGGTGCTTGCGTGTCACGAATATCACCTAACAACGGACGTGACATACAGTCGCAAAATCTAAGGTGCTCGGGGGCTACCATCACACTACCGGTCATAGAAGACCGCTTCCTTATCACACAAAATAAACATCACAGTAAAGATAAGGAAGATCCCAAAAAATACATAAGTTAATAACATTTCATATTTCATGTAAATAAAACATGCATATTCTACGCTAAAAATTCAGTACATAAAATAAAATTCTACTACAAGACTAGCTTCGGCGGGATGCGGATGGCCCTCCGTCGGGCCTTCTTCCAGGCTTGTAGTAGGGGCCCTTTCCCATGCGGCGGCAGGTCCGCTGTGTTAATTGAAATATAGATAGTTAGTTTTGATTGGTGACAGGAACTACGTAGTAACTTATAAAAAATTGGAAGAAGGTTGATCTAAAAAAACATCATCACACAGACTTATTATTTCTTTAGTACCTTCTCCTTGCATGCTTCCTTGTCGGCCCTATTGGCCGTGTGGCGCTTGTCCCTACGAGCCTTCACCCACTGATTGTCGCGGTAGTCCCCAACTCCACCAAGCTCGTGGTCGCGGGCCATGGCGTCGTTGTTCAGGATATACTTGGCCAAAGCACTATGCTCTGGCCTAGAGATCCCCTCGCCTCTGTGAGACTTCCCATTCATGTGCTGCAGCAACTCGTGAAGACTCCATGATGGCACTTTCTTGCCGCAGCAAAAAGGACACACAAAGGTGCCCTTGCCATGACCACAAAACTTGATGCCTCCATTGGAGAGGCCGAGTAGGATCTCGCTATCGTTCTCTTAGAATTTAGACTCATCTGAATATGAGTTTTTGATCTCGAAGTCACTATGGCCAGCCATGCTTGCGGAGACATTTGAAGAAAGCAAGACAAAGATCAACTACAAAATTTTGCAAGTTTAGAGTGGAGAAAGCAACACACCGCATACCCCCTTCTTATATTCTTCGTGCTACTAATGATGAATCACCATATGAAACATCGATGGGAGCTGTCACACCATCGAGAATTGATGTCTAATTCCATATTCATCGCATAACATAATTCATCCGATCAAGTCTCGCATCACATTTTTTTGTGAGGATTTAATTAAAAGCTAAGCAGAAGTCAGTACACGTGACCATGTCCCTCTATTAAAAGCCAAGCAGAGGAGCCATTGATGTTGAAATGTTATTGTAACACCACCGTAATGCATGTGTGCACCAAATAAATAATTCAATTTACAAACTAAACAAAGATGGCACACTAGTTTAGCTAAAATAATGACAACATCCATCATTGAGGAAATTAACATGTCCATAGACAAGCAAACAACATTGGTCCATTTAAAATGCATGATAGAGAGATACATCAATTGCAGCTTTATTTACGGCTCTACTAATGATTCCAAGAATGAGGGAACATAAGGAAGATAGAATGGTCTGCAGTTGAACTCTTTTTTAACGCTACATCTAACATACCGAAAGGCATGGGCAGGGATGACATGAACTCTTTTGTGGTCCATGTCATAAGCGGTGATTGTTCCATCCTCCCCAGCAAAGGAAATCATATTCCATTCTGGGTGAACTGTAATAACTGTGTACTCTACTCGGCAACTCAATCCATGAAACCAAATCTAATATTAATCCTTCCAAATAGGATCCGCGTGCTGACCGTATACTTCAATGTCCAATTATTAGTACCATAGTCTTCAAGGATCCAGATTGAAAGCTTAGAATCATTGGGATCAACAACAGTACATACACACAAGTGACCCTGAGCTTGATGCATGGAGTGTTGAAGACCACTAGGCCTATCAATTTGCCTCCATGTGTTTCCCTCCATATCCACAAGAAGTATCATAGAGTACTCCCAGAGCGCCCCATAATGTGCAGACAACCGTTAAGAAACACACTTGGCTGTTTGTAAAATGTCGCATCAGTATCCTCACCCCATTCAAATTCCTTATAGATCCATACTGTAGTTCAGATGAGTAGATCTCCACACCTATGCACAAACCGTCGACATCGACATACTCAATTACATGGAAGTGCGAGGAGGCTATCGGATCGAACCCCAAGAGAGCCTCACCAATAGAATGGCCAACATCATGGGTGCTAGGTGATCGTATATTAAACTTCTAGGTTATTGGATTACAGACGACATAGCGGTATCCATTAGCCCCTAGGCACCAGCATAGGATGAGGCCGTTGTAACAATTTGAGACAACTATATTATTAGGGTTGAAGGGCAAGAATTCTAAGGAGGGGGCGTACACCAGAGATGCTGGTGAAGTTTCGATTGCCGTTCTCACTAACATAGAAGAAGCCGGCCACAGTCTAGGGCAGCACCTGACGGCTGTCGGAGATGAGGCGCTTCCAGGAGCGATAAACACATTTATAGGAGAACAAGGAGTGAGCGGGGAGGTAGTGGAGGATCTCCAGAACAAGATCCTCTATGAGACTTAATAGTGCGTTCCTGTTGTTGGGGGCCACCTCCATTTCAAAGAGCCTACGATCATGATTGTGTAGTAGGATGTGAGCTTCCTCAGTAATGAGATCACTAAAGAGGAGAATAATCTGACAAAGATCCATTAGTGAAGTGTGAAAGCATACTCTTGCCTTTGGATCTAGTAGTGGCATGGCGCGAGGCGTGCAATGGTTCACACAAATTACGAGAGGAACAATGCGCTGGCCGTGCAGGAGGTGGCGGCGGCGTAGCACGAGGCGTGCAATGGAGAGAGGAACAATGCGCCAACCTTGAAGATGGAGAAGTGGAATGGTGATGCAACTGTGTTGTGGGTAGTTGGGAAATGGGGAAATAACTCACGCTAAATATATTACCGTCGGTAGACCAAACGGTCATGTAGAGCCGGTGGCTAGAACGCATATCCAGTCGGCTTGGCTTTTCATGCGACGGAGAAAATACCACTGCCGCATCTACTGTTAACTCATGGGTGCTAGAAGTTTCAACGACCGGTTTCCTTGCTCAGGAGGCCTCGCTATGGGTACAACCGGTGGTGGAAGCATAACACAGTCGTATCTATCACTACGGCAGTGAATGTGACGATAGTGATAAGTCAATCTGTAGTAGTGCTTTTTTGAATCCATAGAACCAAATATATACCATAGCTTCCACTTCTCCATCCTGCTTCTCGCCCCCTCCTCTCACCTCTTCATGCTCTCTTGCTCTCCCCGACTCTCTCCGACATGGGTGTGGGCAGGGTGATGGCGCGAGCAGGCTGTGGCGACGGTGCCCCCTCCTCCTCCTCCTCCTTAGCACTCTGAAAGGTCTTAATGGCTAGAGGGGGTGAATGTAACACCTTTGGTGTTATGAGCTTGCTTAGCACTGAGGTTTAGACCTAAGAGGATTCAACGAAATGATTTTCTCTTAGATTTTAAAATTTAACTGATGTTTAAAAGTGTCATTTTGGCAAATTATACTAAACAATGGGTTAATTAGTTCCTAGATGTTTTGTTTCTATGAACTTAGTAGATGAAAATGCAACTGTTGATTTGGTGAATAGATGTTGCTAATTGTCGAAATTAGTAAACCGATAGCGATATATATAGGTATATATGTACACTCATGTATTTCATTTTGGTAAGTATGTTGCCACATTAATTAAAGTAGTGTACAAACTTTTTACTTTCTGAGTGTATCTCTATAGATAAGTATACGTTTAAACATACAATAAATATATGCATGTGTATATGGATGTTAGTGATAAAGAAATAATGACATATTTGTAATTACGTAATTATTTTTATATTTTGGTAAAACACACTCACGTACACAACACACTCATGGGTGCCTGTGTGCACATCTAGCCTCGTCACTGCCTTGCTGTGCGCTGGCCTCGTTGCCAGTCTTGCCTCTGTGGCCACGCTACCAACGCCATTTCCTGATAGGCTGTCTCATTGCTACTACCACGTCCGTCTCCTCGCCGTGTCCGCCGAACCGAGTACCATCATTACGCTTGGCTGCTGTGACATAGCTGATAATTATCGTGGCGCGTTCCTCGCCTCTTGATCCATCCACCCATTGTGCATCTGTGCCGCTTAGCAGTCGTCGCGTAGCGGCTGTCTGTTTTGGCTCCTGGGGTGACAAGCCACCTCATTGTCGTCCTAACCAATAGATGACGAGGTGCGTCCCCCGCTTGGAGTTAGTCATCTAATTTAGTTGTGTCGCGCCGCGTTGTCAAGTCGTGTTTGCTCTTTCTTTTTCTTTGCATGCCTGCCTCTGCTTGTTTCTTCTCTGCGTGGTACTACTGTTGTACTGGATGAGCGCAGTAGGCCATGTGCGCATGCTTCCTCGCGTCCTTGTTGCTGCCGCGCTGCCGTTGTCTTTTGCCTTAAAGGAAGATGGTCCTGCCTTGCCTTCTTTTCCCGGCCCTGCTGCATCCCTCAGAGCACCAGGCCGCCATAGCATGGCGCTGCCCCTCTCGAGCCCCATGCCAAGTCCTTTTTTGAGTCGCCGACCGGACCACGTGCTCGTGGTCACTGTCAATCGGGAGCTCACTTAGGTCTCCTCGCCTTATTCTCTACACCCTGGTGTCCGCGCCCTTGCCCCAGCTACTACTTTTCCCCACGCCGCCGCTCTCCTCCGCGTGTAGCACCGGCGTCCCCTCCTCTTCCTCCCCACGTCGTGTTCTCGTCCGGCCGCGCCCATGGCTCGCTGCTCCACGGCGCTCCCCCTCCAATCACGCCATAGCTACGCCTACCACCGTGCACACTACGCACCCATGCTGCCGTGCTCCTCCTGCTCGCACCCCATGGTTCCTCCCACGCTCCGCGCACCGGTGCCCCCGCTGCCGCCAGGTGCACCTTGAGTACGCTGCTCTCTGCACCGGTGCTCCCCGCTATCATCCGCGCTGGTCGCCTGCTGCTGATGCCGCCGTGGAGCTCCGCTCGGTCTGCGCGCCTCCCGTCTATAGCACCCCATCGTGGCCGTGCTGCTGTCACGCCCGCCGTGGCCATTTCTGCCATCGCGCATGAGCACTCCTTGTCCGCTAGTGCCGAGGGGCCCGCCCTTGGTAGCCACCGCACCCGTGCAACAACACCACCACCGCTGTCGTCAGCCGTTGGCTGTTGCGCCTGCCGCGCCTCTGCGGGCCACGGCTGGGATTGCCTTGGCCACACCATGTGCATCTAGGTCCACCACTGCCCCATAGCCGGTTCTCCACCATCGTTGTGCCACCCTTCGTGCCGAATCGCCGCCGGCTGGTGTTCCCCTGTCGTGCTCTACTTTTGTGGAAGAAGAGAAGGTGAGAAATAGGAATAGAAACCTTTCCTTGGGTCCAGATGCGAAATGCTAGACTCATATGAATAGTGTATATTGGATTACGACTCGGTTTGGTAGAATTGCATGGTCCTTTCTACATAAATTTGTGTCGCGCTTGGGCCATGCCGCGTGGGCCGGCCTGTTGGGCCATTCGCCTATGCCTCCTCGGTCGTGGCCTGCTCGGCGTTCGCGTGGGCCAGCGTTCCGCCGCTAGTCCACCACGCCGTGTTGGGCCGTGCGCGCGCCTACGAGCTGGGCCGGCTCACCGGTCATGGGCCACGACTGGGGCCACGCGTCTGCTGGGCCGATTTGATGGCCGCTGGCCCTCTTTAGTTTCTAAAGCATTTGTTAATTTAGTTTCATAAATAAACTTGTAAAATCAATATAAATTTGTGTAATTGTCCAAAAATTATGAAACCAATTTTGTTAAGTTTCTACAATCATGATCTATCTGATAGGGTGTTTCATTCACATAGATTCGGTATGTTTTGAGGGTTGCTTTAATTATTTTAAAACATTTACTATTGTTAAAATGTGAACTTGTAGGAATTTCCGTGATAAATCGGTGATAGTATTAACTCTAAAAATTTTACAGTAAATTACTAAAAATTATTAGCTGCTCACGGTACTTTTTGTAGCTCCAGAATAATTAGTTTGCTAGATAGATAATGATGTCTTATTTCGAATAAAGATTAAATTGATAGAATGGAATAAAGAAACACCTTGGAATTGTATAACTAAAACAATTATTGGGAAATAACGTCTTATTCGACAATATGGATACATAGCCTAATTACGGTCATCGTTAGAACTAGTTTGTTAACTTGAAAGGCGTAAATCGTATTTTATGAGTCATGGTTGCAGTTGATTAATTACGTCTTTGCATTGCATCGCATTGCATATAATATAGGTACGATGATGGGTCATTGGATCAAGTGAAGGATGAGTGGGAATCTAAAGATGGTGTAATGATGTTCTATCTAGGAGATGATGCAATGGGCTTTCTATTCAGATGATGGTGGATGATCTAAAGATGCAAATACTAACTTTTGGTTATATTTTACCCAGACAAGCCCTGGTGCATAACCCCTACTTTCCTGTACTTTAAATTATATTTGTGCATTAAGTTTTTAGGAGTCGAATGAAACCCACTTGCAAATCCATCTTTATCCTATGAGTCTTTCTATTATGACAGGATCGTGTAGACTGCTATGCTACAGGACTCCGGTAGAAGTCGAGTGATTGCCTGTCACTCGCGAGATATAGGAAATATATTACTGTATTATTATCACTTGGAATATATAAAATGGTGACCGGGCAGGGATATGGTTTGGGGTATTGGTGGGTGTAAGAGGTTGTGTCCTGCGGCCAACGAGACATAGCTTGGTTACACTATTTTCCCTGTTCGTGTCGGTTATGGACCGGTCATTGCATAAGACTCTAGGCAAGTCATAGACTTATTATCCTGAGCACATAATTGGGTATGGGCGCTTGGAAGACTTGTTACTCTCTTATCACTAGTTCTGGCTCTTTCTGGACCGACTGTCTGGGTGGCTTTTGGGTTAGGAGGTCCTTGCACCGCATTGTGTCCAGGACTCAGGGGCAGGGGCTTGGAGTCCCAGTTTGGATGAGGACTTGGACCTCATGACAAGAGGGTAGTGGGTTGGTCCTGCTTGTGCTTGGGGTACAAGCGGGGCGTGTGTTTTTGGGGTACCCAGCTGGGGGCATTGATTCACGAATCGCCGGGCGATCCGGTATGGCTTGTTTGGGGGTCTAGCACCGTAGTAAGAACTAAAAGATGAAAAGTGGTGAAATGGAACTGATTGCTCAACTCTTGCTTGAAAGTAGCACAAGTGCTTACATAGAATGGTTAGTTAATGAACTAATGCACTGCGAATAAAAATTAAATATAAGGACGCACTTTTAGTAATGCTCCTGCAGATGCAATAAACCCACAAGCCAGATAGCCTTGCATATCCTTAGAGTCTTTTCATTTCTCTTGTAGGGTAAGTCTTGTTGAGTACAATTGAGTACTCAGGGTTTTATTTCCCCCTGTTGTAGGTGACAGGTGGAGGCTAGAGCTGACCTTTGTGTGTGGATTCCTCCTGGTGGGCTCAGAGAGGATTTCCTTTACGCTGCGATCATAGTTTTTATTTATAAATCTCACCAAATGTTTTATTAAATGGAAGTTTTATAATCTGTTGTCATAGTTTGTCTATCAATATTTCATCCTGTCATAAATAGATGTTTAATTCCGCTGTAACTCTGTTCACCTGTTTATATTCCGCTATTCAATTAAATTGTTCATAACTCTAATAATATGATTACATTCCGTTGTTATAACAATAAATATTAAACTCTGATGTTGTATTAAAAGTGATGTAAGAAATGATTAAGAATGATGTAAAGCTTTATTCTCTCTTTTGTGGTCCTGATGGAAAAATGTCAATTTTTGGGTTCTCCCTTGGGGTGTGCCCGATGGAACCGTGTAATTTATGTTCTCCCTTGAGTGCTTAGTGTCTAATGGAAGACAAGCACTCTTAGGAGGCATTAGATTAGGTGGTTCTGCCACGGTGAATAGGCTATTAAAAATTTTCTACAACAACACTAAGACAAGAGATTAGTAAATAAGATGGCGGAGCGAATTTTGCACTAGCTCTACACTTGTGTTGCAAGTCACCTAACCAATTCTAATTCTATGATCTCTAGTATACCACACAATGGCTAGGTCGCTAATACTACCACTAGTCAGCAACCTAGACAAGTAATTCAACTAATTACTTCTATGCTACACTAGAGAGCTACTCTACTAGCTAGGCTACCTCTACACAAGATGTCTCTACAAAAGTAAATACAAGAGAGAAGAGGGATCGTTACCAAGCCAGGCAAGCGAAAAATCAATCACAATGAATATCAATAGACACAATGATTTTTTCACTGAGGTTCACTTGCTTGCCGGCAAGCTAGTCCATGTTGTGGTGATTCACCTACTTGGAGGTTCACGCGCTAAAATAGGCATCACACGCCTAACCCGTAATCGGGTGCCGCACAACCAACACAAGATGGGGATCACACAAGCCACAAGCAATCCACTAGAGTACCTTTTGACTCCACTGGGGAAAGGTCCAGAACCCCTCACAATCACCATGATCGGAGCCAGAGACAATCACCTTCCTCCGCTCGACGATCCTCGATGCACCAAGCCATCTAGGTGGCAGCAACCATCAAGAGTAACAAGTGAAATCCACAGCGAAACACAATCACCAAGTGCCTCTAGATGCAATCACTACTACACTTAGACCTTTCACAGCCACATCGTAACCCTCATCACAGTCCAATTTTGGCTTCGGCAGCAAGTTGTCAGCAGTGATGATCGTAGCCCTCACCATCGCTATCTGAGACCGACTGCGGTGTACACTAACATCGCCGTATTGGCTTATGATCCGTCCGTGCTAAGGTCCTTACCTCCATCGCATTGGAGCATGACCCGGCTGTGTGGGTATACACTAACAACGCCATATTAGCTTATGATCCATCCATGATTAGGTCCTTGTTTCCATCGCATTGGAGCACGACCCGCCTATGTAGGTGTACACTTACACCGCCATGTTGGATTATCATCCGTCCATGATCAGGTTGTTGTTTCTATCGCATTGTACCAAGACCCGCCTCTGTGGGTGTACACTAACACTGCCGTTTTGGCCAATGATTAGGATCACAGTCGCCTTGCACAACGAACCGATTGTGTGTAGTGTGTGTTCACTGTCGCTTTGGCAACTAACGCTTCAGTGTCTAGGTGAACATCACCGTCACTTCACTGTATGAGCAGTCTGGACATAGGTAATGGTCACCGTCGTGTTGCGGTATGATCCACCTCTGAAGATCCTTTAGTCGGTGTCGGGTTACAAAGCCATTCGGTGGTGATACACTATTGATGCCTACCACATGAGACGAATAGTGGTGGTGATGACAAAACAGCCAATGGCCTTTACATCCGACGGTGACAGAATTGAATCCGGTTTTCACAATTTATTTACTAATTGAGCTAGGCCTTAATAACTTACTAAACACACCATACAGATATAATCAATACACACCATTCATCATGTCCACAACAAAGAGTACTTTTTATAATAAGCGACACTAACATAACAACTGTGTCAACTCAAGAATTAACACAAGTGGTACATAGATAGGAGAATAAAGGTTCTGCTCCCTACAGAATTACTCACTTACATTACGAAAACGAGGTAGATGTGCTCCGCTCCTTTAGATTGACACTCCTGCTTGCAAGGCAAAGCTTCCTTCAGCTTGGTAGCCAGTGCACCATGGAACCCCTCTTCTTCCTCCCTTAGACATTGCAGGAAAATCATTCAAAAGCACTCAGACTCCACAACCTGCACAAAGCAGCAGCACTAATAATATTCAACATATAAGTGCTTTACTTACCAAGGCAAAATTAGGCTATATATAATCAAAACAACTCCCTACCAGAAGAAAGAACAACATATGCAACTTTACTGCTCTCCTACTGACTCCATGAACAAGGGAACATAAGGAAGATAATGAGGTCCCTCTAGACATAGCCTCTAGGTATGTCTTGGATACCACATGACTTGGGCAGGAAGGACAAGAACTTTTCTGAGGTTCATGTCATATGCGATCAATGTTCTATCCTCGCCAATAAGGAAAATTAAATTTCATTCCAGGTGAACTGCAATCACTTTGTAGTCCGCATCGCGAACATCATAACCAAATTAAATATTGTCCTGTCCAAACATCTCCAATGTGGTCACCATATGCTTCAATGTCCAGTTATCAGTACCATAGTCTTCTAGGATCTAGAATGAAAGCTGATACTTCTTGAACATACTAGCAGTACATAAACACAACTGACCCTGAGCTTCATGGATGGAGATTGCTTCACCACGTGGCCTACGAATTTTCCTCCATGTCATTCCCTGCATATCAACAGCAACTATCTGGGATAACTCTAGCCAGTCCATAGAAACCATTAAGGAGCACACTTGTCGAATATGTGCATACAACACCCTCTCCCCATTCAGATTCCTTAAACATCCATGCTGCACTCTTAGATGAGTAGATTCTCACACTTGCGGAATCACCCACCCTCTTCTTCCCATATTCAATCACATAGAAATGCAAGGAGACTACTGGATCAAACCCCAAGCGAGCTGAACCAAAAGAACGGTTGTTATCTGGTAGTAACCACCATTTGTTAGTCATCGGATTACAGACAACATAGCAAAACCCAATGCACTAGCAGAGGATGAGACTGTGGCAGCAATCTGAGATCACAACATCCTGAATGGGGAAGGGCGAGAAGGTCAAGGAGGGGTATTCACCATTGATGACGGTGAAGTTGCGCTTGCCTTTCCAGCTACGATAGAAGAATCCAACAATAATCTAGGGCAACTCCTTATCGTACTTGGCTTCAGAGATGGGGCGGTTCCAGGAGTGACAGACACACTTGTAGCTGCACAAGGAGCGGGCGGTGAGGTGTTGGAGGATGAGGACAAAGACATGGTCTATGAGGATGGCCACTTCGTTCCTCTTGTTGGGGGCCTCCTCTTCCATCTTGAGTTCTTGACTAGGATCTAGTGGAGCGTGTCCGGCGATGGAAGCGGTGGCATTGTCACCTAAATCAGAGAAGGAGTGCCTGCGGAGATTAGATCATGAGCTCCTTAGTAAATAGATCGAAGTTTGCTTCGTACTTAGATGTGTGAAGAGGGGAAAATCCAAGAAAGATGGAGGGAAGTGCGTAAGCATTACCATTGCCTTTGGAGCTTACGGGATTGAGCTAGAGCGGCCACGGTGGTGATGAGTACCAGCCTGGTCACTGGTGGATCTATGCTGGCCCTTGTTGATGAGGTGTTCCGGTGTGGGGTACTAGCTTATCAACGGTGAGTGGCAGCTTGCACCCCACTGAGTAGGGGTAGTTCAGCACTAGGGAGCAAGGAGCGGCGATGAGCAACAAAAGCTATGGGCGAGGAGAAAGACATAGAATGGGGAGCGTGCTTTGTAAGCAACCGTTTCAGACATGAGAATGGAAATTGTGCATAACTTTGTAAAAATGCATGAAACTCTACACGCGGGCCTAGAAATTGACGAAAGTGTTACCATCCAGACCGTATGTATTCAGGCAGCAGTGAAGGCTACCGACGGTGGTGAATGGGTCCTACAAACATGTTCTTGGAGCCACCATGCCACTATTGCCGCGGACGGCGCCAGTGACTGCTGCCTGGTTGAGGGCATCAATCGTTCTACCCGATTCTAAACCGTCACTCGTTCTATCCGATTGTAACTAGAAAAATATTAGATTAAGTACGAAATAAACTTGAACTGAGTCCAACATTCAACAATAAATCTTGAGATTTCATTAATATCTTATACCCTACATACAATCTATGGGTCCAAGAATTATGGCAATACAATGATCCTCATAACTTGCTTTACTTTGGATAAGGGTCTTTTGCATCTATCTCCTTAATATGTTCAATCAATGATTGATCTAGATGCAACAACATTCTTCCATTTGCATCTGTCTCCTTAACCCATACCTGACTAAATAGGAGAATGGAGATTGGGAATAGCCTCACGAAGCTTCCTCTAACATCCCCTAGGAGCAGTGGGAGGAAGAGGTGAAGCAGGGCAATGAGGATATCTATTCCCACATCTGGATTGCATTCGTGAGCCAGAACTGCTCAGGCTCATGAATGCAATCCAGCTGATGCTCGGGCCCTTGCTCCAGTGAAAGCTCTAGAAGATCCACCGGTGCCAGGGCCCTTGCTCCAATGAAAGCTCTCCATGGTTTTGATTCCGCATGCTTTAACCATGAATGGCGATCAGTAGAGGGACTGTACCATGGAGGCGTTCCTCCCAACCTTCGCGAAACATCCTCTAACAACTAGGACAAGCAGACATAGCCGCATCCAGGTGATGGTGGAAGTTGATCTTGAAGGCCTTCTCCCAGTGGAGCCGGAGTCGATGGAGGTCTAGGGTAGCCATGGCAACAGGAGACTAGGAGCAACTGAAGGGTTTCTCTGGTTTGTCTGATGGTAAGGGAGGAAGAAGGTTGGGATCGGAGTGTGCTTAAGAGGCTCGCCTTACCTTTGCTTAAATAGACCCACCTCAAGACGCGAGCGAGGAAAGAACCATCAAGACCCCTGACATGCGCGGTCACCCACGTGGGTCACGAGCGATGGTGTAGCGAAGATGATGGGAAGTGGAAAATGAGGTGGTTTACATTCACTTGCACATTTCATACTCATCTAATAAAGGCCAGTCTCAGTGGGACTTTCATTTTAATTAAATAGGCCATGACTCCCACGTGATCTTAGTGGAGCACGCTTCTCCCATAACAACATTGGAAGTTGGATGGAGAAAATTGACTGCACCACATGGCTAGTTGCTAGTTCCCACGCCTCTTTGAGTAGGTGGCTAAGCAATAAGGGTTTTGTGTTGTCCCGCTGCTTGGCCGTTGTTGGTATTTCTTAATGCTTACAGAAATAATCCGCAAGCGTATGGAATTACCGTTGTCGGTTTCACCCGGAAGTATTCAGGGTATCATATTTCCACAAGGAACGGAGGTATTTTCTTCTAACTAATTCGTCTAAGGACAACACAAGGATAGATGATAAGGGTGAGATGGATTCCTTTGGTTTGGGGCCTAAGGATAGATAAACTCTACTTTCACTTGCTTACTTCAGGCATCGGAGCACACCTGGTTTGTCTGGAGATACCAGCATATGGCTTTATGTCGTATCCGAATGTGGGAGATTACAAAAGATGGATAGGGCTATCACCACCTGCCGCCTACCCCTCAACCGGAAGATACGAGGCAAATGAAGGTAGCCTCTAACCTAGACACCATGTCTACGCTATCTACTCTAGCATTGATCAGGGTTATCCGTCTTCATCAGGGCCCTCTCTTGTGTGTGTTATTCTATGAGGAGATGGGAGGCCTCCTTTTATAGGTGGAGAAGAGGGGTGTCTTTGAAAGATGTTTCATCCCCACATGGTAAGCACCAAACCGCCTTGTAGGTACATTGAATCTGCTCGACACCTTGTGAACCGCCTTTGGAGAGGCGATATGAACCGACCTGGCAAGGTTGGGCTCAATCCAGGACAGCATGAGTGCGGCCACACCCCTGTTGGGGCACCTTGAGTCCAACTTCGTCTGGAGGTCTTCTTTGATCTTCTAAAGTGGGCCTATGTTGGTGTTCTACGAAGATGAGATGGTTTGGTTGGAATTTGGCCTTGTTCTCCATTCCTTTGGGCCTTGATTCTGCCGGTTGTGGGACTCCCTTCTCTTTTGCTATGTGTAGGATGGAAATGTGCTTTGCATGATTGCATATTCTTGGTCATATTTCCATGCTTTTCATATAAGTCATCCTGCAAAAGATAATTCACAAAAACTAGCGGAACTTGTGAGTTATAAGCCCTAATTCTAAGTTTGGTGACCATTTGTGCAGATTTTATATGAGAATTGGTGGTTAGAAATAGGAGTTAAGGACCGCCAACAACTCCCCCACACTTAGCCCTTTGCTCGTCCTTGAGTAAAGTTAAGGACTAAGATGGGTCATCTCCTTGATATGACATCTGCGTACAAGTTATTCCAAGCTTCACCTGCAATTATGAACTTTGAAGTGTGAAAGCCCTAGTTTGGTTTTAGCTAATTAATGAAACCTATTTGGACTAATTCTTGCATCTAAGTGTGTGACTAGATAGGATGGTCCAATCTAAGTGAAGGAGCTAGGTGGCACTCATGGATGGAGATGGTCACATGAAATGAAGTCCATGGTGGTGGTGTGGACATGTGATGATGATCAAGCTCCGGGACATGGAAAAGAAGAAAGAGAAAAACAAAAAGGGATTAAGGCAAAGGTGAAACTTGATAGGAGCTATTTGGTTTGGTGATCGAGATATTTAGCGAGTGTGATCACATTTAGGATAGATGGTCGTACTATTAAGCGGGGAGCTCTTATCGGACAACTCGATCATCTAGTGCCACTAGGTGTTGAAATACTTGCATTGCATTTTAGGCCTAGTGCACAATCGGTGAGAAGTGATTAACCTTTGAAAATTGATTGTGAAAATGCTAACACACTTGCATGTGATGGTGTAACACTTGGAGTGTTAGCACATTTGCAAAGCTGGTGAGAAAGGTGAAGAAAAGGAGGCAAAACTTGGCTTGAGGTGCTACCATGAGGGCACCGCCACCCCTTGTTCGGTGCACCACCACCCCTGTGGTGGTGACCAACTAGGAGGCCAAGAGCAGCGAGTTGCCCTGGGGGCACCGCCACTGTGTGTTCGGTGGCACCGCCACCCCTAGGGCGGTGCCCACCTGGACATGGCCAAGACTCAGGAGAAGTGAAGCGGGCATCGGTGCGTCCCATGTGCACCACCACCCTAAGGGCGGTGCATTGCCCAATCACCACCGTGAGGAGGGTGGTGCCACTGCCATTTTCTTCTAGAGACTGGTGAAATGGGGTTGGTCACCGCCGTGGGCACCGCCGCCCTGAGGGCGGTGCACCACCATAAAAATCCAGAGAAGGGGGTATTCAGGCAGATGGTTGGGTGGTCACCGCCACCCTATACGGTACCCCAACGGCTAGTTTTTAGCCATTGGCAAGTGACCATTGGGAGGGGCACCACCATGTCCGGTGCCAGACACCGCCGTGTCTAGTGCCCTCGTAGAAAGCTGCTCCAAAGGGGTAACGGCTCTATTTGCTTATGGGCTTATAAATAGAGCTAGTGGCCTACCTTGTCCACTCTCTTAGCACTTCTAACCACTGCATACACCTTTTGAGAGCTGAGCACACGACTCCACTCACTTGCACACTTGATTGCATCATCTTGAGTAAGATTGGAGAGCCTCTAGTGCATTGCTTAGTGTTCTAGCATCTTGTGGCACTAGTTGGGCGATTTGGGCTGGTAGAGATCTTATTACTCTTGGTGTTTGCTGACACCTAGATGGCCTGGTGATTGGTGGATCATCGAGCGGAGGAAGGTGATTGTCTCTGGCTCCGATCATTGTGATTGTGAGGGGTTCTTGTGCCTTCCCTGGCGGAGCACCAAAGGCAACTCTAGTGGATTGCGCGTGGCTTGTGGATCCTCATCTTGTGCTGGTTGTGTGGCACCCGATTCTGGGTTAGGCGTGTGATGCCTATTAGCACGTGAACCTCCAAATGAGTGAATCGCCACAATGGGGACTAGCTTGCCGGCAAGCAAGTGAACCTCAGAGGAAAATTCATTGTGTCTCAATTGTCTCCTTGGTATTCATTGATTGATCACTTGCCATGGCGGTATACCTCTCTACCACTCTCTTGTATTACATTGTGTCTTTACTTGTGTAGAGCTTGTGGTAGTTGTAACTAGTTAGTGTAGCTCTTAGTTGTAGTTCTCTTGCTAGCTTGCTCACCTAAGTGTAAATTAGTAACTTAACCTTGGTGTGATATACTAGAGATCATAGACATTAGAATTGGGTAGGTGGCTTGCAACACAAGTGTAGTGCTAGCACAAAATTCACTTCGCCATCTTATTTACTAATCACTTGTCTTAGTGTTGTTGTATAATTTTTTAATAGGCTATTCACCCCCTCTAGCCATTAGGACCTTTCAAAGTGTCTACCACATTATGTTGAGTAATTGAATAATGGAACAGCATGGATTCAAATCCAATTGCATCAATCAGTTCAGAAACTTGGGTTTTCATTTTATTTTGAAATGTAAACATAGCTTGGCTCCCTAAATGATTCTCTCAAATCACTCATATATGTGTTTGGTTCCTCACCAAGGCGTATCATAGTGTTGCCTTCTTTCTTTCCCACTTCTAAAAAGCTTATATGGATCTTTGGGTAGGGAAAGATATGAAAGCATACTTACTCTGCATATTTTGTTGAGTCAAAGCTCGGATCCAAGGAGAAAGATGTCATACCCTTAGATCAAGAAGTGCAAGTGTGTAGATAAAACATTTCTAAATCTATACTATACTCCTTTTGTATGAGTGATCTCTCTCTAGCTTTTTATTTTGAGACATGGCTATCATTTCTTTTTTTTTCTTTTTATGAGCCTTCATGTGCTTATCTTTTTTTTCAATATCTTGGGACCTTCATGTGTCACTATATATATATTGTTTTCTTCTTGGACCTTCATGTGTCCATGCATTTTTTCTTTTTCATACTTTTGCATAGCCCATGTCTCTTAAACCACATATTAAGAGAGATCACTATCTTGTAAAACATGGAGTATTTTCCTAACAAGATTTTTTTGTCTACTAGTGTAGGAGCAGAATTTTGGGTGGATGGAGGCATATTTTAGCATATTTCTAGTGTAGGAATAGCTTATGTATGTGGGTGTACGTGATCTTGATCTTGGGGGCATGATAACTTTCTCAACAAGGGTCAATAAGACTTGACAACACTCAATGTAGAAATAAATAGCATAAATTTAGAGGTTTTAAACTCTAAACACTAGATATGGCTTTGGTAGGAATTTGAACATCATTGAGGAGCATGCTATTTGAATTTTACTTTTGTAAAATAAATCCTATGTTCTTCACATGGGAGAGCAAGGTTCATTTTCATCCTATTATATCACATGTTCCAATTACTTAGATAACATGGGGCCCCTATGATATTTGTTCACAAGTTATAGGAATATTAGCAAGAAATAAAAAGTATGCATATTTAATCAATGGATAGCATGGAGATTGAGCGTCATTTGTTTTGTATTTTTTTAAGTTATTCAGTTTTAAATTTCAAAATTTTGGAGAGATAAGGGGTAGTGTCTGCACAAACCATCGTTGAAGATGAAGGAGATATGGGGAGTCAGAGATGGTTTGGCTAAACCAAAGGTTCAGCCAATCCTCTCTGAGATCATGTGTTTCGTCCTTCTACATGTTGAATTAGTCAATGTTTGTGCAACGTATTGGTGGGAGATCTCAAATGTATGTTCGTTATGCATGAGAGATCTCCCCCACACTTATTCTTTTACCTGCTTTATTTTCAACAAAGAAACAAAAACAAAAGAAACAGGGAAGGGCCCTACCAGTTGAAATACTAGAGAGAATTTATTATAATTATAATTTATTATTTTTTTAGTATTCACCCAACTTTTTATTATTCGAAATAACTCCAACAAGGCTAAAGGTGAAATTACAAGATATTCCTAGCCTTGATTCATCTCCATCATAAATTATTTTCATTACTTATGAAAATAATAACTCAAAGTTTATTAACCAAGATTAAACACCATGTCTAATTTTGATTAAAGAAGGTCATTTTAACCTAAGCACCTTGCTTAATTTAAAAAGACCTATGGATGTACCATATGAATACATCCAAACCAGAGCATATGACATAAATATTGGAAGCATGAATTTGTACGAGCAAGTTATTTTCTTATGGAGACAAATATGAGTAAAGGAGTTGGTGAACAATGAGTGACCATTGCATACTTGAGCATAATTACCGGCAACATATGTGGATGTAGCTTCAAAGTATGTTGCAGTGGTTGCGTGATTGCATGTGTTCCAACTCAGGGGAGCAGCAAGGCTAAGCCGCACACACGGTTTAGTGTGTATGGACCATGGGCCTTGGTGGTAAGCAGCAAAGGTCTAGCGGAGCAGCATTCGTCTTCCAGCTCCTTCTCTCTCTACTTTTTTTATTTATTATTATTTTTTCTCTCTATTTTTTCATTCATTTTTTTAGCAAGGTAGAGCTGACATCATTTTTTAACCAAGATGGTCTTTTGGTGTGAATGGAACATGTGGCGAGGTTCGCACCATTCTCCCCCACACTTGGACTTTTGTGTAAAAGTCAAGTGTGTAGTGTCGGGGTCTCCTTTTGAGTGTGTTCCATCACAATGTTTAGTTGATGTAGCCCTCATGTTTTTCTAGCATCATATGCCCCTTGTTCTTTGTCTCAACCTAAAATAGTTAGTGACAAGAATACCCAAAGGTGTATACTAACTTGACAACATGTCCTTGCTTTTATTGAAAAAGAAGGATTGGGTTTTTATGATAATCATAATTTTTTTATTATAATTCAGGGTAACTCCCAGCAGTGTTTGATTTATGGTTTTAAGCTTGACCGTGGGAACCTTGCAACTAATAATGGTCGTATAGTTCCCAGCTTTACCACCAAACATTTAGCAATAATGTTCAAGCTGCAAGGTTAGTACCATAGTGCTACTATGAGATTTGCAATGTTTATGATAAACATATGCATCCACAACCATTCTCCTAAAAATTTTGCAACAAGGATCAGGAGATGGTTGGAATCGTCGTAGGAGCACGGGGTACTAAGCGGTGATCAACTCTGGAGACGCCAAAAGTGAGCATGAAACACGAGAAAACTCAAAAGAGGATCTTTCATGCTCATTTGTGGAATCATTCATTTCGAGCTCTAGAGTTGGTGCTTCGACTTTGTCCATGGCCCAGAAGTTTTTTTCCTCAAGGGTTATATCATGTTGGCTATAGGGACATGGCTTATGTTTGGGCGAGGGTGATGATGGGTGTTTAGCTTCATAAGGATGTGAAATGAATGGGGAAATGAACTTCACCTCCTCGACCGGATCACGGTTGGGATTATGCTTTGCGATTGGGATTTCTAGGTGAAAGATAGGAATGGCCGAAGCAGTTTTACCAAACTTCTCATTTAGTCACCCTTTGGAGGGTTTTTCTTGGAAAAGATTATTCAAGGGGTGGCCTATGAGAAGCTCAAATTCAAGGATGGCAAAGATGTGGAAATCTATGAAAACCTCAATTTTGTCAATTGTGATTGGCACGGCCCTAACAATCCCACAACATTCGAGAAAGAGTCTTGATGGACTTTTGAAGAGTTTTTTGGTCGGGACTAGCGGCATGTTACCCAAAAAGTTTTTCGCTAGGAATTCTGACATGATGCTAGTCCCGACTATGGAGTTGTGTAGGGCTTCTGTGTTTGTTCCCCTTAACGAACAAGGCATGGCCGTGGAAGGTGAAAGAATCTGAATTGCTTCAGAAGAATGTTTCACTTCTATTAACCATTCCTTTGGCAGTTCTGTTCTAGGGAAAATTTTCTTTTCATGCCATGATAACTTTGAGGTATTGCCATTATCCTTGAATTTAATAGGGAACTTCGAAGGATGAAGCATTGTTTCCTTCGGTGTTTGTGGTTCGGGTGAGGGCTCATAAGTCGAATCTAAGGATGGTATGGGTTTGGATTCGACTGATGAGGTCTCCTCAACACTCGTCATGACTTTGGCCTAGAGGGGTTTGGTTCTTATGATGGAAGAAGCATGTTTGGCTATGAAGTGCTCAAGGAATTCTACTTGTTCCATCATGGTTTTATGTGTAAATCTACCTCCGGCGGTCATGTCGAGGCACAGGTTAGCTTCTATATCAATACCCAAACAAAAGAGTCATAGCAAAATGCTATCGGGTAAAGACAAGTCTAGGCCGGCATATATTAACACTAAAAATCTGGGCCAGGCTGCACCTATAGATTTCTTTTCATACTGCTCAAAGTCAAGGATTGGCCTTGGTAGGGAGTCGATACTGGACATAAGGAAGAATGCAAGACAAAACTTGTCTTTAAGTTCATCCCAATCCCCATTCGTACTTACTATGGCATGTGTGTACCATTGTTTTGCCTTCCCTATGAGAGAGAAGGGAAACAATTTCCACCTTAGGATTTCTTGTGTCATGCCAGAGATGCTCAGGCATGAACACATTTTCTTGAACTCTCACAGGTGATGGCAAGGATTTTCGTGATCAAGCCTTGAGAAGGGTTGTGCCCGAACCATGGCTTTGAAACTAGGGTGGAGTTCATAGCTAGATGAACAAATTGGTTTTGAAGGTGGCTTAGGGAACTCCTTTGAAATGGAAGGTTTTTTTATAAGAATGGATTTCATAATGGAAAAGGTAAAAGAAATACTTTTGTTTTTATAAAAAGAAAAGATACAGATACGAGGAAGAACTAGGTTAGAAGAAAATAGAAACTGTCCCCGGCAATGGCGCCAGAAAGCTTGTTGGTATTTCTTAACACATACAGAAATAACCCACAAGCATACATAATTACCATTGTAGCTTTCACCCGGAAGTATTCAGGATATCGTATTTCCACAGGGAACGAAGGTATTTTCTTCTAACTAATTCGTCTAAGGACAACACAAGGATAGCTGATAAGGGTGAGATAGATTCCTATGGTTTGGGGCCTAAGGATAGATAAACTCTACTTTCTCTTGCTTACTTCGGGCACCGGAGGACACCTGGTCTGCCAGGCGATACCAGCATACGACTCTACGCCGTATCTGAACGTGGGGGATTACGAAGGATGGACAGGGCTGTCACCACCTGCCACCTACCCCTCAACCGGAGGATACGAGGCAAATGAAGGTAGCCTCTACCCTAGACACTACGTCTACGATATCGACTACTACAATAGCGTTGATCAGGGTTATCCATCTTCATCAGGGCCCTCTACTAGAGTATTCGTTACAAGAATGTACGATGAACCCATAAGCAAATAATAGTATAGCTTAACTAATCAAAAGACTCCTATAACCAAAGGAACCATGAATACTTACTAAGATACTGGTCGAAGTACAAAGCATGTATTCGCCGAGGTACAAGTGGATGAAGGTTACCGACAAGCCCGACACTTCTTTCCCAAACTCTCCCTCACATCTCTCCCTACTACTTTGCTAGAGCTAGCTAGGGCCTAAGCCCAAGGAGTAGTGATGCTCTTGCTCTTGCTCTTGCTTTGCTCTTCCTCTCTTGTGTGTGTTATTCTATGAGGAGAGGGGAGGCCTCCTTTTATAGGTGGAGAAGAGAGGTGTCTTTGAAAGATGTTTCTTTCCCACATGGTAAGCACCAAACCTCCTTGTAGGTACATTGAATCTACCTAACACCATGTGAACCGCCTTTGGAGAGGCGGTATGAACTAGCCTAGCAAGGTTGGGCTCGAGTCAGACCAGCATGAGTGCGGCCGGCACCCCTATTGGGCCACCTTGAGTCCAACTTCATCATGGGGTCTTCTTTGATCTTCTAAAGTGGGCTTGTGTTGGCGTTCTGCGAAGATGAGATGGTTTAGTTGGAATTTGGCCTTGTTCTCCATTCCTTTGGGCCCTGATTCTACTGGTTGTGGGCCTCTCTTCTCTTTTTCTATGTGTAGGATGGAAATGTGCTTTGCATGATTGCGTATTCTTGGTCATATTTCTATGATTTTCATATAAGTCATCCTACAAAAGATAATTCACCAAAACTAGTGGAACTAGTGAGTTATAAGCCCTAATTCTAAGTTTGGTGACCATTTGTGAGAATTGGCAGTTAGAAGTAGGAGCTAAGGACCGCTAACAGCTGCCATGGTGATCCACGAAATGATGTGGGGCAAGAAGTGGCTAACGCCGCCAGCATGGGTGCACAGAGATCTTCCGTGCACAGGCAGCGCTTGTGATGATGCAGATGGATGGGAAGAAAGGGCCATGTTTTGCAGCAAGGACTATAGGCTTTGCTATGAATTTGAGTTGTTTGCATGGCATATTAGAATAAGAAACTACTAATTCACTCTTTACATGCGTAAGTGAACTAGTTAGCTTTTGATTTTCTATTGCTTTTGCTTTTGTTTTGTTGTTGTTTTGTTTTAATTTTATTTGTAGTGCCCCGTAACTTAAGACAACTTAATAGACTATATGTACAACGGTTATCCTTTTAAGTTGTCTCAAAGTAACTCACAATTCCTTAATTAATGCATAGAATAAAAATAGGAATGTGTGTTGTGTGACAATAGCAACTTATACAATGGTACAATGTATGATACGACACGAGCGGGGACTCACGCACAGGCTTGGAAATTGAAATGATACACGTGGGACTCATGCGCGGGCTTGGAAATTAACATGAAAGTGTTACCATCCACACCATCTGCAGACGGCGGTGAAGGCTACCGGTGGTGGTGAATGGCTCCTACGAAGATGTTAGCACCTAATAACGACAGTTGTGTCGTATGGTGTCATACGTGTCAAAGGCACACAAATGGAACGTTCTAGGCAACAGTACGCACAGATATATCCAAAGTTCAAACTCAAAGTAAATAGTAGTATGAACAATTTTTGTATAGGATGCAGAGGCAGATTACAATCCAACTACTCACGGGGAGCATTAAGAAAGATGTCCGATACATCCATCACGACTGAGACAGCTGTGACCGCGGGCTGAACGTAGACGATGAGGCCCTCTCGATCGCAAAAGGATGACCATGGCAGGAACCTAGGCTCTAGCCCATGTAGCCCCCCACACCAAAGCTAGGCGGTGGACAGGGCCCCTATGGCACCATGGCGAATGCCATAGTTGGTCACCTCCACTGTCGCCCTAGCAGGCGCCACCATGTGAACGACAATGACTACTGCCTAGTTGAGGGCATCCAAGTGGTGGTTGTTTTCTGCTGACAACTGGGTGGCGACATG
This sequence comes from Miscanthus lutarioriparius, assembly GCA_904845875.1. Classification (NCBI taxonomy): domain Eukaryota; kingdom Viridiplantae; phylum Streptophyta; class Magnoliopsida; order Poales; family Poaceae; genus Miscanthus; species Miscanthus lutarioriparius. The sequence continues at coordinate 47,741,067 of CAJGYO010000004.1, forward strand.
GGCGTTGTCCTTGGCATCCCAGTGAAGGAGGATCGCCTCTACTGTCTACCAGGCTAGGTCATCATTGGCCCAACGCAGCATCGCAGCCTCAGCCTGCGCGGCGTGGAGCTGCTCCTCGATGGCTGAAAAAGGTCACAAGAAAACCCTACAAATGAACACACGACATCGCATCGCACGAAGTGAAAGAGCAAGATCATGCCCAATATGACTTACTAGCGAGCCACGCCTGGGCCACGGAGGCCGCAGCCTCCGCCGTGATCATTTCATGCTCCGACATGACAAGCGCCATCTACATGACATCAAGGCAAAGCTGCAGCCGGTGCGCCTTCTAGCTGTCTTTCCCAAGGGTGGATTGGGGCATCGGTTGTGGTGATGCTGAGGTGCCTTCCCCATCAGTGGGGAAGTGTGGCACCGGATGCACCATGGAGATAGCACTATACAGTGGGGAAGCATCAAGACCACCAGCATAAGATAAAGTGTAAGATCCGCACTTAATTACCCATACTCCTATCGCAAACTGTCATGAAGGAGGAGAGGACCTCTGAACACCCTCTCCTCTGGCAAGTCTTCCCTTGGGCGCTTCTGCCACTCTGCCATTGGATGAGATTTGAAAGATGGGGTCTATGGGTGGTAAGTGTAATGAGTTTAGAAAGGAATCGTACTTGCTACCCTACTTTTATTGAAGGATATATTGGCAAGCTAGGCATCCGTTGGATTTCCCTATGATTACACCAAGCAAGAGCAGGAGTTAAGGCGAGGCCACTTCTCCAACGATCTTAGTGGAGCACACTTCTCCCGGAATAGCATTGGAAGTTGGACGGAGAAAATTGCAAAGAAATAATGTCTAAAAATGCAAATGTTAAAAAATGAAACGATATACAGTTAAAAGTACCACAACCAAATGAGGCAATTTTTCGTTAAAAAGGTAAATCTTTATTCATAAGTCTAGTAGGTTACAATTGAAATGTGTACAATAACACAGATGTATCCAAGACTATTTGGTGTACAATAACAAAGACCTATCGAGTACAGAAAACAACCTATACTCAACTATGACGTCGCAAAAGTTCCACTAACATCACCCAAGAAGGGGCATGCAGCGGAGTTTGAAACGACAAAGTTGTAGTCGTAGGCTGCTTTGATGAAGAGAGCCGATGTGACACCCACCTCACAATGCTTCCACTTGCATCCCCCAATAGGCAAGGGTTGCAGTGGAAAGCACGAGGAGAAGGAAGGAAAACAAGCGTTCCCTTGCACCATCGCATCTACATCTGCGATGTGGACGAAGTTCGCATCAGCATCATGACGAAGCTCCATGGAAGCATGCTTTCTTCCCTATCTTCGCAAAACTTCCACTAACACTAAGGAAACGAGTGAACATATGGCCACGCATAGGTGTTGGTGGAAGCCGATCTTGAAGGCCTTCTCCCAGTGATGCTAGAGTCGATGCAGGACGAGGGAGGCCATGGCAATGGGAGACTACGTGCAACTCAAGGTTTTCTCTAGTTTTCTGATGCTAAGGGAGGAATAAGGATTCGAGTTTGGCAGATAGGCTTGCCTTACCTTGGCTAAAATAGCCCCACCTCAAGACACGCATGGGGAAGGCAACAGTCAAGGTCTGTGACATCCACAGCCACCCACGCGAGTCACGGACGACGGAGCGGTGAACATGATGCGGTTCAGATTCTCTAGCACATTTCATCCTCATCTAAAATTGGACTTAATGACAACATGTACTCAAGCGTATGATACGACACGAGCGGGGAAGGCAATAGTCAAGGTCCATGACATCCATAGCCACCCACGCGATTATCGACAAAATTTAGTCGGTAGTCTACCAAGGGGTATGCCCATGGTAGTAGATGAATCGGTGGAGGTGCGCGTGACGGGACCTAGATGGTGACACAGATGTAGAGACATCGATTTAGACAGGTTCAGGCTGTCAGCTTGATGTAATACCCTACGTCCTGTGTCTTTGGTGGATTGTATATTGATATGAGGTATGATCCTAGGCGAAGCCCAGGATCTATTTGAGGATGTCGACTAGGGGACCCCTACCCCTCCTTAAATACTCTAGCGTAGGGTTTCAAGGAAAGTATCCTATTTGATATTACAATATCTAATAAATCACATCTTCTTGTAGCCATGCACCGCATGTCGAGCAGTGCCGTGCGCCGCATGCCTTGAGCTTGTGGGCTGGGCCACCTTTGGTGGCGCAGCCCATGTCTTGTCCTATGGGTACTAGGGGTCATACCCCCACATCGAGTCACATGGGAGATGGAGCAGGGAAGACGACATGGGCCATTTGATTCCCAGCCACATTTTCTTCCTCATCTATAACAGTACTCAAAGAGGCACATCTATAACGTGGGTGTATTGTAGTGCTTTTGAGTTGTCATTTTTGTGTAGTAATTTGGAGTGCCCTCATCAACATTCCCCACATAACCATAACAACATTAGAAATCAATGTAAGTATTCTATTACTGCAGTGCATCTTCCTTCTTCATTGTCACACAGACCTTCCTCCTCTTAGAGTAGGGTGATGTCACACTAACACTTAATCACCGAATGAAACGACTATGGGAGCTATAACACCACCATAACATACTGTTCACGCTAGAGAAATAAACCAATTTGCAAACACAACAAAGGTGGCACACTAGTTTAGCTGCAATAATGACAACATCCATCCTAGATGAAATTAACATGGCCATAGACAATCAAACAACGTTGGTCGATTTGAACATGTCGTGACACGGAGATACATCAAATGGAGCTTTATTCACTGCTACACTAATGACTCCAAGAACAAGAACAAGGCAACATAAGGAAGAAAGTAAGATCTGCTCAAGAACCATAACATGACTTTACGTCTATCATAGCTATGGTCGACACTTGCAGGGATGGCATTTACTTTTGTTCGATCCATGTCATACGCGATGATTGTTCTTTTCACTCTAACAAAGAAAATCGAATTCCATTCTGGGTGAACTGTAATCGCTGTGTAGTCCAAATCATAATCAACATAACCAAATTGAATATTAGTCTTTCGAAACACCTTTAGTATGCTAACATTATGCTTCAATGTCCATTTATTAGTAGCATAGTCTTCAAGGATCTAGACTGAAAGCTGAGACTTATTGTGACCACCAACAGTACATACACACAAGTGACCCTGAGCTTGATGGATGGAGGGTAGAGTACCACGAGGCCTAGGAATTTTCCTCCATGTCTTTCCCTCCATATCCAAAATAAGTATCAAAGAGTACCCCATAATGTGCAGACAACCATTAACAAACACACTTGCTGATCTTGAATGTAACACATCATCAATGTCCCGGCCCCATTCAGATTCCTTATAGATCCAAGCTGTAGTTTGAGATGAGTAGATATCCACACCTAGGCACTCAGCATTCTCCTCCTCTACAAATTCAATCACATGGATGTAACAGAACCGTCCAATTTATAAGAGCACAAGTACAATAGCAATCACTGAAGCGATCAAACCGTCATACTTGAGCCCATATAAACCCGGTAGTCCGATGAAATCACGAAGGATCTCAAACAAACCAATGTACAAACCAAGATCGTACATGATTCAACACAACCTGTGACATGTTACAACAGGTTCACAAATAGTTCTCATACATCGAAGTCTCAACAAAGTTATTACAACCCAAATTTAGAAGTAGCGGAAGCAACATAGTTTTGAAACAACATCAAGATAGTTCAAATACATAGCTAGTTTAAGATCATCTCCAACAAAAGCACAAAGATGAGATGATATAGAATGACCATGCCCTTGGTCTACTCTCTATCAACTGTAGGAGTTATGCAATGCTTGCAGTAACCATGGTACATCACATCATCTTCAACAAATGAGAATAAACCCTGAGTATGAGAATGTACTCAGCTAGACTTACCCGTCATAAACCAAAATAATAAGACACCAAGGAGTATGCAAGGCTTTAAAGGTGGAGCTAGCTTGGCAACATTTTGCATAAAAAGCTTAAGTGCATAACTTGAATATATAATATCTTTAGCTTCAAGTTATCCCTATTCAATTAAGCATCTCTAAATTAACACCTGTACTAGAGCAAGCACTTGATCAAGCTAAACAAGCATTAGTAACTATATCCGGTGCAGTAATTTAAGCAATCATCATAACCACCAAGTTATAATTAGTGCTTCTACGTTGCCGCTGCTCAGTCAAGTTCTCACTATCCGGGAGAGACGGCGATTCGAATCGATTCCTACCCAGCTGAGGAATTTATTCTTAACACAAACCAAGGCACACTCACACTAAGGCAGCCTCAGGTCACCTTTGGTACAATTTAGGTACAGTCACGGGTCCGATCAACGCCGCACCCTCAGAGATTCTACCAATCTGCTAGGAAGATCGGGACTCGAACTCGCCCTTGGACTCACGCCATTAGCTCTCAGCACATCCTTACTACCTCTAGTGTGCGCACTTCCACTTATTAGGGCCCGACCTGAATTGAATTACTCAGCTTCGCGGTCGTATCATCGGATCCGGCTAGCTAAGTGCTAGGCATGCGTTCAACATGACATGAGGACGTACAGCGAATCGTTCCTTAATCGACACAGACGGGGATAGATAGGCACCCAAGACCTCCACGCCTTGTTGCTTCTCTATCATGATCCCACCCGATCTCCTTTATTCATTAACACATGGTTATTTTCACGCTAGCAAATATAGCCAACCGTGATTAGTTATCAAGCTATATCATGTAGGTGACAGGAAATCACCCGACTTCTACCGACTAAGCATATATTCGATCCTAGACCTACATAGGATTCAAGATATATATATTTGGACAAGGAAGATATATGCAACAAGTGGTTCCAATCAACTCCTAGTACTTAATGCATCAACATAAAAGGACAAGTTGATAGTTTGAAAACATAGGAGGCTTAGAATGCTCCAGGGCTTGCCTTTCACAAAGGTTGAGGGCTGATGATCTGGACACTCGGGCAATTGTTCACCATCGGGCTCGCCTTCTCCTAGGTCCTCCTGTTGCTGCACTTCTTGATGCTCTTCCTAGGGATCGGCCTCGTACTCCAACACGGTAATTTCTTCCGTCGCACCTATTGCATGCACAAGCAAAAAGTGAGAATCATGAATGCATAAGAAGGGTCATGGATGACATGACATGATAATGTGCATGATTAAATGATGAATATCATATTAGGTCAGTAGTATGATAATAAAGTTGAATTCTTATCTACTGAGTAGGTGCATATCTCTTCTCTAGAAATTTCTAAGACTTCTCACCCAGTCAATTTCTGAACCACAAACAACCGCTACATGTTTTAATCATAACAGGAGTTATACTCATCCAAATCCTATTATCCTAGACTTTATGGAATGCTTATAAAATTTCCTACAACTTTAATTTAATCACCAAAAGGTGATTCAACTTCTATCCTAGTCAAACAAGACAATTTCCTAGATCTGTCCAGAAATTCCAGAGAGTAAGCACTTCGAGAGACCAATTTCTAACAGCTATAACTCTCAAACCGTTTGGCCTATTGCCCTGAAATTTTGACACAAGCTAGATAAAGAAGTTGCCTACAACTTTGTTACTAACCATTTTTACAGGAATCTCCATTTTGCCTATGCAAAACACCTAGCAACAGAATCTGTGCAAAACAACTTCCATAATTGAATTTTAGAGCAATAATATTTCACTGCATACAAGCAATCAAATTTGGGTACAATCAATGGTACCAAGAGTTCATAGGCATCATACATACTCTAGAAAACATGATGGTCAAGCCCAAATAAATTATTTAAATGCCTTTATTAATTTATTTGGACATTAAGGTGAAATAAGGAAAATATATCAAAAGTACACAATAAATTCTGAGAAAATTATAGTAGCCTACAGATGACTCCAAAAGTTTACTGTACAAATTTCATGCCATTTGGATAAGTATAGCCATCTCTACAAAAATGACAAGTTGCATAGGCTTATTTTAGCAAAAATAGTTTAGCCTAGTGAAAAGTGTCAAACAACATATTTCATATTTTTCTTACATTCATACTAGCACCATAACACTATGTAAAAATTTTCATGGTCATTAGTTATGTATTTTTACCCCATTTATTTTCACTACAAACTAGCAATTATTTAAGATTAAATAGGAAGATCATATTCCAAGTATGCTTACTGTAGGTTTAGTATTTTTGTTATCTAGAGCATGTCAACACAAGATCAGTAAAGTTGGAATCACAATTTTATCACTTTCCTAGCTCAAGTTATCAATTTTACAAGATTGAAAACAATTTAAAAGCGCTTATCTAGCTCCATTTAATTCTCCCAGAAAAACATCCCAAATAGTAGGTTTCACATTTTTATCAAATAGTACACTTCATTATAAATCCAACAAAATTTGGTTCACCCAAAATGGACGTCCACAACTCTACTTATGAATTTTTGAAACATGCATTCAAATCTGTGAAAATAAATAAGAAATCAAAGAACACACAAAGACTGACAGATGGAGCCCGCTGGTCAGTAGAACCCACACGTTAGTGATACCGGGGCAGGGGAGGCGATCTGGCCAGCCCTATCTCACCGGCGGCGAGATCACCGGTGATGAGGGTGACACCAACACGTTCCCCTCATCAAGCCGCGTTGGTTGGTGGTGAAGACGTGACATAGGGTTCACCGGAGATGGCCCGTCGGCAGCAATGGCCGACGAAGCTTGCGGCGGCAATGGCGAGCTCAGCATCGCCCTTGCGGATGTGAGAGCGAGCGAGGGAGAGGAAATGAGTGAGAGAGAACAGACGGGCCCGTCGTGGTGGTGTTGAATCCCTCCCCGGCCAGACTGGTGGGGCCCGTGCCAGCGTACGGCCGCCAGATGGCGAGCGTGGCTAGATGACGGTCGGCCACCACCGACCCGATTTGAATCGTCTAATGTCGTTTTAGTTCGACTGAAACCGCCCCCTTCCTCACTCTCTATCTCTCAAACCAGTGTGATTCAGCGAAAACCGTAATAATCAAAGTTGTAGAGCTTCATGAGTACTCCAACTTTGCTTAAATGAGTTTGGTCTGGATCAGCCTAGTTTACAAACTACAACGCGTCAAACACGGGTACATTGAAACTATAAATCACTCCCAGACTTAGAAAATTTTTAAAGTGCTAGAGCAGTATTTTCTTGCTACATATGCACTATTTTAGAGCAAGTTAGGAGCTGAATTAGACCATGACCTAAAAATAAAGTTGTTACTCTAGTTGAGTTCTACAACTTTGCTTTAGGGTGCACAGCCATGCAAAGTTTCTAGGATATAGTTCAACTTAGGTCAAACATGCAACATGAAAATGGTAGCTTACACTATAATCGTGACTTAGAGGCCAATTTGGTCCAAGTCATGAATACCGAAGTTGTTCCATGTGACATTCTAAGCATGTTTAAGATACTCCTAGGGTCCCACAAGCATTTCACACATTGATCACATGTAAACCCTAGCCTAGGTATAAATTTAAGAGGCATCACATGTGATATAAGCAAGGTAGTGAAGATAGAATTTGACATGCTCATGCTCATGAATGCTCAATGATGCTTGTGCTCATGCAATACCAATGCCAAATGCATGCTTAACACTAGGGTGTTACAATGGAAGTGCGAGGAGGTTGTCGGATCAAACCCCAATCGAGCCTGACTAACAGCATGGATGCTAGGCGGCAATACCTACAAATTCTTGGTTGCCAGATTACAGATGACATAGCGGGATCCAGCAGCCTCAACGCACAAGCATAGGACAAAACCATTGCAGCAATCTAAGATAGCTACTTTGTCAATGGGGTAGGGCAAGAAGGATAAGTCAGTGCATTCATCGGTGACACTAGTGAAGTTTTGCTCGCCTTTCTCGCCGTCATAGAAGAAGCATGCAATAGTCTAGGGTAGCACCTTATGATTGTTGAAGATGAGGCGGTTCTAGGACCAACAGATACATTTGCAGCAGAACAAGGAGCAGGTGGGGAGGCGGCGAAGGATCTCCAGAACAACATCCTCTGTGAGGCTGGCCTTTGCGTTTATGTTGTTGGGGGCTGCCTCCATTTCGAAGAGCCTACGATCATCAGTGTGCAATAGGATGAGAGCTTCCTTAGTAATGAGATCACTAAAGAGGAAAATAATCCAACAAAGATCCATCAATGAAGTATGAAAGCATTACCCTTGCCTTTGGATCTGGCGGCGGCGTGGCACGAGGCGTGCAATGGCTCACACAAATTGCGAGAGACGAACAATGCGCCAACCGTGAAGATGGAGAAGTGAAAGTAAAATGGTGATGCAACAGTGTTGTGGGTAGTTAGGAAATGGGGAAATAACTCATGCTAAATTTACTACCGCCGGTGCATCAAACGGTCGTGTAGGGCCAGCGGCCATAACGCCTATCCTAGTCGGCTTGGCTTTTCATACGATGGAGAAAATACTACTGCCACATGTATTGTTAACCCATCTGTGGTGGAAGTTTCAACTGCCGGTTTCCTTCCTTAGTCTCGCTATCAGTCCAACCGGCGGTGAAAGTATAACATCGTCGCTTCTATCGGTACGGCAGTGAATGTGGCGACAATGATAAATCAATCTGTAGTAGTGAATCACACAAAGCAATGCACTTGGATGCTCTCCAATCTCACCGAATGATGAATCAATCAAGTAGGATGAGTGAGAGAGGAATGGCTAGGCTCACAAGGTTGTATTCTCAATAGAAAATGGCTAGGAAAGTGAGTCCAAGCCGGCCACATGCCTTAAATAGGGAGCCCCGACGAATAGAGTCATTGGCTCCATCACTATGCTAGAATCGGGGTGACCAGATGTGCAGGTCGCGCTGACCGGACGTAGGCCACTCAGCGTTCGGTCATGGATCTCCGTCCACGTGTCCCCCATGTTCAACAACGTCCACGTGATCCCAACGGTCGATTTTCACCACGCGAGAGCTTAAGTCATGACCAGACACACGTCAGTGAGACCTGATGCGCCCAAGCCACGTCCGATCGCCCGAGCCCGTGCTGCCTGCGTGCCATGACCTGACGCGCTGCCCTGTGACCGGATGCACCGATGCCTGGAGTCCGGTTAGGGGTAAAAACTACACCGAGAGGTTCTAGTGGTTATCGGATGCGTCAGGTCGCCCACGACTGGATGCACAGCGGAGTCCGTTCCTCCTTTGCCTCAGCAGCCAGCCCATGTTAGCATACGTCATCCTCGATCGGACGCAAGGCCTATGCGTCCGATCGAGCACTTCGCTCAGGGTCCGGTCATGAACCCTAGCTACGCCTCCTCTGCTCAACTGACCGCACGCACCGGTCCAGCGTCCGGTAGCTATAAATAGCGCCTCCTCAACACCAACTTCTCCACCCTTGCTCAAATGTGTTAACCACCGAGTGTATCACCTTGTGCACGCATGTTAGCATATTTTCACAAACATTTACCAGGGTGTTAGTACTCACTAGTATTTAAGTGCATATGCAATGAATTAGAACATCTAGTGGCACTTCGATAACTGCATTTCACGATGAGTCTCACCCCTCTTAATAGTACGGCTATCTATCCTAAATGTGATCACACCCACTAGGTGTCCTGATCACCAAAACAAAGAGCTCATATCAATATTACCTTTGCCTTGAGCTATTTGTTTTTATCTTTCTTCTTTTCCAAGTTCGAGCACTAGATCATCACCATGGTCATTACACCATCAATATCTTCATCTGTTTGCTCCACCACTTGGAATATGTACTAACCTATCTCATGTTCACTTGGAGCCAAAGGTTAGTACCTAGGGTTTTATCAATTCACCGAAACCAAACTAGAGCTTTCACACTCCCTTGCCTGCCTCTCACCTCCGTTTCTCCCTCCCCTTCCCATCTCTCTCTCTCCCCTTCCCGCTCGAGGGGGCGGCAGGCACGAGGCTATGGTGGCTATGACACGGCGGCGCCCCTTGTGGACGGTGCGCCGGTGTGGGTGGGGCCCGACGGCCCCTTCCCTCTCCCTCATCCTTTGCGCGGGCTCCTCAACGCCTTCTCCCGCCGAGGAACATGTGCTCGTCTAGTTGCCGAAACCCTAGCTACCTCTACGCGTGCTACGGATAGGTCACATGTTTGTTACTTGTTCTGATCTGGTTCCGTTTTTATTTTTGAGATTGATTTCAGCTGGCTTCCTTGTTTTCATTCTTAGGGTTCGTCTATGATTTTACAGGTACAAAGGGAGGGAGTTTCAACGTCTTCGGGGCAACATGTACAGATTTGGTAAATACTGTGATGTCAATTTCGTAAGCAGTTTCTACAAGGTTGTTACAACATCTTCGTTGACCATGAACACTAATTAGCTTTGAGGTGTTCTAGAGAGACCTAAAAGGCATAGGTATTTGGTAGATTCATTTGCACAACAATTACCAAAAAAAGAGCATGCTCTTGTCTTAGTAGCACAATCAGTTGGCCTCCTTTTCCTTTCCTTTCCATCTTACAATAAGTTCAGTGCATCTGCACCTTCACTTTTTCCCATGTATTCCTGGTTTTCACTGTATTGGTTGCTCTTCATGCATGTCAAACTGAATAATTTTCTTTTGCATATATATAGATTGAGTGTACCATTGTCAGTGCCTAATTTATTTAAGTACTATGATTTGTGTTTACCAAAATAAACTAGCTACATTGTCCATTGACGAGCCAATTTTACAGTTTATTCTATGTATGCCTAAATTAGTGCATGCTGATCAGTAGGTGCAGCAAGCCGTTGTGGAAAAATATTTATCTTCCTCTATTATGAACAAGTTTAGTGGTTTTGTAATATAAACTTTCCTCCATATTGCTCAAATGCAGGTAACCTATATGTAATCTTTATCTTCAGTTATATTGCTCAAATGCACCACTTAGTTTTATTTCATCATGTATATATATTAATTGGATTTGTATCATTAGTACTGCAACGAACTTCTTTTCCTCATATTATTGTAGTTAAACATGTTTACCAAATGCTCAACATTAGGATTCATGCTAAACCCAGCCAAATTTTGCTCAGCGAGGTCCTTACCAAATTAGCCACCTTTTACTTCATTCCTAGATCCCTGCAGGTTGTGACTGAGTTCTGAAGATTTTTTTCGACAAATCAATGCTCATTCAGTGAATAAAAGTGTAAGCTCAACCTCTGATACTAGTAGTCTACCTTTTCTCAGCTTCCCAAATTCCATATCTTCCTTGACAGTGGTTTATGAGATATTGATAATTAGCATTCTGTTTCGCTTTCAATGATCATAGGTGTTCTTTCCTATACCGATGATCCTCTAATTTGATGTTCATGTGCTAAGTATTTGGTGTAATTTTCTTATTGAATGCCCGAAGCTGGTTGTAGTGGGGGTTCATTCCATGCTTTGGTCCTTGGTGTGATGGACATCTACAATGATTGAGCCATGCCCTGTTGGTGGAAACTCGGATTTGGCCTCTATTGTTCGATGCCATCTGTTTGTGACATTACCTATGCAAGGTTACGGTAGCTCTCCATTCACTTGAATAGATACATTTAGTTGGGCCCATTTAATGTTCTATTACCCCTTTCTTTCCTATGGCTTGTGACTGAGTTCTGAAGATTTGGTTTTGCCAAAAAAAACTGGTTCAGTGAATAAAAGCCCTCAGCTTCCTGGATTCCATATTTTCCTTGATAGTGATTTAAGAGATATTGATAATTAGCATTATGTTTTGCTTCGAAGCATGAGAGGTGTTCTTTTCCTTTACCACCAATCTGATTGCATTGTTATGCGCTACCTTAGTATTTGGTGTAATTTCCTTAATGAATAATATAAATTGAAATTGGTGTCCTCGAACTGGGGTTTTAGTTCAGCTCATCAATGCTGAGGGTGCGTCCTGGAGCTGTGGTTCTCTGTTTTTTTTTTATGTATGGTGATTACGCCAAACCTGCTGCATGCTTCTTTCTAGCAATCCCCTTCACAGGCTTATCTGCATATAGCAATAATTTACTCAATCCCATATCTATTTCCTCTGTAGCATGATAAGAGGTCATATATGCATCCAAACTGAAGTATAAATTAACACAACGATTGGTCTTTTATTTATCAGTTCGTTCATTAATGGTTTGATTTTTACATATGCAGCTACAGTATCTATGTACACATTTTCCACTTCGATTTATCTCTGTACTTACTTGAACCTATAACTGTGGGGGATATACCCCCGGGTACCACAAGATGGTACATGGGCCGCACCATCCGAGGTGGCCTGGCCCGTAAGATCAAGACATGCACATCAAGATTACAAGTTGTACTAGATATTGTAATAGTACCAAATTGGGTACTTTATTTATAACCTTGTCTCTTCGGAGTATATAAGGAGAGACAAGGGTCCCCTAGATGACAGGTTAAGATATACATCTCAATACAATACACCAAAGACACAGGACGTAGGGTATTACATCGACCAGACGGCCCGAACCTGTCTAAATCGCTGTCTCTGCGCCTTGTGTCACCATCTGGTTCCTGATTACACGCACCGTCTACCGATAATCTACCACCACGGGCACCCCCCTCGGTGGACTGCCGACCATATTTCGTCGATAGTGGCGCGCCAGGTAGGGGTCCCCTCTAGGGGTTATCCCCTTTAGGGGTTGTGCATGCTGATCTTTCGACGAGCCAGATGGCGATTTTCTTCATCAACATCATCCACGGCGACTGCTTCCCGAAGCAGACGTCCGTCAACAACAATTTCTATGACAACTCGGCGATATCTTCGCGTGCGACATCTTGGCGATGGACAATCTGCGACATCCTTCAACAACGACCCACGATGACCTACAGCGGGGCTCGTTGTGCTTCCTGCGTCTGCCGCACAGGCAGATCAGATCGGCATGTACCAGCTCAAGAAGCGGAGTACAACTCCCCGACCTCGCTAGCACCACATATGTCAGGGAAGGTCTCAGCCCATCACGGCAACACCACCTGATGGATTTTTGGGCAACGCCGTGTCGTCGAGATGCAAACAAGGAAGATGTGGATTTGCATGTACACGTACAAACCAGAAGCCCGTACAATCTACATGCCCATGCAAGGAGCGATGCATATTCATGTGATCTAAAAGCTAAGTCACGACTTTTCTTTTGGTTAAATATTTTTATGTATCTCTGGATATATGTACACCTGCCTTTTATTGCTAACAGCAGTGATGCAATCATCGTTGTATATGGATATATGTGCACGTGTGTACATCCGCTGGAGCATTCAGAAGCAAGACGGTCACTCATGTCGAGCCATCGCCGAGCCACGTCAAGCCACCGACCAAGCCACTAAGTGAACCGCGTCGAGCCATCCAGCGAGCCATGACGAGCCAACCACAGACCACCAAACCATGTCCCGAGCGGCTCCACCGAGCTCCGACCACCAGACCACGTCCTGAGCGGCTCCACCGAGCTCCGACCACCAGACCACGTCCCGAGCGGCTCTGCCGAGCTCTGACCACGTCGACCACCAGACCACGTCGCAATGATGATTGGCGCGAAGAACGGCGCTATGACAACCGCGACCATCGTCATGACGACAAGTCGGAAAGCTCGAGGACCGGACAACTTCATCGCCACCGACCAGATTTCTATCCAAAGATAAGTACACTTCTAATATTTATATTTAACACAATTTTCATTACGACGTTTCTCCATAGCGTCCTCGTCATGATTATTCTTCAAATAACGTTTGTCCATGTATACCATCTTAAAGATAGCATACAGCTATACTTAATGCAAATCCTCGACCAATCATGTTGACGCTCGATGTCTCCAGAAAAGGCCCTGTCTCCGGCTCCTCCCTACACGTGCACGAGCGTCTGCCCTCTACGTTATGGGTGGTCGATAGCGGCTCCTTAGCGACGCTTTGTTCTTCCTACACGTGCACGGGCTCCACGCCCCGCGTTATGCTTAACGGGCTAGCTAGGGCTGGAGACTCAGCTACATACTAACTGGTCGGGCAGTTTATATTAAGTATAAACACAAACTTCACTTTAACACTGATGTTTACAAAGCACCAACTGCTTTATCACATCATGCTCATTTGCAAATGGCTACTGAGCGTCATTTTCTCCATAATTTATTACTTTGTACATCATGTACTACCATTCTACATATTTATATTGCAGTAATTTCGAGCTATGCTCGGGACTTGTCGCCCGCTCCTCGACACTGCGTTTCGGGATCGCCGACCACTCTCCGACCACGGCTCGGGGACTTCGTCGCTCGCTCCTCGACCTATGTTCGGGGACTGCCTCGACCACTCTTCGACCACAGCTCGGGGACTTCGTCGCTTGCTTCTCGACCTACGCTCGGGGACTGCCTCGATCACTCTCCGACATAGCTCGGGGACTTCGTCGCTCACCTCTCGACCTACGCTCGGGGACTGCCTCGATCACTCTCCGACCACAGCTCGGGGACTTCATCGCTCGCTTCTCGACCTATGCTCGGGGACTGCCTCAATCACTCTCCGACCACAGCTCGGGGACTTCGTCGCTCGCTTCTCACGCACGGGGATTGCCTCGATCACTCTCCAACCATAGCTCGGGGACTTCGTCGCTCGCTCCTTGACTTGTGCTCGGGGACTGCCTCTACCACTCTCTGACCACGGCTCGGGGACTTCGTCGCTTGCTCCTCGACCTGTGCTCGGGGACTGCCTCGACCACTCTCCAACCACGGCTCGGGGACTTGCGTCTCGACTATATGCGACTAGCGACTCGCATACAGTTGGGATATTTTTTCTCACTTAGACCTTGCTACAAGGCTCATACCTCGCCTTCCAGCAAGCTCGGGGACTACATCGGTATGATGCACCTGCCGGTGCATCTTGTATCGCCTATACGACGATTCGTTTCTCAACTTAACTGGGAATTCTTTTTAGACCCTGGCACCACGTGCCTATGTCACCTACTACCAGGCTCGGGGACTAAGTGGGCACACTTCACCTTACGGTGAATGTGTTTGTTTTTCGACCCCTACGCCTCTGATGATCAAGGACGCTACGTTTCAAGGCGCACTTACATTTCTTTTCAGAAATACAAGTGGGCACACTTCCCAGAATGGAAATCTTTTTCTTTCTTCTTAAGAGCGCCATACATTCTTCGGACAACCTACTTCTCCGGCGACAACGGTGGTCGGATATGTCAAGAACTCAAGCCTCACTGTTCGGAGAAGGTTGAAACGGCGTGTCGCATCAGAATACATGGCGCTCGGGGACTAGCTGTGGGGGATATACCCCCGGGTACCACAAGATGGTACATGGGCTACACCATCCGAGGTGGCCCGGCCCATAAGATCAAGGCGTGCACATCAAGATTACAACTTGTACTAGATATTGTAATAGTACCAAATTGGGTACTTTATTTGTAACCTTGTCTCTTCGGAGTATATAAGGAGAGACAAGGGTCCCCTAGAGGACAGGTTAAGATATATATCTCAATACAATACACCAAAGACATAGGATGTAGGGTATTACGTCGACCAGATGGCCCGAACCTATCTAAATCGCTGTCTCTACGCCTTGTGTCACCATCTGGTTCCTGATTACACGCACCGTCTACCGATAATCTACCACCACGGGCACCCCCCTCGGTGGACTGTCGACCATATTTCATCGACAATAACAAACCATTATTTTCCGCTTGCAGATTTGAATACCTTATTTTGTCACTTCATACATACCACCTTCAGAATGTCCCAGTGGCCCTTTTCTGGCAGTGGTCCACGCATACCATGGTGGCAATGTTGATGCTCAGATTAATCTTTTTGAGGTAATGCTATTTGATTATTTACAATGCTACGCACAGGATTTCGAGAATCAAATCAGCCCTGCCTTTTGTCATTGTTTTTTTTGGCTATTCAGTGTAACATGGAATTTTTCTTTCCCTCTCCCCCTCTGTGTCCTCGTCCTCAGGCCGTCCGTAGGCCCTAGCGGCGCAGCCAACGCACTGCCGCACACCAGTCCTCCGCCAATATCAGTGGAAGTTTCTCATTCGAGGCACCAAACAGATATGCATGAAAATATCTTTATGCCACATTTTTTGGCTTCAAAAATCATCATTGATCATTTGCACCTGTTCCTCCATTCTCAAAAATTATTGGCACTGCACTGTGATAACTTGCCTGTCTGAACATTTTGATTTTTTTGGTTGGAGGTCTCCGACAAAGTTTATGGATGAATACCAATTTGCTAATCGTCGATTTAGATTTTTTTCAGACTCCTTCTGTTCTTTGGTGCCCCCTCTTTTTTTTCAGGTTGCATCTTTTTAGTGCCTTCTCAGTTCAGTTCCTACAAACCCTATGCCTTATAGGTTATGCCTTATGCGTGCTTTGGTTATTCCATGACATAAGTAGTGCATAAAGCTAGGTTGCAGAGTGTGCCCCAGCGCTCAGTGCATGGGCCAAAGCAAAGGCCTGCAAGGTGTTTGATAGAATGCTTGCAGGTAGACTTGGGGGCACTAACTGTTAGTTGGAGCATAGTAGTTGTCTGATTTGGTCCTGTACTGTAATAAAGTAATAAGTGCATCAACAACAGGCCACCTCATGCTAGGCCGGATTCCCTCGTCCCCATATATATATATATATATATATATATATATATATATATATATATATATATATATATATATATATATATATATATATATATATATATATATATATATATATATGTTCTATTGTAAAGCTTGCTTTGTAAATATGTCCAATTTTCTTTGTATGCCAACCACATGTTCGGTGCGGCACTTATACATACATGCGTATCTTCTGATTTGATTGCATTATTTGTTTTGATGTATCTAGGAATCATGTCTGCAGACTTATGCCAAGGCAACAGGATCACTTGAATCTTGGTCCCCGGTTACTCCAAGCAGTCTCTAATGTTGAGTTGTGATACAAATTTAGTTATGTATAAGATAAAAGGCTAACTTCTGACGGAGCGAAGCGAGGCCCGTCGCCGGGAGGCTTGGGCCGAATTAGGGTTTTTCATCTCTATATATACTTCCTGTAAACCGTCGTCTTGGGATAAGAAAAGTTGTAAATCCCCGACGTTTGTAACCTCACCCGATATAGTGAAGATTTGCTAGCTGGAGCCCGTGGTTTTTCCCTTCTTCCTTGGGAGGGTTTTCCACGTTAAAATCTTGTGTTCCCTGTGTTTGATCTAATGTTCTTCATCGTTTATATTGCCTATCATTTCTAACAAGTGGTACCAGAGCTTGGTTTCACATTAGGGTTTCGCGATGGCATCAATGAAGTTTGATCGACCGCTACTGGATTACAAGAATAGATTTGCGCTGTGGCAAGTCAAGATGCGTCCGATTCTGACACAATCTTCGGATCTTGATGAGGCGCTGGATGGTTTTGGAGGCAAAGGGCAGAAGTCATGGACCGCTGAAGAGAAGCGGAAGGATCGTAAGGCTCTGTCTCTTATTCAACTTCATAAACATAATGATATTTTGCAAGAAGTTCCGCAGGAGAAAACTGCCACAGAACTTTGGCTCAAGTTGGAATCGATCTGCATGTCCAAGGATCTAACCAGTAAGATGCACGTGAAGATGAAGTTGTTCACGCACAAGCTGCAAGAAGGTGGTTCGGTGATGAACCACTTATCAATCTTTAAGGAGATCGTTGCCGACCTAGTATCGATGGAGGTAAAATATGATGATGAAGATTTAGCTCTTCTACTGTTATGCTCACTGCCTAGTTCGTTAGCAAATTTCTGAGATACTATACTATTAAGCCATGATGAACTAACCCTTGCGGAAGTTATGAGGCCCTCCAGACGAGGGAGAAGATGAAAGGTATGGTTCAGTCTGACGTGTCGTCCTCCAAGGGCGAAGTGTTGCAGGCCTGAGCAGAAAACCTACAACAACAACAATAATCGAGACAAAAGCAAGAACGGTAAAGGCCGTTCGAAGTCCAGAGGCAGGGATAAGTTCTACAGGTATTGTAAGAAAGATACTTATGTGATTGATGATTGTTGGAAGCTGCAAAATAAGGAGAAAAGAAACGGTATCTATAAACTAAAAAACAAATCGGATGGTGATGGTAAGGCCTCTGTTGTCTCCGCTGTTGATAATTCTGATTCAGGAGACGTTCTTGTTGTTTTTGCTGGTTGTGTTGCTAGTCGTGATGAATGGATACTTGATTCTGCATGCTCGTTTCATATATGCTCTAACAGAGATTGGTTCAGTTCTTACGAGTTTGTGCAGAGTGGAGATGTCATGCGTATGGGAGATAACAACCCACGTGAGATCGTGAGCATTGGCTCCGTTCAGATCAAGATGCATGATGGCATGATACGCACACTGAAAGATATGAGACACATACCAGGGATGGCCAGAAATCTCATCTCCCTCAGCACACTTGATGCCGAGGGGTACAAACACTTTGGTTTAGGTGGACTGTGTAAGGTATCAAAAGGCTCTCTCATTCATATGATAGGTGATATGAATTCTGCAAAGTTATATGTTCTTAGAGGAAGTACTTTACATGGTTCCGTCACTGCTGCTACTGTTTCTAATGATGAACCAAGTAAGACTAATCTCTAGTATATGCGTCTTGGGCATATGAGTGAACTTGGTATGGCAGAATTGATCAAGAGAGACCTGCTGGATGGCTGCATTGTGGGTAAGATGAAGTTCTGTGAGCACTATGTTTTTGGTAAGCACAAGAGGAAAAATTCAATGCATCTGTTTATATCACCAAAGGTACACTTGATTATGTACATGCTGATTTGTGGGGGCCGTCTTGTAAGCCCTCTTATGGTGGTGCTCGTTACATGCTTACCATTATTGATGATTACTCTAGAAAAGTATGGCCTTATTTTCTGAAAAATAAAGATGATACTTTTACTACTTTTAAAGAGTGAAAAGTTATGATAGAAATGCAAACTAAAAAGAAGGTAAAATTGCTTCGTACTGAAAATGGCGGTGAATTCTGTTCGGATGCTTTTAATGATTACTGCAGGGAAGAAGGCATTGTTAGGCACCACACCATCCCGTACACTCCTCAGCAAAATGGTGTGGCTGAGCGCATGAACCAAACCATCATCTCGAGGGCTCATTGCATGCTATCCAATTCTCATATGAACAGACGTTTTTGGGCTGAGGCTGCTAACACTGCCTGTTACTTGATCAACCAGTCACCTTCTATCCCATTTAATAAGAAAACTCCCATTGAGGTATGGTCTAGTATGCCTGCTGATTATTCATAGTTGAGAGTTTTCGGTTGCACTGCTTATGCTCATGTTGATAATGGAAAGCTAGAACCTAGAGCCACTAAGTGTTTGTTTCTTGGTTATGGTTCTGGAGTTAAAGGATATAAGTTATGAAATCCTAAAACTAAAAAGACTTTCATGAGCAGTAGCGCTGTTTTCAATGAATCTGTTATGTTTAATGACAGCTTGTCCACAGATGTTTCTCTAGTTGGTTCTGATGAGGAGCAGCAACATGTTAGCATGCAGGTGGAGCACGTAGATGATCAGAAAACTAAAATTGTTGATAACAATGTTTGTGATATTGTTCAGCACTCACCTCCTATTTGGCAGCCTCAAAATCAGTCTATTACAGATCGCAGAACAAAAAGGAATTATGGACCTCGTCCACGTTTAATTAAGGAATGTGATATTGTTCATTATGCTTTTAGTTGTGCTGAACAGGTGGAGAACATTCATAAGCCGGCTACGTACACTGAAGTTGTTGTTTTTGGTGACCGTGAGAAGTGGATTTCTGCTATGCAAGAGGAGATACAGTCACTCGAGAAAAATGGCACATGGGATGTTGTGCGCTTGCCTAAACAAAAGAAGGCCGTTCGTTGTAAATGGATCTTCAAGAGAAAGGAGGGTTTATCTCCCAGTGAGCCTCCAAGATTTAAGGCAAGGTTAGTAGCAAAAGGTTTTAGTCAGATTCCTGGTGTTGATTATAATGATGTGTTCTCTCTAGTTGTAAAGCATAGTTCAATTCATACATTTTTCGGTATTATTGCTATATGAAATCTTGAGCTTGAGCAGTTAGATGTAAAGATTGTGTTTCTACATGGAGAGCTCGAGAGGAGATATACATGGACCAGCCAAAAGGGTTAATAGTACCTGGTAAGGAGGATCATGTTTGCAAATTAAAGAGGTCCTTATATGGTTTGAAACAGTCTCCTCGTCAATGGTATAAAAGGTTTGATTCTTTTATGATGTCACATGGTTTTAAGAGGTCTAAATTTGATAGCTGTGTATATATTAAATTTATTGATGGATCACCTATATACTTGTTGTTATATGTTGATGATATGTTGATTACTGCCAAGAGCAAGAAAGAAATCACTACATTGAAGAAACTGTTGAGTAGTGAGTTTGAAATGAAGGATCTTGGTGCTGCTAAGAAAATTCTAGGTATGGAGATAACAAGAGACAGAAATTCTGGTTTGTTATTTCTTAGTCAGCAAAGTTACATTAAGAAATTTCTTCATCGTGTCAACATGCATGATGCAAAGTCTGTTAGTACTCCTATTGCTCCTCATTTTAAATTATTAGCTTTACAATTTGCTAGTACGGATAAGGATTTTGAGTACATGTCAAGAGTTCCATATTCTAGTGCTGTTGGTTCTTTGATGTATGCCATGGTTTGCTCTCGTCCTGATTTATCATATGCTATGAGTTTGGTTAGTAGATACATGGCTAATCCTAGTAAAGAACATTGGAATGTTGTTCAGTGGATTTTCAGGTACCTTCGTGGCACAACAAATACTTGTTTGAAGTTTGGCAAGACTGATAAGGGATTCACTGGCTACGTGGATTTAGATTTTGCTGCCGATTTGGATAAGAGGAGATCTCTCACATGTTATATGTTCACTATTGGTGGTTGTGCTATGAGTTGGAGGGCAACATTATAGCCCGTTGTTGCCCTATCTACCACTGAAGCAGAATACATGGCTGTTGCTAAAGCATGTAAAGAATCGGTTTGGTTGAAAGGTTTATTTGCTGAGTTTTGTGGAGATGATTCTTGCATTAATTTGTTTTGTGACAGTCAAAGTGCTATATATCTCACTAAAGATCAGATGTTCCATGAGAGAACGAAGCACATTGATGTCAAATACCATTATGTTCGCGATGTTGTCGCGCAAGGTAAGCTGAAGGTATGCAAGATAAGCACACATGATAAACCTGCTGATATGTTGACAAAGCAAGTTCATGTTGCTAAGTTTGAGCTTTGCTCAAGCTTAGTTGGTATAACTGTTTAGCTCAAGAGGCTATTTGGCACCGGAAGTATTTCTTTGTTGTTTCAGGGTGAAAGTTCGTTTTATGCTACAAGAAGGAATTTGTCTAAAGGTAGAGTTTGTTGAGTTATGATCCAAATTCAGTTATGTACAAGATAAAGGCTAATTTTTGACGGAGCGAAACGAGGCCCGTCGCCGGGAGGCTTGGGCCGAATTAGGGTTTTCCATCTCTATATATACTTCAGGTAAGCCGTCGTCTTGGGATAAGAAAATTTGTAAATCCCCGACGTTTGTAACCTCACCCAATATAGTGAAGATTTGTTGGCTGGTGCCCGTGGTTTTTCCCTTCTTCCTTGAGAGGGTTTTCTACGTTAAAATCTTGTGTCTCCTGCGTTTGATCTACTGTTCTTCATCGTTTATATTGCCTATCGTTTCTAACATCTTAAGCCAACCAATGGCTACAGACAAGATCGAGGAGGACAGCCGGTAGCTCCATCGTGGCCTCCAAATTTGCGAAAGAAGTTGTCTGTAAATACATGTTTTCAAATCTACTATTAGTTTTCCTCAAAATCTTGCCTCAGTATATTCATTGAACATGCAGGAATTTTATATTGGGATGCAGTTCGCACAGCCATAATAGTTCAAGGTATTATGCTCGCTTTCCTTTGATTGCCTTCTATTATAAATGTAGTGTTTGTTATAGTATTTCTATTGGGAAAAATGTATTCCCACAAACATTTGGATCTGCTTGCCCACTACAAAGGATATACCACCTAAGTGAATTGGGATGCTATACACATTGAACTGAACTCCAGTATGGTTTAGTTTGGTGGGTCTATACACAGTGCAATTGCTGTAGAATATACTTCAAGATTCTAAACACCAATAAATGGCTTAGGATTTAACCGTGCAATTTAGAAGATCGCTATGTACTGTACTCCTTTTATATTACTCTAAAAGGGCCGGTTACTTAAGTGACATATCTCATAGTTCTCCATACCCAAAACCACTTATTTCACTGCAAAGACGAGTACGACATGAAGAGAGTAGTAGTACAAAAGACCCATATCAAAAGGGCCGGTTACTTAAGAAAACTATGACACGCCATGCTTCCATGTCGGATTTGTAACTATGGCAACTGTGAATTGTCACCTTGCCACAGCAACAGGTTCTTGTACTCTATTCATTACTGCAACTTCTAGAGTTATAAATTATCTCTTGCTTTGACATAATTGTTCAGTTTTTCAGTGAAAGTCCAGAAGAACTCGAAATGTGAATGAAGTGAAGCATCATTACCTAGATCACTTAACCTTGGCTTTTGAGGAGATGGGGAGGTTGTTCATTTTTTCAGTGAAAGTCCAGAAGAACTCGAGATGTGAACGAAGTGAAGCATCATTACCTGGATCACTTGACCTTGGCTTTTGAGGAGATGGGGAGGTCAAAAAGGTGACATTAAATATTTTTTATTCACCTTCCTCTGTTTTGGTGTTCTCATCAATTTTGGATCTGGTCATTTAGACTTCCATGAGACTTACTATACTAAAAACCCCAATGTGATGACTTGAAAACGTGTTGCCAAAATAGTCCTTGGATGCGCCCTGTTCGTTTGGCTTATAAGCCGTACTTTTTCAGCCAACGAACAGTATTTTTCTCTCACAACAAATCAGCCAACAGTACTTTCAGCCATGGCTTATCAGCCAAGCGAACAGAGCAATTCTCCTTCCAGTACCTCATCGCCATAATTTAAGCGAGATTACTTTTGAGGTGTGTTTAATTCTTCAAGTATACATTCCCAGATCCACACACATTTGTAGGTGTGGCTCTTTCAGGGCTTACTTTGCAGACCGCGTTGCACATCTGCTAATTCTAAATGATACTTTAGGTGAGGTGATCCACCATTGCCGTGGACAGTGGACTACAGCAAAGGGAGACCCACTTTCTCCGGTGAAACAAAGTCAAATTCAGGTTAGCTCAGGGTCCAATACAACCTATATATGTTTGATAAGTAATTTAAATCGATCATGACGACCTTTTTTCATACCTAAACGGAGTGAAACAGTATATAGAAATGATGAGGCTTTGAATTTAGTCTTGTGCTCCAGTATTGCATTTCGTTCAAACATAGATGAACTATTTTGGTGTGTGTACAATGCCTGTCATTGTTGTGTTCGAAAATTACAAGCTCAGCAAACATGATACCTTCGATTCATCCAAAACTGGTTGAGTTTAGGCTGTGGCTCTTCACATCTCCAATCATTTTCATCTTCATATGTGCAACCATATTGGTAAATAGTGTTTGCAAATATGTAGGAAATAAAGAAATTTGTTCACAAAAACAGTAAGCACCAATATGCAATATTTAGCTACAGTGCAAATCTCACGTTTGTTTGGGTGGTCAACATGCTCTGATTGCATCATCTTTGTAGACTGAAACCGATTAATGGAGATTGAAACAGCCATTTTGATATTGATTTAGTTTTCCTATGCTAATAGAGAGAAAAAATACCATGGTTTTGCATATTATGATTGTGGCCTAAACTGCTTCTACATATTATCATACAATGTATTTATGTCCGTAAATGTTCGGACAAGTACAGGTGTGTCTGTGGCTTCCAAATGGTTGGTTATGCTATTAGATTACTCATTAGTAGGTTGCAGCTGTGCTAAAATTACCAGGTTTACAAAATGGAAAATACAGGAAAAAGAAGGGTACAACAGCCACCACACCGAGTGCATGTGCTACTATGAAATTCAGGTACAACACTCTTGCTAAAATAAACCTAAACTCAACACTCTTCCATTCTGTTTGCATACATCTAACATGCTCTGATATATGAACAGAATCATCGATGTGGCAAAGCACATCCTCATTCACCCGCGACCTCTTTGATCATATACCAACAGACCAGCATTCAAATATATAAAGCGTCTAACAACGCATGTAATACAAACACATGCACCATCCTCGGCTCTTTGCTACATTGAACATATGTAATATGCACATCCTCTATATATATCTTCCTATCTTATTACTTATAAGGCAACGTATATAACCTCCATATTCAAAATCTTGTTTGTGCCTGCCTACGCGCGCGCGTGCCCTCCACTAGTAAATCTTAATCCCAGTGGAATCTGTGTCTGCCTCTTCTTGTAGTAATTTTCATAGAATGCTCCCGAGGAATCCATGGATCCCTCCAGATCCTCACCTTTGACCCGTTGCCAATACGCCATATGATCCCTTTCTTGAGTACAATGAGTAGTTCCAGGCCGTACAACACAGATTGCCAAGTAGCTGAAGGGTTAGAGCAAAAAACAGTGTCAATGAGATCACCTCTTGGGTAGTACTGTGCTTTCAGCAATTGTGCGCACAGACTGTATGGAAATTGTGCGATCACTTGGCCATCACTTGTGCAATACTTCAGTATACAGTCTGTGCACACAGACCTCATTGCTGATCAATTGGCCATCACTTGCAATACTTACTAGTATAAGTTGCAATCTTCTTTTGCCTCGTCAAGCAGACCCAGCGAATATGCAGATACAACATACAAGCTGGCAAATCCTCTTTTGTCTTTCTTCACCCAAAATAATCTATTTCTACCCAAAACCGATGCGTACATCTTTGCCGTCTCGTACAATCCATGGGCAAAACTCCATTTCACCGGTCCGCCCCGACACGGCCAGGCGACTACAGCGACGTTGCCAGGCAGCCGTCCGTGCGAAAACCGCGTACCACCAGCCCGATTCGTTTGTCTTGTCCTCGGACAGCCGTCCTACCTGCCGCCCGGCCCGCCACTATATATACACGCCATAGCCATCTCCACCGCACCTCGATCGATCGATCGCTAGCTCTCAGTCACCTGCAAAGACAACTAGCTGCGCCTAGATATCAGGCAGCAAGCTAGTTAGCCATGAGCACCGGCACCATCCCCATCGTGCGATGCGCTGCCACGGTTAACACCGCCACCGTCTTTGGCCGCCGGAAGAGCCGTTTCAACGTGACAGCAACGGCGACGTCGGCGGGAAGGAGGGCCTCGGCGAGCAGGAGGGACTACTACAAGGTGCTGTCCCTGGAGCACCGGCCTGACGTGGGCGCGGAGGAGATCAAGCGCGCGTACCGGCGGCTGGCGCTGCGGCACCACCCCGACGTGTGCCCGCCGTCGCGGCGCGCTGAGTCCACGGAGCTCTTCCTCGAGCTGCGGCGCGCCTACGAGACGTTCTCCGACCCGGCGCGGAGGGTTCGGTACGACGCCGACCTGAGGACAGACGGCGGGGAGGTGGCGAGGCGGCCCGGCGGCGTTGCGTTTGCGAGGGACGTGTGGGAGTCCCAGCTGTGCGTGCTGCGCGCGCGCTCCGAGCAACGCCAGAGAGCGAGGAGCAGCCAGCCGCAGCGGCCGGTCTGATTGGGTGGACGCCGCGTGACAACAAAGTACTATAGATCCATGTTCTAATTCATTCTTTGATTAATGATTGTGCTTCAATAAAGCACGACCAAAGTGCCTTTATTTTTTCCTAATTCATTATTTGAATGACCTTCAGAGTTGAGACTCATCATGGCATCTGTTGTTTACTGGGATGTACTACATTTTACCGGCGAGGGATTTTTTTTTTTTTT
This sequence comes from Miscanthus lutarioriparius, assembly GCA_904845875.1. Taxonomy (NCBI): domain Eukaryota; kingdom Viridiplantae; phylum Streptophyta; class Magnoliopsida; order Poales; family Poaceae; genus Miscanthus; species Miscanthus lutarioriparius. Next base: position 47,766,914 of record CAJGYO010000004.1, read on the forward strand.
TTATGAAACAGAAGACACTGGATCCCATTGAGGCTATAAGTTAGTGGATGCAAGAGCCTAGAGTGACACGTTCGCGTGAAGTGGCAAACCCTTAGCCCTTTGCAATGCATATTGGCGAATAATGCCATAATGGTGTGACCGTGTGAGGCCATCTTCCCGGTCAGCACGGGAAATCATTGGGTCCGAACGTTCGGACCTGAGACGCCGTCCGAACAGAGCGCGCGGGAAGCGGACGCGCACTGTTTCTCTTCCTCGCGCCTCCTCGTCGCGCTTGCAGCCCACGACGCGGCCCACAGCGACGCAGCCCAGAAGCCCATCAATATGTGACCCCGACCCGAGCACGCCGGCGCCGCCCTCGTCTCCATCTCCGGCAGCTCTCTCCCTCCCTCGTCTCCAACTCCAGCGGGCTTAGAAGGAAGGGGGTTGGGGGAGGCAGGGAAGACAGGCGGTGGAGATGGTGGTCGGGCGATCTAGGGGAGCTGGCGGCGGCTGCAGTGGCCGGGCCAGGCCTAGGGTGGGGGCATTTGCGGCGGCTCGCTGGTGAGCATGGCCATGGCGGTGGCGGTGGGAGTGGGGGCGGGAAGGGGAAGAAGGAGACCGCCGCGGGCACGCTAGGGTCTCGTCGGGCTGTGGGGGGGGGGGTAGCGGCGGGGGCGAGGGGAGAAAGATAAACAGTACCTAGGCCGCCGTGCCGTGCGTGAGGTGGGCCGCGAAGGGAGTGGGCTGAGCGGGAAAGGGCGAGGCGGGGAAGATAAACAGTCATCGGCGCGCGGCTTCCGTCCGAACGCCTGGACCGTAGCACGCTCCCATCAGCACTGTGTAACTCAAATACTCAATGCACAACGCACTCGCTGAGACGACCAAGGCGTGAATTATTGGAGGAAGGAAAGTTGCGTTGCATTCTTGGCACGAGCTCGGTTTTCTAACCTTCCTTTTTAAGAAAGCAGCGTGCTAGGTGGCATTATTGCAGAAACATGTCTTTGTGAAATATCGCAGAAATATGTTTGATCTATGCAAACGACGGTATCAAGGTTGACTATGAGAGTACAAGAATGCATGCCACAATGAGAAACGATCATTTATTGATGGTTATTGGAAATCTTATACTTGTGAGATACGATTGTTGCGTTAAAATTAATTAAAAGTAAAGGTAGGTCGGTAATCTTTGTTCATAGGTCACGGAGTTTACCTGATCTCGAATGCAGTAATAAACTTCCCGGACATTACAAACTATATATGCACCACGGTAGCCTCTCAATGCGCCCGGAGGTGGGTCCCTTGCCTGGATCGTCTTGGAGCCCCAGCTCTGCCCTCGAAGACGAACTGGGGGTGCCGGCGGCGGCGGCAGTGGCGTCAGGATATTCGTCGGCGTGGAAAGCACCCTCGAGAGGAGGACGCTGGCGATGGGTCGTCGGGCGGAGAGCTGGCAGGCCCACTTCGGGCGAGAGCCCACTTTAGTGCATGAGAGCAAAAAGGAAGGCATACAGGTTGCAATGTCAGGATCTGGCAGGCCACATACCTGGGCCATGCGGTTTGCTGGTAGACATGCTAGCTTTTGTGGCCAGGTCTGGCCTGTTGGGCTCATTTCCTATATTTTTCCATTTCTTCTATCTCGTACTCTTTTCGATGCACGCACATATGCATAAGTTTATTTTAATAGAAATATTACTAGATGGATATCAATCAATCAAGTAAAAACTCATAAGAAGCAACTCAGATATTTAATAAGCTTGAGATACATGATCTAAGCGTCCAACCCATAATTAAATTAGATTTAGTTATGGTTATGGTTTGGGCCAAACTCTGACTGAATAACCGCTAGTCTTGCAACGTAAAGACAAGTTTGATAATTGAAATTTTAAAAAAGAATGACCTCCTCCTTGAAATCTTCTTGCAAAAGGTTGTTCGTGTCTTATATGCAGTTCCTATCTTTTGGAGTATGTAGGGTTAGTTGCAGAAACCCTAATCAAACTTTCATCTATCCTTATCTGAGCTGATGTCTGATGATGACCCAGGCATCTTATAAAAATGATCGTTGCTAGATTAATATAATATATATGTAATCATACCTCTAGACCGAAATTCCGTTCTAGTAGTGCGGTATATATCCTCTAACTGAACATCTATTTGATTTTAATTGATCAGGAGTAACAATGTGCAAAAATCATCCAAATTCTGTACCACTTAAATTTTGTCTATTAGTATTAGCTAAAGCTATATCTAGATCGCGTCGACAGAGAAAGCATCACTTTATTGTGATTACAGTACCACATAGAAAATGTTCGGTGGATGCATTCAATCAGTCGAAGGCCGGCAATCTTTATTGATATCACGGGTTTGTTGACGTGATGATCTTCTAATTTAAATATGCGATGGTCGATATCTGAATTCTTCGAATTGAATGAGTCCATAGTATAAGACACAATACAAGATACGACACAACGCAAATCGGTTCCCAACTCACATTCATGTGTCTTTCTTTTAACACTTATGGTGCTTTAAATTAATTTGAGATGCCTGAAATCCGAGCGTCCACAAATTATGGCGCTCGTCCCCGCCGGTCTCTCGGCCGCCATGTCCAGCCCCTGCGTTGCTCTGTTCCCGTGCCTGCCTTCTTTGCCTGCCCCGTGCGCAGCCTAACAATTTTCTTTAGATTCTGTCCGTCATCGACACATCCATCATGAGTTCGCTCCTGCTAGGATTGGATGCGCTCGTTCGATGATTCTGAGGGAATGAGTCGGTCCCTGATTTTAGCCTGCCGGTGGAAAGACATGATAACGGACGAGTTGACTCTTTGGGTCAAACCAAACACCCTATTTAGGCTCGGATGGTTTCGTATGCTTGGGTTACGCAAACCAATCATGCTGTTAAAGGCTGGAGATGGAGAATCTTGCTGGAATTACCTGACGCTACTAACCCTGGAGCCTAACACATCCCTGAGAAGCTTCAAAGTTTCCGACAACTAAGGTATTATAGAAAATGAGTTAGATTAATGGTATATTATTCAAATGATAATTATGTTCAGCGTTTCTATCGCTGAAACATTGGCGATTGTACATGTTTATAAGGTGCCTTGGTAAAATTTTACAAGTTATATAGTAATTATTAGTGCAAAAGGCAGCGACATACCACAACGTTAGGATGCACGGATTGCAGCCAAATCAAAACATGAGTAACGGACCGTCTGGCATTGTTAAAACTGCACACTTCAGACAAAGGCCAGCGCAGCGTCCAGCAAGTGTATGCACCAAAGAACCGTTTGGCGTTATTGAAAACACACACACTGGACAAACAACAGCGCAACGCTTGGCGTGTGTATGCACCGGACCATCCAGTCGGTGAAAAAAATGCACATACCGGACAATAACATTGTAGCGCTGGAAAACATGTAAACCCTAGATTGAAGAAACGCACTGACCAGATCGTCCGGTGCCTTGATTTTCGCCAGGAAGATCTTCGAACATTGGCTCAGGAGACATAACTTTCATGCTTTCATGGTGAAGAGTGACTAGGTTTACAAGTAAACCAACAAGGGGTAAATATCATGCTTGCATGACAAAGAAAGACTAGTTTCTCACAAACTAGTAAATGAGCCATTGGAACTCTTTGACTGAGAGGACCCCGTGAGGACAGGGATGTTGGCAGCGGGTTGCGCTAGGTCAGCCTCCAAACCTAGAGTGCCATAGTTGCCTAGTTGGTCGTTGGATCAAGAGAGGAACAACAGCTCGGGGTTGGAAAAGTAGGGCAAAGGTGAAGATAGAGTGAAAATTAAATTTATTGATTGATTGGTACAATTGGATAGATCCCTCAAGTGGCCGTGGCCATTTGTGAGCTGCTTGGTACGCCCACTAGTAACGTAAACGAAACAAACTTAGTTCAAATCGTCCCTCCCACTGTAACGTCCGCGGGCATAATTTATTTGCATTTGCGATACGAACCTGACAACCAAACAGTTCGCTATATTTATAGGGTGGGAGATATATTAGGGAAAATCCAAATATATAACGAAAATAATCTCAAAATGAACTCAAACCAAACATATGGACCCCTTTGGATTGTGGGGAAAATAAAAAAATAGGATTAATATTCCTATGAATTCAGTTACTGTAGCTTGATCCAAACATATGGACCCTTTGTTCCATGAATCATCTATAGGAAAAACATAGGAAACTTTACATTGTGCTTGATCTCACAGGAAAACCATAGAAAAAAAAACATCCACTCAAACCTCATGTTTCTTGCTTTCTGTTTTTCCCTACGGTTGATCCGAACACCCATTTCTATAAAATTTCTGTATTTTCATTCCTCTATTTTGCATATGTACTCTATCTCATTTCTATGTTTTTTTATTTCTGTATTTTTTTAATCCTGCATTTCAAGGGGGCTAAAGTTGAGTCCATCTCAGACCTGGAAGAGAGAATTATGTATTTGGCACTGAAACAAATCAGTCTTTCTTATTTGGCACCAGAAAATTTTGTACTTATTTATCTGGCACTGAGTTGAAATTTTCTTCCGTAAATGGCACTACCGCCCATCTGGACCGATAACAGTATCAAGTGGCTGGCAAATTTACATGAATGCACTTGTTTCGCGCGCTAGCAGGCGAGGCCACCCTGCAACCTGGGTGACCCGTGCGCGACGAGCCGCGCTAGCTGCCGGAGCGCTAGCCGGTGAGCCCACCCCATCGTGTCCGAAGCGTCATGCCATTGCTGGAACACCGACGGGCAAAGCCCACACCACCACGCCCCCCGCGCCGCGCCGAGGGTGGGCACCAGTGCTGGTAGGCAAGGCCATCTCCGGGCGTCCTCCGTGTGTCTTGTTGCCACCTCCGTCCGAGGCCGTCCCGCCACCATGCCGCACGCCCCGTGCCGTGAGCTAGTGCCGGGGCAAGGCTTGTCGCGTCCCTTGCGCCACGGCCAGTCATCTCCTGGCGAGATCGCGCCATGTCCGCTGCAAGAGGCCTCCGCGAGCTCCTAGACATCACTGGCCGATGGCTCCTCCGCCCCATCCTCGTCTCCTCCAGCATCTATATATAGATCTAGGGTTTCTTTTTTAGAAGAAGAGGAAGCATCAGGGGAGAAGGGGAGGCGTGCGTGAGACGTGACTCCACGTGTACACCCGCACCAGCGGGAGATGAGGCATGTGCTATACACAGGGGTATTTTGGTCCTTCTAAAAGAAAGCGGATATAGTCAATATGGATGCACCAAATGGACGGCAGTGTCATTTACGGAAGAAAATTTTAACTCGGTGCTAGATAAAAATAAGTTAAAATTTTCTAGTGTCAAATAAGGAAGACTAATTTGTTTCAGAACAAAAAACATAATTTCCTCTAAACATTATGACAAACAGATTTGCTACGGTTAGCAAAAGTAACAAACTAATCACCACCTCTTGAAGTTAAATTAGATCGGCAGTTTGTGCATGGGTGTTTACTTTGTACGATAAAAAATATTGTACACACTGCCTTTCACATTAAACAGGACAAAGATCCCCCCCAAAAAAAAATGAATTGCTACTCTAGATCTATCACTTTATACTGCTCAATCCTAGTAAAACCAGATGTCACGGGTCGCCTTCTGGTGAAAGAATGAATAACCAGAGAGCATCCACCCAGTGCCAAAAGACCATGCCACGGCCCGCCCTCAAATAGCACGGCCCAAGTCCAAGTTCTACTGTGCGTCATGCGCGGGCCCCGCGAGGGCGCACGCCACCACTCCTCGCGCTTTGCCGCTGCTCGGAGCGGGCGCGCAGCGCACACAGCTGCGCCTCCCACATGTCCCTCGCGAACGCAACACCAACACCGGCCGGATCGTCCTGCCCGGTCGCCCTCAGCTCGGCGTCGTACCGGAGCCTCCGCGCCGGGTCGGAGAGCGTCTCGTAGGCGCGCCGCAGCTCGAGGAAGAGCTCCGTGGACTCGGCGCGACGCGACGGCGGGCACACGTCGGGGTGGTACCGCAGCGCCAGCCGCCGGTACGCGCGCTTGATCTCCTCCGCGCCCACGGCCGCCGGGTGCTCCAGCGACAGCACCTTGTAGTAGTCTTTCTTGCTTCCCTCCGAGGAGAAAGTACTTGCTCTTGGCGACGTAGCCACGGCCTTCACCGTGCAGCGGCTGATCCTCCCGCAAAACACGGCAGCTTTGGTCATCCTGCCTGCGCTCCTCGTCGGCATCGGAATGGCGCTGGTGCTGGTGGCCATACCATAGGCCTGCAGGTTAGGTAGTTAGGCAGCTAGCTGATCGAAGAAATAAGCAAGCCGGGCGTGTATATATAGCCGTTGGCAGGGCGGCCAGGAGACGAGACAAACTAGCTAGGCGGGGCCGGTGATATACGTGTTTTGCACGGGTGGTTGCGTGGTCGCCATCGTCGGCGAGGTAGCTGTGGCGGGTCGGGCCGATGGATCGGGATGGAGTTTTGCAAACGGATGGTTCTGGGATGGTGGCGGCAAAGCTATGATGCGTTGAGGTCAAAGAGAGTAGGTGTGTGCTGTGCGGCATTCGGATTGTTGGCATTACAAATTGAAACGGCAGACAAGGAACGAAGCGAGACCGCGCGTGCGGGTTGTCGTGCCATCTTGTACCCTCCTGTTTGGACGGTCTGTATGCGTATCCGGCCAGATTTGCTTTGATTGCCGATTGATTTTTCCGTCAACAAGAGATCTCCGACGAGGGGCTGCGTGAGTGAGAGAGAGAGACGTACGACAACACGTTCAGGTTCCTCGTGAACAGCCCAATCATATCCACACTAGCTGCAAGATAAAATGCTGGGTACTCGGTACCGGACGCCCCGGCAGACCGGTCTCTCCCATGTGGATACTACCGCTTATTGAAATCGGCGACGGCGAGAAGCGATGGACGGAGTGGCCACGCTGGCGCCCGGCCGGCTGTTAGGTTACGTTCTTCGGTTGGGTACTCCAGGCTCTCAAGTTCATGTATGTACGTGATGCCCGGCCTGCTCACATTCACATGACGTCGCGTGTACGTAGACGTACGTACTGACTGTAGCTAGCTAGCTAGGACCAGTGCAGAAGGAAGAAACAGTCGTCTTTGTAGCACTGCAAATTAAATAATGTGATTTGCCACTGCAAAAAAGATGATTGTTGTCGTATGCAGGGGTAGTTGTGCAACTTGGCGAGAAAACAACTACCCAGAGCCAGCAATCGACCCATTGTTTCAGCTACTTGTATCCGTGGTTCCTATCGCACACATAGACCAATAATGCATTTACTGGTCTATCAGTAAAGGGCTCTTTTTCTCTGATCCAAAAGGAAAAACACATATCAGAGCTCAAGATCACCTAGGACAGAATGGGTTTTACCCATGCGAGGCTGACTAGATAAAGGGCCTGTTTGGCAACCAGGAATATTTCTGATTCTCGCGAGAATCAGTATAATCACTACCCGACGGGTCAGGTGAGAAACGTTTCACTTGAGAATCACTAGAAACGTTTCTCGTTTTTATGCCTAGCAAGGAGAAACGCCAGATAGCTGGTTTCGTGTGATACTTATTCTTCCCTCCATATGTATTAGCAACCATAATTTTAGTTAATTATATTTAAGTGAAATAAGTTAAAATAGGTTGTATTTAAGTTATTCTTCACCCACAAAAAGTTTTGAATTTTTTAAGAAAATTTTTTACTTTATGATTCTTTAAGAAAAAAAATATTTTTCTGAATCGGAATCCAACCTACCAGCCAAACAGTTTCACAAAAGTGATTCTAATTTATTGCCAGAAGCGTTTCTTGAGAGATCTAGATCTATAACATTTCTATGAGAATATGGACCCTACCAAACGCATCCATCCTTGTGTGGTTGGATCCGATTAGTGAGTCTTGGCCTTCGAAATCCCTATGAACAGTAAACTCTAGCATCAGCTAGTCTGCTAGTGTTCATGTGTTGAAACTAAGTGGTTTCTCATAAGAAAATAGACATCCGATATCAAGTTGAAGAGGAACCAAACATGGTTGGTTGAGATGCGTGACTACACCTCTCACAACCAGTTGAGCTATACTCACCTCCTACTATATTTGAAGCCCATAACTATTCATGCTTGTGTTGCACGGCATGGGCCCTATATGGTCACTACATACCTCTAAAAATCGATCTATAGAGTTTGTTAGCTATTCCTAAAGGCTATTGTCTTAAGTGACCGTCTCTATAAATTCACTTCTGGAGGAAGTCAACTTAAATGGCCACCTCTAGAAATAGTTGTCATGCATATAAATTTAGTAACATTTTCATTTTGATGAAGTTCAATTTTATATCGCAGTTGTGTAGCTCAACGACCTAAAATATTTTAGTTGATAATTTTTCATTTGAGATCATTTAGGGACCCAAATATTTGTTAAAGTTCCTCATATTTTAAAATCCTAACTTTTGAATTTTCAGATGCTCATGGATGAAGACATGCTCTATACAAAGTTGTAGTGCACAATGAGATCTATAAACTTTGTAGTTGATAAGTTTTCATTTAATATCGCTTATAGTGCCAAATACACAATACAAAGTTTGGAGAGGATGGACAAAAAATAGCATCTCTTGTTAGTTAAGAAGTGATGTGTAGGTGTGGTGTGATGAGGAGGTTACGCACGAAGAGAAATGATATATATATATATATAACTACTACCCTGTAGCTGACTATAAAATAATTTATTCTGTAGTCACTTTGAGTTACGATAATTACTATGTTAATTTACGAGATTATAGTAACTCCTTACTAAGTGGTTTACTATAACATTATGGTAAATATCTTCATTTGTTATAGTCACCCAACTATCGTAAATATGTATTGACATTATCGTAAATTAGTATATAAAATTATGGTAAATGGAGATGGCTACAGAATAACTTATTTTGTAGCTGGATATATATATATATATATATGTGTGTGTGTGTGTGTGTGTGTGTTCTCTAGCTAGATGCAGTTTTACTTCTTTGTCGATAATAGAAGAAAAATTTAGCTTCATCCTTAAGTAGTGGGATCAGACCAACCTATTACAAAGTAAACATACAACAATGACCTGACCAAGAGAGTTTTATCTTTATATATATATATATATATATTGTTCTGTAGCTGACCACAGAATAAGTTATTCTGTGCCCAGCTGCAGAATAGCCTTACCGTATGTGTGTGTGTATATATATATATATATATATATATATATGTTTCTCGAAAGCTCTTGCCATACCCCCCCCCCTGTTGGTGATATAGCTTAAAAAGCCACTTGCTTAAAATGTATTTGTTTCGTACTCCCTCTGAATACAAGGTATCAATATAGATAACTAGTTATTTTCCATGATAAATCTAATAGGAAGTGAGACTAGCTCCACTAGTTGGAGTGGGAGGTATTGATCATGCATCATCCCAACCAACGAAAGCTTGAGTCCACTTTAACTCGGAATTTGAATGTTCATTTTCTTGTTAATGAGAAACCGCCTAGTACCTTCTATGCTGGCCTCATTTTTTTTACGACAAATCCAATAATAAACTTTATGTTGTAAATCAATTTAGATAATTAGTTAATTGTGGCCAAAGCTAAAAATATTTGACTTTGGACAAATTGGAAAAAAAAACTTACATAGTTACATTTGGAATAAGAGGGAGTATATAAATACTTTAGTTTTCAGCATGGTTTCCTAAATTACAAATTATTATGTTTCATTTATATAAATTTGTAAATTGGTGGTGAAGACCTAAAGTAAAAAGTAAGTAGAAAATGACATTACTTGTGACTAGAGATAACAGCACTAGTAATATACTAGTACTAATGTCAATGTAAGATTCAATTAATGGCTGCATTGAAGTAATGAAAGGCCGGCAGTGTCTTATTCTAAAATCTTTAGCAGCCTCCCAATGGCTTAACCTGGTTGAATCCTCTATAAATGACAACGTGCACGAAATGTCTGACTCAGACAAGACCATACCATAATTTTCGTGTGTTTCTTTAGTTTAGCATTATTTCTTGTGAACAACGAACGGTCTTCCCTCTTGTGACGATCCGTAGGTGTGCGTGTGTTATTCAAACATTATAGTCTCTGTCGATGACCCAATTTGTTCTTGGCGAACAATGACCATGTTATAATTTGACACCACACTGTATGGTATTGACTAAATCAAATAACCAAAAAGATTAAGAAGGCATAGTCCAAAGACTCAACGGGCGAAAAATGCAGGTACCCGTACCTGTACTGCACACATGCAAACGAGAAGAAAGTCTTTTGTCATTCGTGCAGGCTCAATATAGACTTAGGCTGTGTTTGGAATGGAGGATTTCTATAGAAAAAATGAAGGAAACGCAAAACGGAGAAATGAGACGCAAGTGCAGCATTTGGAACAAAGAAAACACCAAATCCTTTCCTTCGGAATACTGTAGATAGATGTGGATTTCATGGTAAAGGAAAATAATCCACTCCTGGCAATTGTTTTCTCTTCCTTCGCACAAGTCCGAAGCATGATGCTTCTATACGATAATCATCGGAGGACTGAGGATTAAAAGTTACAGCCACCGCCTGCAGAAAGCAAAGCTAGGTACGACATTGCCACATTGGGTTGGTGGATATGAACGATGGTTGCAGGAAGTGAAAAGCTTAATTCATGGACCAAGGGCCCGACGTGTATAAGTGTCATACGAGTTTTTGAACCCAAACCATGATGCCAGAGGATTCCCAAATATACCTTTATTTAATTATTACGTGCAATCACACATCTGTTAATTAAACTGTCGCTAATTTTTTTTAACTCTTTTTGTTTTTATGATTTTTATGGTATACATTCCTGGATTCCAAACACCTTCCTGTGGTCTCTTTCTGTGTTTTCCCAATTCTATGTTTGGACACTTTATTCCTATCACTTTTTTGAGTATATTTTATTTCGCTCCGCTGTTCTCTATTCCTCCATTCCATACAGATCCTTTTCAATTATACTCATCAGTTATTTCTTTCTGTCACCATCACTGATTAGTTGATTGTAGATTGGTACAGGCTGTAGCTGTTGCATCTTTTACAGGGACTTCTGCCACTACAGGAAAACGCCTCTTTGCCGATCGCTTGCCCCGGTCGGCAAAGGCATAAACCCAGTCGGCAAAGGCTTTGCCGACCGCATAAAAGCCACGTGGCGGTCGGCAAGAAGAGGTCGGCAAAGCCTGGTCGGCAGCAAAGGCGGATTTGCCGATCGCCACGTAAGCTACAATCGGCAAAGCCTTTGCCAACCGCCACGCCATGAATGCAAGCATAGCCACGTGATGCCGTCGACCTGACGGCGAGCTTTGCCGATCTTGGTTCCTCGGCGATCGGCAAAGAATTTTTTTTCAAAAATTGTTTGCCGGTCGCCGCCAATTTCGGCAAATCGGCAAAGAAAGAAATTTTTTTTGAAATGTTCTTTGCCGATCGCTGAGTTGCAGATTTGCGGTCGGCAAAGGTTTGACTCTTCTTTGCCGATCGCCCCCATTGCGCTTCGGCAAAGACTCATCTGGGTTTTTGCAATTTTTTGAAACAGTCAGCAAGAAAGTGGAATTTTTTTTGCTTTTGTTTTCTGTTTTCTCGCATCAAAACCCCGCAAAATCACAAATTATAATCCAATTTCACCGTAAGCACCGGTAGCACCATTTATATCACAATTTCATCACATTTGTCGCCAACATCACCACATATATCACAATAACGCACAACATCACATATATCTCACATATATGTCACAATAACAACCACACAAGTGCATTACAACCATCACATGAAGTCCAACACGCCGAACACCACAAGTCGACGTCCATCACACGAAGTTCAACATAACAAGTCTAGGTCCATAACGAAGAAAAGAAATACATGACAACAACTTCGGACGACACGGTGGATACATGATAATGAATCGACAAATACCTAGCTCGTCGCGCCGTCCCCGGTCTCGTCGTCCGCTCCGCCTCAGAGCCCTGGTGGTTTGCCCACGGAAACCCCTTGGACCAAATCGAGGCGCTGCATACAGATCGCCACCCTCCAGCACCGGCTGCCACGAAAGTACGCTTCGGAGGAGGGCCATGCGGAGGTGGATACGGTGGATAGGGTGCGGTGGTGGATACGACATCATCGATGGCGGGACCTCTGAGAGACGGGTTCGAACCCACCACCGTACTACTCGCATAAGTTAAACGCCAAGTGATGTCATTAGTATTCGCTGCAGCATGGACGCACAAGTTAAAGCAAGAGTCAATATACTCACCGGGGTCCCTCCAGGGAGCGGTGAGGAGCGAGCGCAGGAAAAAAAACTCGGAGGAGGAGGCGGTGGAGCGAACATTGAAGAGGAGGGGTGTAGACGCCCAAGCGTCGCATGGACCGGAAGAAGCCGCCATGTTACGCATCCGAAAGTGTTGTAGTGTGCTGCAGCTTTGCCGGTAAGCCATCTGTTGCGCCATCATCTGCGCGTGCAACGTGGCGATCCTCTCTCCATCTTGGCCTCCATCGGGCTCGCAATATTACATCCGCAGTGTTGATTGTATGTACAGTGCGAAACGAGTGAACGACGAACGAAACGGCGCACACCGTGATTGACCGCCGCCGGGCGCTTACGGGATGTCGCCTGGAGCTCGTGGGCGTGGATCGAACTGGTCGGGCCGTAGGAACTCTGGGACGGGTCGAGGGTGCTGTGGGCCATGTAGTAGCGCCGTTGTTGCTTCCTCGGTCCCAACTCTCGCAGGAGGTCTCGTGTCGAGGGGCTCGGCGGTGGGTCGAACGTCTCTCTCAGAAGGCCGGGCGAGCCGCGACGGTGTACTCGGTGGCCTTCTCGTAGGCGGTGGGGTTGGTGTACGATCGGGCCCGTCCTCCGGGTTGTAGACGTTGTTCGGATCCGTCGCCTTGCCCTTGTGAGAGAGGAGGTACGCGGTGTACTCGTTGATTTCCTACCACCCGGCGTCTGCGGCTCGCATTGAAAACACAAACATGGTTACAAGTATTGACAATTGAGCGCAAGGATTAAGACATGAACGGACGCATACCCATCTTGTCGCGAAGGCGGGGAGGGGCTGATTCCCTTGGTGGTGTGACACCCTACGATCTGCTGGCCTGGCGGCCCCTGACGGTCAACAAGCGCCACAGACGCCTCATCCGGCGCCACATGCGCACAATCTCCATCCAAAGATTCCTCGTGGTTGTTGTCGCACCACGACGGACACACCGCATGACATCAAGTATTTGACATGCGAGAAGATTAGTGTAATGTTTCATGAAGGAATCTGAACGAATGTTGTCATACTTAATTACACCTTTCGTATTGCGCTTGGGTGAGGTCGGCCTCCCTCGAGTTCATTCTCTGGCGGATTTGGGGCTTCTTGATGTTCTCTCCAAGCACGTTGGCGTGGAAGTCGCGGATGGCTGGGAGGCGCGCCTCATGGTACAGGTCCTTGAGACGATCTTTGCGAGACCGCCTCCTGCACTCGCGCCGCTGGGCCGCTTTACCCTCCTCATGACGTGAAGAAGTCCCGCACACGCAGACACATCATGTAGCATTTCTTTTTTTGCAAGAAGTCCGACGAATGCGTATTATTTAGCAATGCGGTGCGATGAAAGACTCACCCAAAACTCCCTCTTTATCTTTTTGGCGATGGTCTCGCCACCCTCCTCGACGAGGTAGAAGTGGGACCACTTGGTGGGCACCTTCATCTCGCCGTTGACGTTGACAAGGCTGTGGTAGTACTCCTTAATCGGGGAGGCCACGGATGCCATTGATATGGCGTGCTTGACCTGCTCCACTCACAATCTTCCACTTCAACCGCACGAGTCATTAAGAACAATTGTTAGTCTTCGATTCGATTTTGACATGTCATATGAACAAGTAGTGAAATCAATAATGGTTACTTACGTGCGCCCACGGGTGTGATCACCGGTATTTGGTGGAATTGCGGCCGCACCTAGGAAGTCTGCGTGGGCCAGCGCGAAGTACACCTTTGGCCACGCTGATGAAGTCAAAGCCGCCTCGCTTTGGTGTAGCGCTGCGTCGTCGCCGTCGTCGTCGTCATCGTCATCGTCGCCGCCGCCGCCAGGCGCGCCGTCAAATCCACGACGCGTCCCCCCTGCGAGGACGAAAAAGCAGCCTCCTCTCGTCGCTTTGGCGACGTCATTGGGGCTGGGACCCCCTCTTCGGACGACCGCGCAAGACCAACACCTCCTCCTCCTCCTCGTCGCTGGCGGTCTCCTGCTGGGGAACTGGTGCGCCGAAGCGACGCTTCGATGCAAGCGGTTGCCGCCGCCGTCCGCTACCGCATTTTGCCGAAAGTGCTCGCAATGACAAAGAACAAAAGCTGTTAGCATAAATAAATGACAAGTACTTGTAAAGGAACATAATAATAACAATATAGTATTACATGGCCTCGTAATTATCTCCGCGAACGGCAATATCTCGATGCTTGTCGAAGAAGAAAACTTGCCGCCTTGGCCAGCCAGTGAACATCACATCGCTTTGCATGTCGGGCAAGGAACTTCCGTGAACACACCACCCATTGAATAAGCCATACGCCACGCCAGAAGTCATGCATTGAATCTTTGGTACCACACATGCATTCTGAAGTTCCTCTTCGTGAGCCCGGTCGCACGTGAGTACCCCTCTTCCCAAGCAAGTTCCAATTCATCCCACACCGGTACGCATGAACACACCCATATTGTCGCCGGGTGTCCTGTGTATTATCGTCAAGAGCACGTTCTTAGGTTCAAACATGACGCCGGGGAGATTGAGGGGATCACAAACACGGGCCGCCAAGTGTACGGGCCGCCATCATTCCAAACGGGTTGAACCCATTCTGTTGCCGGGCTTACGGCGTACATTCCGAGCCTCCATAGCCTTGACAGATTCATGTTATCGAAGTGCTTCCATGCATCACCGTCTCGCCGGGTGTACCATCTTGTCGAGGATGGTATCTTTTGCCATTCTTGTGCCACGTCATCTGTTTCGCGGACTCCGCGTCATATCTGACGGCCGTAGCAGCCTCGGTAGGAAAGGAAGGTGCCCGACGACCTTCTCGGGGACCTTAGACTATTTCATGCCGCCATCGAGCCTTCTACCAACACGAACCTAGAGGCATCGTGACTTCGGACAGGTTTTTGCTTCCGCGAGGTCTCCCCGAACAGACGCACCCCTTCGGACAAGCATGGATCCCTCATACGGCATCTTAAGTGCACGAAGGAGCTTACGTAGCGAGGTGTTCGTCGGCAGGACATGATCTGCCGAAGCGATCCCCAACAATGCTCAACACGAGATCGGGCCGCCTCGACTAATGCCCAGTGCGACTTCAACCCTATCAGCGTGAGACGGCATCCGATTCATGTAAGCTTTGTCTTCTCATGAAGGGGCTTCATGCACCGACTCCATCATGTCATAGAAGGCCTTCGCGGTTTCCTCCGGATCTTCCTCCACATCCATTCCTTCGCCAAACCGTGCTTCGTGGAAGTCTACCATCATGTCCGCCATCCCAAAGATCGCCATCATACTCCTCGAGGACGGGTCGCACCACCTCGTCCCTAATAGGATGGTATTCACCATGGTGGCGCCTAACGGGTATAGTTTGGAACGAACCCGTGCTTGAACAGATCTCTCAACACCGAGCCTTTACTTTCTTCTTCTTGTTCCCGCACTTTCGGCTGTAGGGACACGGCATCCGAATCGACCCTTTAGCGGTGGGCCAAATGCATGCTCCAGAACTCGCCGTCGTCCCCCGATCCATTCGTGGCTCTTACTTGCGAAGCCCGAGTACATCCACTCACGGTCACCCATGCTCTGTCATGCGGTAATGTTAACATGTGATAAAACCAGCAAGTGCATCTACAACGTGCTCCTACCATCTAATAGGTGAAGGATAGGTCCTAATCCCATTGAGAGCATGCAGACGAGGTTAGCTTCCATGCTCCGCTCCCGTCGAGACGGATTTCGGAAGATTACCTCCGCTTTGTTCTCCCGATACACGCCCCGGCGGGAGAGTGTGTATCCAGAGAACAACGGGAGGTCTCGCGAAACTCCGACTCGGACGGGAGCGGAACATGGAGCTAACCTCGTCTGCGCATCCTCTGCTGTCCAAATATCGTGGACAATCCAAACGGATACGGTTATACATATGCGAAGAACGCATACTTCCAACCGTATCCGTTTGGACGGAGACGCTTAACCGGGTAACGCGACCTATGACTACATGTGGTGGAAAGAGGAGTCATACCGCAGTGCCGTGAAGAAAGGCTAGCGGGCAAGTGCCGAAGTCGTGCTCCTCCGGCTAGCCTCCAATGGGAGCCCTCCGAAAAAGAAAAACAATTAGTGAGAACGAAAAAATTTGGAAAGACCTCCTCTGATGGGAAGGTTACCAAACCTGCAAGAAAAGACTGCACGATGGCCGACAAACACATATACATGTCGTGCACGATGGCGACAACCACAAATGTATTTCCAATCCATGCGTAAGAATATAAGCGGTATTAACAAAGTAAACTACTACTACTAGTAGTACTACTACCTCGTCGTCACGGACGGCGGCCACCGGGCGCGTGGAGCAGAGGCGCCGCGAGGACGGCGAGAAGGGACGAACGCGCAGGCCGAGGCGAGGACGGCGAGGCGAGGATGGCGCTGGCGAGAGCGGCTGGCGACGCAGGGCCGGGCGGACGCATGAACGCGCATGCCGCGGACAATGGATTTGAGCGGGCACGCCGGATCGGGCGGGCAGCAGACACGCGGGCGGGTTGGGGCGAGGGCTGGTCAGGCTGGGCCGACGCCGCCAGCAAGACACGGCCTGCACTGCTGTGGCCGGATCGGGCGGGCACACGGTGAGGGGCTCTGGCGGGCCGCCGGGGGAGGGGGGCTGGGGGACGACCATGGGTGGCCCAATGCGGGGGAGAGCTTGGGGGGCTGCTGGGATGGCTGCCGCCACGGGAGGGACCAACGGGGGGCTGGAGGGTGCACACATGGGGAGGAGGCAAGGGCCGGGGAGGAGGAGGAGGGATCCACGGGAGAGAGGGAGGGAGGGGGCGGGGGGGGCGGGGAGGGGGGGCGCTGTCGGGGATGGCCACGGGAGGGACCAGCCATGTGGGGCGCCGGGGAGGGGAGCCACCCTGGGAGGTGTGTGGCCTGGGAGGAGGAGGGGGGATCCGTGGGAGAGAGAGGGAGGAGGCGGGGGGGAGGGCTGGGTGGATGCGCTGACCGGCCGGCCGGGCGATTTCGGCCGGACGACAATGGGCGGCCTGGTGGGTGGGCGGGATTTTGGGAGGGAGGGCGGGCCGAGCGGATAAGGCGACGTTTTTCTTTTTTTTTTTTTTTTCTTTGCCGATGCCAAGCATGTGACGCAATTTCAAGCAAAGGTCTATTATTTTTTTTCAAATTTTTTTTTAATTTATTTTAAAAAATACTTTGCCGATCGCTTCCGCTCCCCGGCAATTCAAGCAAAGGTTATTTTTGATTTTTTCTCGAAATTCTTTTGTCGATCGCCATCCTCCCCGGCAATCGGCAAAGGTTTTTTGCCAACCGCCACCGATGGCGTTCGGCAAAGAATTAATTTTTTTCGATTTTCGATCCTAGTTTTTTGTGTTGCCTTGCTACAGTAAGTACATGATATATTCCAAGTTTGGGGTCATTTTGATTTATTTTGCTATATTCCATTGATTTTTTCTGCTCTTTGATTTTTTCCCAGAGCTCATTTGAACTGCGGTACATGAAATAATGGAATCCGGCGATCTGAAAATGATATTCATGATGTTTGGAGCATGTTGAGGCCAATTGGGGCCTCGCGTGAAATTTCGACCGTGTTGGTGTTTTGAACACGCCGAGCCACGCCGCTGCGTGAAAAGTGTTTTTAAATTTTATAAAATCGAAACGGAGTCTGAAAATGACGAAACTTGACGACGTGTCTTTTCATCGCACGCGGAGGCTGTGGTAAAAATTTGAGAAAGTTTCGAGCAAGTGGCGACATCGGGTGGCTAAAACCTGGACATCTGGAGAAAGGTTTTAGCCACCCGACGTCGCCACTTGTTCGAAACTTTCTCAAATTTTGACCATTTGTTACAAAAAGTCTTGAGCAAGTGGCGACGTCTTGTGCAATTTGACAAAATATGAGAAAGGTTTCTTGTCAGTATATTAAGGCCCAAACAAAACCAACAACAAGCTTTCATTGCTTGGTTCACACGGGTCACGAAAGATCACAGGCATATAAATCCGCCATCCGGTACAGATTACACACGTAATTTTTACTGTTTAGCGATGTTAAGATCAAAATGACTGTTTTTGTACAGTGAAATAATTACTTTCTGTTCTGTATCATGGATATATTTTGACCATTTGTTACAAAAATTGCACAAGACGACCTTAGCTCTTTTGGTAGCTGGAGGACCGTAGTATGGTGCAGATGTATCATTAGGTCGCTGGTTCGAATCTGGTAGGTCGTATTAATTTTGCTATTTTTTTTTGGGTGGACACTTTTGTATCACCTGTTCCTTTTAAGTTTTTCTTTTCCATGCAGAAACTGTTCCTTGGAACTCATCACCTATATTTGCCGCTATTAATAAACATCTTAATTTAAAAAATATTGTTGTTTTTGCCGCCATTAAACATCTTATTTCAAAACAAAAAATCCATTGCTTGGTGGACAATTTTGTATTCTGCATTTCCTTTTTCAGTTTTCTTTTCCATGCATGAAAATTGTTCCTTCGCACTCTCACCTTATTTGAGACCATTTTTGGGTGGACAATTTTGCATTCCCTGTTCCTTTTCAGTTTTCTTTTTTCCATGCATGAAAAAGGTAAAGACTTACTAACGCACGACCATTTTTAAAGGCCACCGCACGGCCAAGACTCCTCCCCACTCACCGCACCGCAGGGATGCTGTCTTCCCTCTCGGTCTCTCTCATCTCCTCTCTCTCGGTCTTTCTCCCTGGTGGATCAGGCCTCCCTTCGGCGACCTCCTACTCAGCGGCCAGGGGCCCACCGCGCCATGGATCCAGCGGATCTGGCATCCCTTCGGCGACCTCTTCCTCAGCAGCCGCACCCCACGCCCACCGCGCCATGGATCCAGCGGCGGCAGCGGCCATGGCGGATCCAACGAGGTAGGCCGCCTTCTCCTCCTCCTCCTCCTCCCCCCTTCCCTTCCACCACCTCATCCACGGCCTCGGCCTCCTGCTCGTGCCACTTCTGCCTCCGCCCTACCGTTGTCGCGCGCACGCCACGCCAGCAGTCGCGTGGCCGGCGCGTGCTCCGGTGCTTTGACGAGGTACCTTGCGTCTCACTACTTTGTTAGTGGCTCTTGCCCGACGCGCGCGGTGCGACTACCAGTTGGCCTTCTCCTTCTCTGGAAGGACTGCGACGCACATTGAAACTTTGATGCTGTGGGGGTAGGGTGCCTGTGCACGTAGGTGGATGGGGTTGAAAGGTCCCTAGTTTGGTTTTGCTAATTGAGTGACAACCTAGGTGGACTAATGTGTTTAAATGTGAGCACAGAAGATTAGTCCACAAGAACACTTGTGTGAGCAACACATGCCATGGAGGTGGAAATGGCTTGGATATGTTGCAAGGCTCACACATGTGATGAAGGAGCTCATTGCATATGAGACA
Source organism: Miscanthus lutarioriparius (assembly GCA_904845875.1). NCBI lineage: Eukaryota > Viridiplantae > Streptophyta > Magnoliopsida > Poales > Poaceae > Miscanthus > Miscanthus lutarioriparius. Next base: position 47,786,467 of record CAJGYO010000004.1, read on the forward strand.
TGACATTGAGTCATGTGACTAAGGTGGAGAAGATCAAGACAAGACTTGGCTTGATGGACCGGTTGCAAGAGTGAAGGGTAGGTTGGAGGCTTTGGAGCGATGGACCGCGTGGCGGTGAACCTTAAGCAAGACTTGGCACTGATGGACGAAGGCAACGGTGAAAAGCAAGTGATGTCAAGATCAATGAACCAACAAGGTCACATTATGATATGAAGTGGATCATATCATTTGTGATATGGTTGGTGCATGTGTTGCATCAATATTGGAGGAGATAGAATGGAATACGCAAGGCAAAAGTATATTTGTAGGGCATTTCATTTCACCGGTCAAAGGTGTGTAGAGAAGTTTATGACCGGGTTTAGGATAGATGGCCGTACTATCAAGAGGGGCAAACTTGGTTGCATATCGGTCATATAGTTCCACTTGAGCGATCTAACTTTGCGATGTTGCTAAGATCAAGTGGCGTGGTGAATTGAATGACTAATCCTTTGAAAAATATTTATGAAAATGCTAATACATATTCATATGGTGGTGTACACTTGGTGGTATTGGCACATTTGTAAAGGAGAAGTCGTTGGAGTTGAATTGGATCAACTTAGAGAGGAGAAAAAGGTTTTTTGGTGTACTCCAAACTATAGGATGGTCCTTGGATTGGAATTTTGCATTGATCCATTGTGCTTTGGATCAAATATGCAAGTGATATGTGTAGCCATCTGAGTAAGCTTTCCAAAATGTCTATGATCATCAAAATCGGACTTCGGAGCTAAGAGTTATAGCTGTTTAAACGATGAAAGGTCTGTGACTAGACTCTAAGGCCGAACATGTCCGGTCAGCACCTGCGAGTCCAGTTACAGAGTCTGGTCAGTGTTTCTTTCACGAACAGATGCGACTGGACGCTAGGAGAGTCTAGTCAGTGATGACCTGTGTAACTTCCCAGATGTTAAAAAGCAATTACAACTTAATCATGAGCATCATCAAGCATAATCATCAAGTATCATGTCATACATGCACTAAATGTTCAATTATAGCAATTATATGTTGCATGTATGGTGTTTCATATATTGCATATGTTGAGTTATATGTGTTGCATGAAATGTTTCATTAATATCAATTAAGGAAGTTTGTGATTTTATATATGAGAAAATGCTTAAACAATTAAAATTTTGTTAAAATAAAATTTGTAGTACAAAGTGTGCTTTATAATGTAAAATCAAAATTGATGATGTTTCTAAATCAAACATGTTAAATTTGTGCTCCAAAAGTTGAATTTATCATTGTTTTCCATACTTAGCCATTTTGGTTGAGCTCCTGAAAAACAGTAGTTAAGTTCAAACTTTGGAGGTTAATTAAATAAATATTCATACATAAGAATTGTTCAACTTGTGTTCCTTTGATTGATAGTATGTGTGGGCTTTCATATCATGTAATTAGTTGCAATGTTTAATTAGTGGTTGCTCAATGTTTAATTGTTCAAGGTTGTGAAACAAAACAATTTGCAAAACCCTAATTGAGTTTCAACTCTGCAGTTTCAAAGTGACCGTCTTCCAAACTCCAGATCTTCAAAACCATCTTGTTTTGGGTGTTGATTCTTTAATCAAAGTTGAAGATCAATGATCATCGAACAACTTTGCTTAAGGCCGACCAGTGAGTTGTTTTGCAAAAACAGGAGAACGAATGGGCTAAAGATGGGGTTTTTAGTTGGATCAGTGTTCACGGCGAGCAGCCTGCTTGCTTGAAGTCGGTGTCTGCCGCCGTCCGTTTTCATTGCCTTAGCGCGCGCAGGGCACGTAGCTGTTTCCGTGGCATAGCGCAAGCAGCTCCTGGATCGTCTAGATGCCTCGTCCTCGCCTTTAAGCGCCCAAGCCGCCCGCCGTCTCCCTCCTTCTTCCCCTGCTCACCGCCGAAATCCTCGGTTCGTCGGTCAATTCACCGCCATCAATCCGCCACCGTCTAATTCCCCTTGCCCACAGAATCATCTCGCTCTTGCACATCATTTGAGCATGTTCGCCTTGCCTCTTGCCGCCGTTCTCGCCTTCGGTGCCGGTTGCCGCCGCGGCTGAGCCGCCATGGTCGCCGCAACTACCTCACCGTGGCTAGCGTGCCTCACTGCACCTCTCTCCCTCATATCTAGTGTTTTGAGCTCCATATACTACCACGATGCTCATTGGCTACTTGTTTTACCTCTATTGCACAACAGCCATCGGAACGGCACCTCGCCGCTGGGTTCACCCCGCCGCATCCGTGCTCAGCACCGGCAGCCAACCTAGCTCCGCCTCCACCTCAACCAAGCAGCGCTTTGGGATCACGGTGAGCTCTTAATCGTGTCTGACGCCATCATTTAGACTCTACCACGCTGGAGTGGCAAAATTGCCATCGAGCCACCACGCTCTGCTTCGCCGTTCCGCCATGGACGTGGCCGAGCTCGAGCCTAACCTTAACTCGTTCCGTTGATAGTGTTAGTGTGTGTGCGGGGTTACTAGGAGCACGTTGGTGCTTTCCTCGTAGCCGATAACCACGCCGTCGGTCTGCTCCGTCGCGTCAGAGTGCCGCCATAACGCCATCATTGCTATTGAGCTCGCTGTAGTGCCCTAGATGCTTGTCTAGTGGGCTGGGCGGGTACGCAAGGGAGAAAGGAGCACGCTGAGGTAGCCCCTATCATCGGTCGGCTCAACGAGCTTCACCGTGTACCCGCTAACGCGGGCGCGGTCAACATGGGCAGGGTCAGGGTTTGACCTGGGTCCGCATGTCAGTGGGTGTGGGTAAGCAGGGGCTGAGTAACAAAAGAATTTTCAACGGTTTTTGATTTTTAGAAAATGTTAATCAATGCAGATTATTGTTTATTTCATAAGAAAATATAGAAGCATGACAAAATTATAAAATTTGTTGTGTAGCCTTGTTATGTTATGCTCTAGCATGGAAAAATATGAACCGGTCATTTTCTATAATTTTGGTATGCTTAAAAATTACCTCTTTTAATTAATAAATGGATCTTACATGATTTTTATAGGCTAAATTAATTATCCTTTTATCGTGAAACTTCTTGTGTAAATGTTATGTTCTTATACTTGTCTTCACAAAAAGTTTGGTATTGTTTGGATAAATGTAACTTGGTTAATTAATTTAAATGTGTTTAAATGCCTTTTCTTTATTTAATAAACGCTAAAATGATTTATATAAATCCTTGAATGGCTTTGGTGCATTTTGAATATTGTTTGTGGACCTTGGAACACTCAAACCCCTGCTGTTTCACAACAACTTGAAATACTTCCTTGATGTGTCTATAATCAACTTGCTAGTTAATAAATAAAATAGTTTACTCAAATGACTAGTTGGTAAATGCATGTGATTAAGTCATGTAATGATCATTGCTTGACCTCATGACTGAACTTTGTGTAATGTTAGTTAAATGTCTTGTCTTGCTTAACTAGTATGATATAAAAAGTGTTGTTTCCATGTTAAGCGACTAATTAACTTTTGTTAGTTAAATAATTAAAATGCCTTAATTAAATGTTTAGTTTTATAAGTACTTTATAACGATCATGAGTTAGAAAAGATGTTAATCACCTGCTGGTCCATGTTAAGTTAATTACTTTCATAATAGACAACTAATTAACTTGATAGTTAATTAACAAAAATACTTTTATAGTAATAACCCTAGTTCTTTGGTGAAGGAAAGTTGTACTCAACTTTCTAAACTTTGTTATAATTCTGTTAATGCACTTGTGTGTCTCTCATCATGTATCATGTCATGTATTCCATCATATTAAGCAAAGCATCATTATTACGTGTAGTGCATACGAGAGTGAGAAGATTCGTGTTAATCAAGTTTCGGAGAAGGTCCCTCCATCGGTGGTGTTGGTGTCAAGTCTAACTCTTGTGATCCATCTATGGAATCTAACCTTCTCTGCAACACAGGCAAGCTCCAGAGCATAAACCCTCCCTTAGTATTTACAAATCTTTATTACACTTTAAGTCTTGTGAGATATGCATTAAGTAATTAGGAGTTGGTTGTATACCGTTGTTGCATGATTACCTTGATATTCAGGTATTCCTAGTTGTTATCCCACTAATTTGTGTAGGTCATTATATCTAATGCTTAGTAATGCATAGACTATGATAGAAGTCAAATGATGGTTTCATCATTCACGAGAAGTAGGTTTTTACCTTTGCTCTTCTCGGCTCTGCTTATGGTTCATGAGAATACCATGAATATGATTATGTTTAAATTGAGACCGGGCGGGTGGCTTGCATCGAGAATGGAGTATCAATGTAGTGCTCCCGCCTGAGTCGATGGAGGACCATACCGTTGTAGGCTCGCTTGTTCGAGACTTTATAGTACTGGCCACATACTTCGGTAAGCCTAATACCTCGGCTATTCCTTTATGAGAAATGCCAACCACGCACTGGGAGTGGAGAGATGGCGAGAGTAGCTATACCCACCCTATGTAAACATCAGGGATGGCGTACAGCGGTGGAGTCACTATTTCTTGGGTGGCACAAGACCCGTTCTTGTTTTGGAGGATTCGAGTGAAGGTTGATGTATGTAGGTCCGGAACCTGCATATGTCGTGTGGTAAGAAAACTCTAGTTGGGCCTAATTGATTCGAATCATCGTGTTCCTCGGTTATGGAGACTCGATCAAATGCCCTACATCATAGTTAATCAATGAAACTAATGGTACTGATAGATACGAGCTGATATAAGATGAGATAAGATGGTTAATGAAGTGATTGAGCTAGATCAGGTGCAAACTGGATACTACTGATAAACTTAATACGAAGCTAAAACATTGAAAGTAAGGATTCACTTGTAGTAAGCTTTTCTGCAAAAGTTAGTCTTGCTTTAAACCTTCCCTTAAGCTTTCATACCCTTGGAGTCTTTTCTTTTAGTCGGGTAAGACTTGTTGAGTACCCTCAAGTACTCAGGGTTTGTTAACCCCTATTGCAGGATCTGACTTGTGCTGCTGATCGAGGTCATGTCGGTGGGCTCGACATAATTGGCTATCTCTTCTACCTTAGGTGCTTTGTCTAAGCTGCTTCTGTAGTACTACTCACATCATTGAAAATTGAAGTTAAGTTTAACTTGAACCTATTTTGTAATCTAATATTGTAAGTCTTCCGCACTCTGATGTAAGTTGGTTTTGTACCAAGTGTTGTAATGTTGTAGTAACTCCATGTTGATCCTGTATGAGTTGTAAAATGTGGATGATTCAGGGTTCTCTGAGGACACCCGACAGACTACCTGAGTTATCTAGCTCTCGTGTGCAGCAGTCCGAAGTCTTAAGGACAATGATAGGTGCACGTGGGCCATATAATTAGGATAGTTCTGCCACAACCTGACGCATCCAGTCATCAAAAGAGCTCTTTGGAACCTTTCTGGAAGTGACCGAACTCTGGGAGAGTCGAGTCCGGTCATAGGAGAAAGGGGAGTCCGATTAGTTGTGCAGAGACACGTTGGTGACCGGACTCGGCCTAGGCGTGTCCGGTCGCTAGACCTAGGCGCGTCCAGTCAAGAGTATGCGCGTGCAAGAGCTAGCCGTTGGCGAGCAACGGTCTTCTTCGAATGGCTAGTACACATGGCGCACGAGGAGCGACCGGACTCTGTGACCTGTGTGTCCGGTCACTGCAACAGTGAGTCCGATCAGTACAAAAAGTGCCCAGTGAAGGGGGTAATGGCTATTTTAGCCCTTGGGGCTATAAAAGGAGTGTGTGGTCGGCCTTGATAGATGCTTAGCACCCTTGGGACTTAGTGTCCATGCTTGGGGAGTGCTAGGAGAGCCTCTAACTCACTTGTGCACATAGTGATTGCATACGATTGCGAGTGAGTGATTCAAGTGCGATTGCATTGTGAGATTGCATCGAGTGGCACTAGGTGTTCGAGTTGCAAGCTGGTGGTGCTTGTTACTCTTGGAGGTTGCCACCTCCTAGATGGCTTGGTGGTGGTCTCCATCGAAGCACACAAGAAGCTTGTGTGGTGCTCCGTAGAAGGAGTTGTGAGGGGTACCATGCTCACCTGTGGGAGCCATGAAGAGCAACACTAGTAGAGCGTGTCATTGAGCTACCCTCACTTGTGGGTAGGTTCTTGCGGTGCCCAACGTGTGGGCTTGGTAGGTGATGTTAATTAGCCACCGAACCACCAAGTGAGCGGTGGACACAATGGGGACTAGCGTGTTGGCAAGCATGTGAACCTCGGGAGAAAAATCGCCGTGTCATCCTTGTCTCCTCATTGGTTTGCAATCCCCTTACACAAGCTTGTATTTACTTTCATATACATTGTACTTATGTAGTTGCTCTTGTAATTAGTTGACTTGTGTAGTTTGCTAGTTACCTTCATGCTTGTGTAGCATAGAAGTAGCTCCCTTTCATGACTAATTTGGTTTGAGTAGCCTTGTTAGTCACATTGATTAGTTTGTGTAGCTAAGTAATTTGAGCTCTCTAATTTGTCTTGTGAAGCCTTGTTATTGAGTGTTGCTAGTGAGCTTATGAGCTTTGTGCTTTTGCTTACTAGAATTATGTAGGAGCTCCCCTGGTTGCTTGAGTACTAGTTGCATAGGTTTGTGTGACCTTGCAAGCTAGAATTGTTAGGTGAGCTCTAGTTAGCCCGACACATTTGTTGCCTTATTAGGATCTTTATAAGGTGCTAGTAAACTTAGATAGAGGGGTGTAGTCTTGGCTAGACCGATAGTTTTAATTCCGCGTTTATTTCGGTTAGCCGGTGCAATTATTTTTAGAAAGGACTATTCACCCCCTCTAATCCGTCATCTCGACCCTACAGGAGTGTCGAAGAAGCGGCGCGGCATTGAAGGCCGTAGCAGTGGCGGAGCTAGGGTCGCAGCCGTCGTCGTCGCGTAGGGACAGGGGGCTTGCTGTCGATTTTAAGGAGTCAGCAGGTCCGAGGCGCATCCATTTTTCTCTGTTTGGTTTACACTTTTTACAGGTTGCATAGTGCATAGTAGAGAATTGAGTACAACTATGGTTCCAAATTGAATGAGGGTGCCAATTAGCTTTTTTATATGATGGAGTAGAATCTATCCCATCCTCTGCATCTAGAATAGAATCAATGGCCATAAGAGCACGGATGACTATTTCACTTCATTGCTGCTTCCATGCCAAACATGCTTACTGAGTTACTATTGTTTGGCTAGGTGCTTTGGGTTACATTATACATTGTCGTCTGTGTGGATTGTATGCTGTGGGTAGGGTTTCGTCTATTCAAACTATTAATTGCACTTCTCCGTTCTGGATTTGAGTCAGTTTACACTTTCTTTTTGTAAGTTCACCGCCTCAGTTATAAACCTTGCTCTCTTCAGTCTGAATGAATCTCTTATGATGGTTTCATACTGTTTCATCATCTTATGCATTTTGCAGCGAGCGATGCACCATGCGGGGAGCAGTGGCGATGCATTCAAGCGAGCGCCCTCGTCAGCGGCGGCGTTGCAGCGGGCGAGCTCTGAAACAATCCTGATTTCCTCGAAGGAAAATCCACAGATTCAAAGTATAACGTGATAGTCCCAGGTGATCATCCCATCACATTATCAAATAACAGTCGACATCATAGTCATAAATCGAATACCTGTCTTAAAGAGAGTACAAATAGCAAGGTTTACTCATTATTACATCGCCACTTGGCGGAATCACTCAGAGCATGCAACATCCAGAACAGCATCAAAGAGAAAGGCAGCAGACATCGACTCCATCTTCTCAACCAAACTTGAGCGTATGAATGAGACCTCTAATCCTCCCAACCGTCTCCCTGTTAGTGGTACTCAGGCTCAGAACATGTCAAACAATTATCAGTATGATTTGTACTGGCCAGTGGCTCTCACCCTATGCTTTGCGTTTGCTTTGTGGAAGTGGAATGCAAGGGTAGAGCAAGAGACTTATTTGTGGTTGTAGTTTCCTATGCGAGTATGTCATGTTTTAATAATAATGCATCAAGTTTTAACCCATCTGATCCACACATTCTCCTATCCCATCACACATATCTCACCACTCTCGCACTCTCTAGGCGACAAGGACGACTCCCGCTCGTACCTTGCCTCATCGGCCAAAGCCAGAAACCAACACAAGAACCCAGAGGGAGAGAAGAAAGGACTCCACTCTCTAGTCAAGTCAAACAGTAACATAGAAAAGGTCCATTGCCAAAAAGACAGCTTATGTATCGATCGATCAACCATACACTCTGCAGAGGTTTATACTACCATCAGATCCTCCGTCATCGACGACCATCATCGTCTAGGTTGATTCCGGCTGCTTTCTAGTCTAGAACAATACCATCCTGCCACTCAGCCCTGAGGCACCCTAAATTTCTCCGGCACGCTGAGACTGCAAAACATAAATATCGGGCCCCACAAGTGGTAATACGCACCTAGAAGGGTTTGGATATCCAACATCCTCACCCCCACACTATCAACTTACAACCTAGCAGTAATGGCATCTCCCAGATTAGTCCACAACCGTCTCCTCCATAGAGAGGAGCGGATGGGGTACAAGGATTCCTATGAACCAGTTCCAAGAACATATAAGTCCTTAGGGTGACCGAACAAGACATCTTCACAAAGGGGGTTTCGACACCCCGTGCTTCAATAGCACCTCTACTCAGAGGATTCGCCCCACGAAGAACACTCCTCCTCGGAGTCTATACCTCAAACCGGTACCCGCCATATGTACAACTCTCAAGGAGCGCTCAGGTCACACTTTGGCAAGACTTGCTCAACAGCTCGTTGTAGATCCTGCTCGGTTGACTCAACCCTCACCACACATCCAAGATGATCTCCCCAAGTGGTTATCACCTTATCTCCACATTATCAGCACCAAGTGCCTTAGCCACTCACAAACAATCCTCCACCAAGCATCACATCATAGATACAATGCGTAGTAGAAGTAGGTAGTAAGTAGTATGCGAGCGTCTATCCTAACAACGGGTGTGAAAGGGGAAAGGTTGTGTCAAGGTAATGACTTTCAACCAATTCTACCATGCAACCTATCACAAATCATTTGCATAAAAGTAAAGCACTAGCAGCGACATTATTGCATTTCTAATAGGATTCTACAAGGTTGGGTGGGACGTGGCACCTACAGGCAAGTTGTCGCCCAACTCCTCTTTGTAGTCGTAGTCGTGCTCCTCGGTCTGTGGCTCCTCCAGGTCTACCGGACGAGACATATAGCCGCGATAAGCGACTTCTATAGATGATCACAAAGAAGCAACGGAAATGCGAAAGATCCAAATGCATTCAAACATAAGTCTATGACGTAGAGCTCATTTTTAGAAAAAAATTGGACTCTGGTTTCATATTTTTCTGATGTCATATGAATTTTCTAGGTTTAAATTATTTTCTAAAAAAGAAAAGAGCTGGATTAAACCTGGAGCTTACACGTGGCGCGTTCTGATTGGGCGACACGGCTCAGTCACTGACTGGTGGGGTCTGTCAACGGTCTTCATTGACCGATCAACGGTCAACACTGACCGGGCTTGGACTGGGCCTTGGCGGGCTAGACTTTGGGCTGGGTTGGGCCGGTCTAGGCCAGGCCAGCCTGGACACGTGTCACTCGGCCAAGCCATCCACGTGGCCCTGGCAGGCTGCTATCGGGTTTGCGCCTACGGGTGCGGTTCATGGTGGTCCACCGGGTGCAGGTCCATGGACCACACACTGGGTCCTTGTTGGACCGCGTCCACCTCCTCTCTCTCTTTTTTGCTCACGGTGCACTAGGTGCAGGGAGAGGCGCCGCAGGGCGCTCGGCCTTCCCTGCTCGCGTATGTCAGCGACAAGGCGGTGCTCGGTGGCTGCTCGGCGGGGATGTTACGGATTCCTAGGGGTCCTAGGCACCTGTGCGAACACGGTGGGGCCGATAACGGTGCTCGGCGGTGAGGCAGCGACATGGTGAGCTCACGAGGCGCGCTCGGCAAGACTGCCATGGCTCTACCCAAGTGGCCTAGGCTCTTCGGCAAGGGCGACCAGGGCAAAGGCTGCGTCTCGCGGCCTGCCAACGACGGCCGGGACGACGGCGGGCATGGATGCCATGGTAGCTTAGCTACGTGAGCACCCAGGGCTCAAGATGGGTCCTTTTCGCGCGATCGGGGTCACTGGAGTGCTCGTGAAAGTGGCACCGGTGACCTATTTCCATGGCGGAGTCCGCTCGATGGCAGCGCGCACGGCGGGGCTCAGATGAGGCACCGACGACGATGACGTGGGGGGTTAGCGCTGGCTTTTGGGCAATCTAGCTAGGTAGCTAGGATCGTGGAGATGTGGTGGAGCTCATCGGCCATCCCTCGTTCCACGAGGCGGCCAGGATCGGTGGGAACGCCTCTGGCAAGGCGGTGGCTTGGGGCGTGGCGGCTCTGGTGAAGCGGATGCAACCGGCGGCCCCTGGGGTCCTACTTTCCCCTTCATCTAGTGTAGGCTATGTCCCTTGGTGAGGTGAGGCTTGCCGAGGTGGGCTTCCTACCTCTACCTGCTCAGTGGCGACGGAACAGCTCCGCCTTGGCCGTGCTCTGGCCATGGTGAGCATGCCCGGTGTGCATGTGGGACGCTGGCATTCCTAAGCATCCAAGGCTCAGCATGGCTGCGTGAGTGTTCGTGAAGGTGCGCGTGGGTGCATCGTGCTCCAAGGTGGCCAAAGGCATGGCCTTTGGGCCTCCCAAGTGGGGAGACTACGTCGGCGGACATGGCAACGGCAAGGAATGGCGAGCAGAGGAACTAGCGGGGCTCACTGTGGGGCTCGGGGTGGTGGTCTAGCGGTGCAGAGGCGAGTTGTGGCCGTGACGAGGTGAAGCAGTGCAGGTAGGACCACGACGGCGATGAAGACGAGCGGGTGTCGTCCTTGGCTCCGACGGCCACAGGTGGAACCGCGATGGCTTCCGCTCCTCTCCTTCCTCCTCCCTTCTCCTCCTCCTCCCTTCTCCTAGCTTGGTATGGTAGGTGGATAGCCACAGAGTGGTGGTGGCATGAGGGAAAGGGCGCTAGGGCACCGGGGCGTCTTATATAGCTATGCTCAGCTATGGCGAGTGCAGCGGATGGTGGATGAAGGTGGAGGGGCACGTGTAGGGTGATCGAGCCCCCTGGGCTAGGGTTTTGGGGCGCGAGGTGAGTGCGGTGGCTCTGGCGTTTCCATTTTGGGAGCGACAGCCGGTCAAAGGAAGGACGGTGGGTGTAGGGGCGCTGCAAGTGGCGTGGGCCATGGTGCTCGCATCACCACAGGCAGGGGCGTTAGCTGAGGCAGGGCAGGTGACGCGGATTGCCAACGTGGCGTGCATTCGTGCTAACGCAAGCCGTGGCTCAAGGGCAGACGGTAGGGATGGGAAGGCGCGGCCTTGGATCCGTTGCTGGCGAGATGCTCTGCTCTGTTTTGCAAAAGCAGAGGAGGGAGCCGGGGTAGGGGATGACAGCGGGATCCCACCTGACAGCGGCAGCGTAGAGGGGAATGGCGAGGCGCGACGTGGGGCACGGCGTGGGCTACTGCTTCTTCGCGAGCGTGGGCGAGCGAGCGGGGCTATTGCTGGGCCACTCAACGCGCGCGGGCGCAGGCGCAGGTAGGCGCTGGGCTGCGGTGCTGGGCCGGCTGCGGCGGGGTGCGGGTGTAGGAGGCTGGGCCATGAGCTGGGCCGGCTCGGGCGGCTTGGGCTGCTTTGGTTCATTTCCAATTTTCCCTTAATTCTAATTCCTTTTCTATTTCTATTTCCCGTTCTATGCTATACCTTGGACTTCTATGTGTGTATTCATGTGTTGCCAAGCATGTACAGACCCTTATGGGGTCCACTAGGGGTCAACTAGGGTATCAGGGTTCAAGCCAAGGGTTGGCAACTCACAAACACATCAAGTTTATTATAAGGGTTTAGTTGATTTTAATTCATCACATAAAATCGTGAAGAAGCAACTCACGAGTTGTTTAGTATGCAAATGCTCAACCATGATAACTTGGGATCTACTTGTGCAACTACAAGGGTGTTTTCCTAGTATGCACACTCACCATGCATGGGTTACGTTAGAAAAAAATTTAAGTTCGGAGTTTTAGGTTCTTGGAAAAACCTGGGTTGTTACAAGCTCCCCCTTTGGAAATGGCGGCTGCGCGCGGGACGCGAGCTCCTGGTGAGGATCGGTGACACAACGGGCGCGCGGGCTGACCATTCATCCAAACAACTAGGCATTTTATACCTAGGCTATTCAATTTAGTTCTGTTTATGCCTTCAATATCCACAATGTTCCTTTGTTTCTTAGCAATCTTGTTGTCTTCATAATTCATTAGTGAATGAGCAGAGAAGTGGTAGCTTTTTTTTAGTACCAGATGCTTATTCTGTCTCTAAATGTTACTTATGTCTGTTCAACAATACTATTTTTTGATCTAGCATTTCTTGTGTTCATGCTCAACAATACAGATGGGGTGATGCATAGGCTCTTGGCACTCACACACCTGCTGGGCTCCTCCTTCAACATGTAGTTTTCAGCTGTAGCAGCATATGCTAGATCTTTGCTGTTGCGTTCTTTTTCTCTCTCTTGACTTGCTTGTAGAACTATAGAATGTAAGGTCATTTATCACTGTTTTTAGATCTTGGTACAACCTATATAGTATTTTATCATGCAAAGCTGCAAAGAAACTAGATATACGTCGCACAACCAAAATGTTGGCACGATTTTTTTTTATCGTGCACCATGTTTTTTTTGCTTCATATTAGCAAACTCTACTAGAACAATTCCTTACAAAATTAAACTTGGATATTGTGCTGACGTTTTCTAAATCTTTTCAGAAGCTCAATCCTGGGATACTACATGGAGAATATGCAAAATTTGGCATAGGTAATTTTCCCTACCGATGACAAGCACTTCAGTTTCATTCATTAGGCATTTAATCAGTTTTTCACGAAGCTGTTTTTACTGAACTACAACATCTGATTGGCGTTATATTAGCAATTCAGTATTAGCCACTAGGCATTATATAAGCATTTCAGTATTATATAGGCATTTCAGTATTCAGCTGTGGGTTGCAAATGAACACAGACACTATACTTACTTTTTCAGAATACATAAATTGCCTATTTAGGAAGACATTGTCACCTAATGAATGATATTTAAATTGCCTAAGAAAATGTAGCTTGCTGTGCTTTCTCTGACCCCTACTTTTTTTCCGTTGTTTGGTTGCTTCAGTTCTTATCTGCAGGACATAGCAACTGTATTCTCAACTAGGCCACTATTGGGTAGCATAAGCAGTATTTTTGGCACTGCATAGCTTGAGCTCTGTTTTCTTCAGGTTTGAGCAGCGGCTTGCCACGTTATCCCTAGCTTCTTTGCAGCTGCTTGACGTTTGTATTGATTTATTTATTCTTTTTCCTAACCTACTAGCTCTTTTGAGTGCTTAGTAATTTTGTAGCAGCAGCAGCAGTAGTTCTGCAGAAACATTGCTCTGCAACAACAGTTTTAGGACTTCAGGTAATGTTTCTCTCTGCAATTTTTTTGTTTACCAATGGCAGTTCAATGGACCAAAATTGATGTGTTTACGTGATCATTCCTTCCTCTTAGCTAAGATTTAATCATTTTTATTCACTAGCTACCTGCCGTAACTTAGCCTGCAGATTTTTAGTTTCAGTCAGTGTTCTGAATTTCATGATACAGTGATGTACCTTTAAACTATCATGACTTGCATGTTTTATGCATCTATAATATCCTAGTAAGAATGCGCTATATTGCCTAGTAAGAATAGACTAAATTACAGTGATGTATCTTTAAACAAAAGAGTTGGTCAGTGATCCCTAAATATTGTTTTTTTACTAGTAAGAATAGGCTAAATTGTCTATTTAGGAAGACATTGTTGCCTAACTAATGATACTTAAATTGCCTAAGCAAATGCAATCTACTATAATATTACCAGCAGCAATCTGGGCTCCAGGAACAATAATGTCATCTCAAATAGGCAACATAAGGTTTTTATTTTTTAACATAACATGCATCCTTTTATATTTCCATCCAGCAACAATTTATGACACATGTTATCCTTTTTTTAACATGCACGATACATGTACTGAGAAGCAAGGTATAGGCCATGTACAGAAAAGATGCAGAAATGTGTGCTTTTTTCTCGGGATTAAATGTACAGTGTTGTGCTGTAGGAAACTGCAGATGTAAATGTGTTCTTTTCTGAATATATTTCCTTTTTTTTTGTACGTATACATGCAGTACCTAAAAGCATATTTTTCGGCCTGATTTGTCTTTTTTTCACATAAACCATGGTTGTAATCTGGGCTTGGGCCGCGCAAGCCGTGACTAGTCTCGGTTACATACGGCGGGAAAATTTTCTTCCGTGCGCCAACTAGCCAGGGCCAGCGTGATTAGCGTCCTTGCCAGAAAAAGAAATATAATAACTGCACTTCACTATAAATGGCAAGGCCGTGCGGGGGGACTATATTACGGCCGGCCGTACATTAGCTTCCCCCCGAAAATTAATGGTCCTGTTCGTTTTTCTTATAATCCGTCTTTTTCAATTTGTTTTTTCAGTCAGAACAGTGTTTTTTTCTCACAAAAATCAGCCGAAATAATATTTCTGCTTGTTTTTTCAGCGAAACAAACGGGCCAATAGAGATTTTATGACTTATTCACACTCATCTCCTTATTTGAGACATGTACCAGAGGTTCATTGCACATAATTTTCACTAATATGAGTCTCTCCGTAACATGAAATATGGAGCTCAATTCTTGAATCTAATTATATAGAACAGAACCATTATTATAAACAGTAGATATCACAGAGAGGTGAGGAAAGGGACCTAGCTTTGTAGAGTGTGTGTGATCGTGTGTGGGGAAAGAAGGATACGGAGATGGATGGGTGGGGGAAGGGCTAAGGCCCTGTTTAGTTGATCTTTTGAAGCTGCTTTTACTTTTCTAAAAGCTAAAAATTAAAGGGCTCAAAAGCCACATCTGCTTTAGGCCAAAAGCGACTTTTACTCTAGTACAAAACTAAAAGTAGTCATTCCCTGATTTCAGACGCTTTTGGAGTCTCGTAAAAAAAGTTGTTTTTTGGGTAAAAAAAATACCCACCTGCCACAGCTTATGAAAAGTACCGCTTCGATCTTCTGTTTCTCGTGAGCGTATTTTTCTCCCAACCGAGTGTCATCATAATCAAGAGTCAATCTTTCGAGTGTCATATTTGCAATTTTTTCCTTCATCGCAGTCTCCCGCGGATGCGACCCTGGCGTTGGGCAGCTACGCCCCTACTCCGTCCTCCCCCAACGGCGGGCGCCTCGGCCCCTGCTCCAGCCATCCCCGGTGGCGGGCGTCTCCGCCCCTGCTTCGGCCTCCCCTGACAGCGAGCGCCTCAGCCCCTACTCCGGCCCTCCTGGGCAGCGGGCGTCTCCGCCCCTGCTCCGGCCTTCCCCGGCGGCGGGCGCCTCCTCTTCCATAACTGGCGTCCGGCGGACCTCCTCCTCCATGGATATGGCGCCGGTTGGGATTCACGAGTACCTCCATGGCTGGCGCCCGGCACACCTCCTCCTCCATGAATCCAGCGCAGGTCGAGCTTCACAAGTGCCTCCATGGCCAGCGCGACCGTGGGCTCCACTGGATCCGGTGCAGGTCGACCGCGGGCTCCCAGTCCCTGGCTCCGGCAGGCGTGGCCCCGTCCCTGCGCGCTGCAGCGACCCCGTCCCCGCGAGATGCAGCAGGCGTGACCCCATCCCCATGCCCGCGAGCTCTAGCAGGCGCAGTCCCATCCCCGTCCCCGTGAGCTCCAGCAGGCATGGCCCCTTCCCCGCCCCCAGCCCAGGCCGGCGAGCCCCCACGCACCCAACTCTGCTACAGTCTCTGTCAGGAGGAAGAAGATGAATGTGGTGAGGCTAACATGCGGGGTCCACTCATTAGTGAGATAAGCTGACAGTAGTATTTTTCCAAAAGCCACAGCTCCTTAACTAAACGGCTTTCGACTATCCGACGGCAGCTTTTATAAAAGTCACAGCTCACAGCAGCTTTACCAGTAAATTGAATGGTGGACTGCTTAAATCTAATGAATTGATTTGATTCCTCTTGTCAGTCAATAATAAACTTTTCTTTAAGCTCTAGCATGGGATGAAAACGGTATGGAAATATCCCGTACCGAATCATATCGTTTTTTACATTTGATCCGATCCAATTTGTATTTTCGGATAAATTCGAATTCGGTTCAAAATTCGGAATACAAAATTTGAGATCGGAACGAAAATGGTTTAGTCATTTTCCGACCGTTTTCTACTTTTCTAATTTTAATTCGGAATATCCTAAATTCAAAATTCGGTTTAAACCGAATTCAAAATTCGAAATTTGGCCCACTAGAAGTCCAGCCTTAGAAAAATTGTATCTTTTTCATACGGATGAAGATTATTTTTATATGAAAATTGTTGTTCTCGACGAGATCTACAACTTTATAGTTTTAAAATTTTCATTTGAGGTCTTTAAGATGTTCAAATAAACAAATAAAGTTTCAGCAGTATATTAATTGAGTAAAAGCGCTTGCTGCCTTAGAAAAACCATCTCTTTCTTATATGGTATCAAATAGAGATACTTTTATGAAAGTTGTAGGACTTGTTAATTGTTATTCACTTGGTCATGCACTTATTAATTGTTATGCTCTCGGTCTTACTGGTTAATATTCCATATTGATTTTTTCGTATACCGACCGTGTTCGACATAATTCGGCTCGAATTAGTTTGTTTTCGAAATTCTCGACATTCCGTAAGTTCGTGTTCGTTTTCGTGTCCAGTTTTACCGCTTTCACTTTCGTTTTCGTATTTAAATGTAAAAGTAGAAAATGGTTCAGAGGTTTTCCGACCATTTTCATCCTCTACTAGCAACAACATCAGACTCCATTTCCTAGGCTTTTCACTTGGAGCCGAGACGTGGGATTTTTATTTGTGAGCAACTTTGGCATCTCAAACTTCCTTTCTTTTTATGCCCATCGTAGCGTCAGAGGGGGGGAGGCTCAAACAGCTACGTCACTTCGTTAACAGGAGGAATCGAAGGCCCTGTTTGTTTCTCTTATAATCCGTCTTTTTCAGTTTATTTTTCAGTCGGAACGGTGTTTTTCTCTCACAACAAATCAGCCGGAACAGTGTTTTGACTTGTTTTTTCAGCGAAGCGAACGGGCCGAAAGCTTCAGCAGAGCAATGTACACTCCCCCTGGCAGGAAGGGTACAGGGGAAGTGAAGCTAGGCTCGAATCCTTGTCTCCATCTTACAAGTGCCTCGAAATCAACCTTATTCTTGGTGAACAAAAATACATATATCCAATTAGTAAACATATTGTATCATGATAGGCTAATGTTTTTTCCCTTAGTCTAGCATAATATATAACACATCTATCTCAAAAAGCAAGCAGATCAAAGTATGTTTGTCCATTCATTGTTCATCATGAATCCTAGTCAAATGTTCAGCCGCCAGGACAGCTGTGTTGTTCCTACTACGAGACTCGACTCAACAAATCAGCCCGGCTTATCAGTCATGATATAATGTTTTTCTCTCACAACAAATCAGCTTCAGCCGGCCTATCAGTCGCATAAACCTTCAACATTAATCTAGTAGACTAAGACTAACCTCAAGTATGGTACAAATCAAATTCTGATCTACATAATTTCCATCCATGCTAGAGTGCACCAATTCAGAAAGTCATAATAATCAACAACACAAGCATAATAAACCCTACAATTCTTATTTGCTAGGCAAGCTCCATGTTGAAGCCGTGTGTGACCGCCGCATTCTGTTTCCTGGGCTTTTCATCCTGTATTGCAGGTTGGGCCACCCTGACAAAAGTAATGCTCACAGGGCTAGTTGAGGGGCTCCGGTTAGAATATACTGTAATGACTAGTAAATTAAATTGCAGGATTGCTGCTTAATTAAATCTGGTGGAATGGTTTTATTCGTCTTGTCAGTCAGTGATAAACTTTTCTTTAACTCTAGCAACGTCCACTAGTAGAGAACAGGCCTTTGATCATCGGCCAAAATGGGCTCTAGTCCCGGAATTTTTTGCGCCCGGGATTAGAAATACCTTTAGTCCCGGTTGGTGTCTCCAACCGGGACTAAAGGTCCCTGCCCCAACGGCTACTGCGCCAGACAGAGGTGGCAGGGACCTTTAGTCCCGGTTGGAGCCACCAACCGGGACTAAAGGTATACTTTTACTCCCGGTTGGGGGCTCCAACCGGGAGTAAAGGTCTACTCCCGGGCCGTGGCTGCGCCCGGGGTTGGAAAGTTACCTTTAGTCCCGGTTGGAGCCACCAGCCGGGACTAAAGGTCCCCCCTTTATATCCCGGCCGTCTCCTCCTTCCTCCCCGAGCCCGAGCTCAGCACATTTTGAAGCTCACTGCAGTAGTGTTCTTGCTTCCTCCCTCCCTCCATTGTTACTCCATCCATTATTCGATTCTTCCATCGATTTCTTCGATTCCTCCGTCGATTCTTCAGTTGTAAAGGTTACCAATCTCATACTCTCATTTTTCACCATTGTCTTATCTCATTTTGTTCACTATATATATATATGGTTCTTTATTTTGGTTTTTTTTCATTTGTAAGCAATTTGAGCTCAAAATCACTTCAAGCTTGCATATTTACATGAAATAAGGTTAAAGTAGCTAGTTGAACTTGCGGACCGTGTTCATCTCGGCGAGCACGTTCTCTGCCGAGCGGTAACGGACGTCAAGGAGGAGCTTTGATTCTACGAGGGAGAGCGGCAACGGTCGTGGAAGACCGTGTTCCCTTCCTCGTAGAATTGGAGCTCTTCCGTGGTCAAGTACGGTGCCGTCCTGTGGAGAAATGCTCACCGAGATGATCACGTAAGCAAGGTCAACTAGTACGGATGGTTATTTATTCACATGTCCTGATATCGTCGCAGTAGTCTGTCAATCACCGTACCCAAACGTAGTATATATATAAATATAAACTTAGAAAATAGTTAGAAAATTATAGAAAATCCATACTAGTTGAACTTGCGGACCGTGTTCATCTCGGCGAAACACGTTCTTTGTCGAAAGCGGTAACGGACGTCAAGGAGGAGCTTTGATTCTACGAGGGAGAGCGGCAGCGGTCGTGGAAGACCGTGTTCCCTTCCTCGTAGAATTGGAGCTCTTCCGTGGCCAAATGGCGGCGGTGCCGTCCGGTGGAGAAATGCTCGCCGAGATGATCACGTAAGCAAGGTCAACTAGTATGGATGGTTATTTATTCACACGCCCCGATATCGTCGCGATGAGTCTGTTATGTGTGTACACTCCCATTCTTACGTTAATTTGCGAAATATCATGTGAATTACTTACCGCCGCATGAAGAAAAGCGAGAACACAATGACCATTAAAATATCATTGTTTAGAGATCTAGATAATTTTATAGTTTCTTAATTTTATTTGTTTATAAAAGGAGAAATTTATAGTGTATTAAAAATGAGTATAGAGAGTAGATGGCAACCGCTTACGGGTCCTCGGCCTCTCATGGGTTTCAAAAGCGACTTAGGCCGGGCCTCCCTCTCATTCCATGCGGCAAGTGTCGTGATGAGATGAAGATTGTGATGGAGTACCGAGTGAAGAAGGAGGGTCCCAACAAGGATCGTATCTTCTACAAGTGTCCGGATCGCAATGTGAGTTATTTTATCGTATTTAATGATTATGGTTAGTTTATACCTATTTTCATGATGGTTGTGATTAAAGTTCTAATTTTTGTTTTAATTTCATTGGGATGGCGGTGGGACGATGTTCAGCTTCTCACCGGGAGGAAGAGTATGTTGGACTCGTGCAAAATATCTTGCACTGTGAGGCAGAATCGACGGCTAATGAGGCAATGATCCAGCCAAGAAGCCCAAAGATGGTGCACAATCGGGGATCTGTCTGCTTTTAGTTGAGATTGGTCGTGAAATCCCTACGCTACTGAAATGTATTTTAGCTTTAGTTCTTTTAGTGGTAGTTGGGATTGTCTACATTGTAGCGATGCTTTCATAAATTTGTATCTTTTGTGGTGGCACGCATGTTGTATAAATAATTAATTATGATCTAGGTTTTAATATGGTATTTATGTCATGTAATGCAGATGAGCCGTCATTGGATGTATAATGCTGATCGCCGCTCCCAAGAGTTCATTGACGGCGTGCATTCTTTGTTACGTGCGGCCGAGGCAAACAAACGCGACGGTTTCATGTGCTGCCCATGTGCCATATGTAAGAATACGGTGGAATATCCTTGCTCAAGGACTCTTCATTCACACTTGTTCAAGTCGGGTTTCATGCCAAACTATATTTGTTGGACAAAGCACGGAGAAACCGGTGTTGTAATGGAAGAAGGTGAAGAAGAACAATGGGACGACAATGATATTATTCCCGATGGTGCGTGCTTCAATGATACTGCAATGGGAGAAGCTGAAGAAGAGGTAGCCGCAGAAGATGAGCCGGCTGATGATCTTTCTCAGGTCATTCGTGACGCACAAAGAGAATGTGAAAGTGAAAAGGAGAAGATCAAGTTCGAGCGGATGCTAGAAGATCACAAGAAATTGTTGTACCCAACTTGTGATGCAGGGCAGAAAAAGTTGGGAACCACACTAGAATTGCTGCAATGGAAGGCAAAGAATGGTGTATCTGACAAGGGATTTGGAGAGTTACTAAAAATCCAAAAGAAGATGCTTCGAAGGACAATGAATTGCCCGCCACTACCTACGAAGCAAAACAAGTTGTCTGTCCTATGGGGCTAGAAATAGAGAAGATACATGCATGTCCTAATGATCGCATCTGTGCACTGTGGCAAAGAGTACGAGAAATTGGATGCATGCCCCGGTATGCCATGCGTCATGCGGTATAAGATCAAAGCGAGATGACCCTGGTGATGTTGAGGGCGAACGTCCGGAAGAAAATCCTCGCCAAGGTTATGTGGTATGCTCCTATAATACCACGCTTGAAACGTCTGCTCGTGAAACAAAGAACATGCAAAATTGTTGCGATGGCACAAAGAAGACCGTAAGGTAGACAATATGTTGAGACACCCCTGGCTGATGGGTCCCAAAGTGGAGAGCAATCGATAGAGAATTCGGAGTTTGCAAATGACGCAAGAAACTTAAGGTTTGCTTTTAAGTACAGATGGTATCAATCCTTTTTGAGAGAGCGTAGCAATAGTCATAGCACTTGGCATGTTACTCTAAGTATCTACAACATTCCTCCTTGGTTATGCATGAAGCGGAAGTTCATTATGATGCTCTGTGCTCATCCAAGGCCCGAAGCAACCCGGCAATGACATCGATGTGTACCGAGACCACTTATTGACGAACTTCTCATTTTGTGGAATAAAGAAGGTGTACGTGTGTGGGATGAGTACAAACAGAACACTTTGATCTGCGAAAGCATTGTTGTTCGTAATAATCAATGATTGGCCTGCTCTAAGTAATCTTTCAGATAGATCAAACAAGGGATATAATGCATGCACACATTGCTTGGTGATATTAGAGGTGTATTCTTGAAAAAATGTCGAAAGGTCGTGTACCTTGGCCATCGTCGATTTCTTCCTGCAAATCACCTCGTAAGAAAGAAAGGCAAGCATTTTAAAGGGAAGGCGGACCACCGACCAAGCCTCATAAACCGAACCGGTGAGGATGTACTCGATATGGTCAATGATGTGAAAGTCGTCTTTGGAAAAGGACATGGAAGCCAACCTATTCCAAAAGACGCTAACGGTCACGCACTCCATGTGGAAGAAGAAGTCCATATTTTGGGACCTACCCTATTGGCAAGTCCACGGAGGTCCGTAGCTCGATCGACGTGATGCACTGACGAAGAATCTTTGTGTGAACCTCGCTAGGCTTTATGGGTGTGTATGGAAAGCCTAAGGACACATTTGAAGCACGACGGGACTCTGCGTTGTTTGAGAGAAAGAGACAACTTTGCATCCAGAGAAGATGCGGATGATGGACGTCATTACTTACGTCCCCGCTAGCTACACTCTAAGCAAAGAGGAGAAGGAGATCATGTTTGAATGCTTAAACAACATCAAGGTACCATCTGGATTCTCCTCGAATATAAAGAGTATTATAAATGTGCCGAGAAGAAATTTCAGAACTTAAAGTCCCATGACTGTCACGTTCTCATGACGCAATTACTTCCAGTTGCATTAAGAGGAATTCTACCTCCAAATATACGTCTAGCCACCGTGAAGCTATGTGCATTCCTCAATGCAATTTCTCAGAAGGCAATTGATCCAACTGATCTAGCTAAACTACTGAGTAATGATGTGGTTCAATGTCTCGTCACTTTGAGTTGGTGTTCCCTCCTTCCTTCTTTGATATTATGACACACCTCCTAGTTCACCTAGTCAAGGAGATTTTCACTCTCGGTCCTGTGTTCCTACACAACATGTTCCCTTTAGAGAGATTCATGGGAGTCCTGAAGAAATATGTTCACAAACCGTGCTTTCGCCAGAAGGAAGCATCGCCAAGGGCTATGGAATGTAAGAGGTCATTGAGTTACGTGGTTGACTTTATTCCCGACCTTGACTCGATTGGTGTTCCTAAATCGAGACATGAGGGGAGACTAAGCGGAAAGGGGACACTAGGGAGGAAAACATATATTGGTACGGATGATGATTATTTCAATAAAGCGCACTACACAGTTTCTAGTAACTCCTCTTTGGTAGATCCGTATATTGAGACACACAAGAATCTCTTACGATCCGAGTTTCTAGGGAAGACCGAAGTTCTGGATTACGCATAAGCACATGGAAACTTTCAGCGGTTGGTTGCAAAAAAAATGTCAAGGTGATGAGAGCATCCATGAGCAATCAGATTTATTGGCTATGCAACCATCATGGCATGTCGTCACATACAAAGGGTATGAGATAAATGGGAATATATTCTACACAAGAGCCCAAGATAAAAGGAGTACCAACCAAAAGCAAGGTGTGTCGTGATAGATGCCACAGAACCGAATGGGGGAATAAGGATATATTATGGACGCATAGATGAAATATGGGAACTAGAATATGCACCTACTTTGAAGATCCCATTGTTCAAGTGCCAATGGGTCAAGGTGACGGGAGGCGGGTAATGATGAGACAACGAGTATGGAATGACAACAAAGAGACCTTAGTAATATTGGGTACAAAGACGAACCATTCGTCCTTGCCAAGGATGTGAATCAGGTGTTCTATGTCAATGATATGTCTACCAAACCAAAAGAGGGAAAACGATAATGACTCAACCAAAGAGCCAAAGCGCCACATAGTTCTTTTTCAGGGGAAAAGAGTCATCGTGGGAATTGAGGACAAGTCGGACATGTCGAAGAATATGAAAAGGATGACCGAATTCCGCCCTTCAAAGTGAACAAAGACCCTAGCATCTTGGTAAATGATGAGGACACTCCATGGTTCTGAAGCGATCATAACCAAGGGACATACGTAAAGAAGAAGTTCACCTTTGTGCCCACTTGATGATATAGTGATTTAATATAGTGTGTGTTTGAGATATTATGTAATAATTGTGAATTCAGATGTTTATTATGTCATGTTTCAAATTAAATCAATGTTTGATTTGGTGGGATTTTTCTCTCAAAAAGGTAAATTAGGATACCGAGTGATGAAAAATTAAAATATTAACGTTAAAATGACGTGAAAACAAATTTCCTGTCCAAAACCAATAGTTTTAATAATTTTAATTAAACACTACATTTTTGCATTAACGACATAATAAATATTAGTTACATTATGTTTTATAATTCTAACAAAAAATAAAAAAGTTAGGTTATAGATTTTTCCTATGTGCAATAAACAAAAGAAAATTCATATTTTTAACAAAATAATTTTATGCCTTTTATTTAATTTACTATGTATTTAACAAAAACTATTGCATTTCTATTGTATTTAACAAGACTATTGCTTAAAATGGCGGGGAAATGAAGCTGTGACCCACCTTTACTCCCGGGTGGGAATCCCACCCGGAGTAAAATGCAGCTGCGGGTTTCATTAAAAACTTTCTTTACTCCCGGTTGGTAATACGCACCGGGAGTAAAGGGTTTTTACTCCCTGTTGGTGGCTGGCACCGGGAGTAATTCTCTCTGATATATAACCTCCAGCGCTTTGGGCGCAGATCGATCCGCTTCGTCTTCTTCCTCGTCGAACACCGCCGCCTCTTCTTCCTCGCGCCGCCTCCACCGCGTCCGTTCGCCTTCCGTGACACCGGCGCCGCCCTCTTCTTCCTCGTGCGGCCTCCACTGCGCGCGCCCGTGCCCTCCTCCGCGCGACCCGTGGCCCTCCACCGCGCCCTCCTCTGCGCGCCGAGGCCCCCTCCACCACGCCTGTGGCCCCACCCGCGCTTTCCGTGACACCGGCGCCGCCCTCTTCTTCCTCGTGCGGCCTCCCATCGCGCGCCTGCCCCTCCTCCCGCGACCCGTGGCCTCCACCGCGCCCTCCTCCGCGCCCGAGGCCCCTCCACAGCGCCCGAGGCCCTCCACCGCGCCGAGCTCGAGGTGATATGTTCGTCGATGTCTTTGTACATTCGCCTGAGCCCTCCACCGCCGAATTATAGATCACGTCGAAAACTACGTAAAACTTTGGTGGAAGCCATGTCAACGCCGAGGTCGATTGAAAATTCCAAATTTTGAATCACAAAATCTAGGAACTAAAAATGAATATTTGGAACTATATATATGCAAATGACGAGGAACTCTATATATTTGGAACTCTATATATGCAAATGAGCGAGGAACTGAAAATGAATATTTTAATCACAAAATCTAGGAACCGAAAATGAATATTTGGAACTCTATATATGCAATGAAGCGAGGAACTCAGTATATTTGGAACTCTATATATGCAATGAAAGCGAGGAACCGAAAATGAATATTTTAATCACAAAATCATGACAAGTTTAATTAAGGACCACCAATGAAATTACTTTAGAAATTAATTAGATCGATGTAAATCCATGGCTTGTATAATAAACACGCTATATATTATTTGGAAACCATTGTCGTTGTCACTAAAGCTGAAAATGATCCAGCCAATCAACCGCCATATATTCATCACTATATGATATGCCATTATTCCAAGATGCGGTTTCAATAGAAGAATTTTTCTATCTTCATAGATCAATGTTTGTTAATGAAATTTTATCCAAATATATTCATGTAGGGTCTTTTTTTTGAAGGATTTGTTGTAGGATATATAATGGTCAAATAGGAACTCAATTTTGATACCCGGTTTGTAAACTAAAGCGTTTTTTAGTTTATAAAAATATCACATGTGATGATGTAAGCAGTTTTGGTTGGACTTGCATGCATGGCTCTGAGACAAATGAAGGAAAACTTCAATGTTTCTTCATTTGTGAACTTTGAATATACAGATATAATATATTAATGTTGCTAAAATAATATGATGAATGACACATATACTTACATTTCATAATGACTTATACGTTTCTCATATGATGAATGACTACATGGTTCACATGGTACATAGGATCACAACATCACGCACCGACACCGCCTCGCCCGCCCGCCTCACGTCGTCGCCGTCGCCAAGACGCTGGCCCCCTCACGTCGTCGTCGCCAACGACACCGCCACCGCTACCGACACACGATATATATCGTCATTTGTATTCATATGCATGTATATATCGTCATGAGCACCGCCGCCTCGTTCGTCCATGCGTTTCTATGTATATGGCGGAGCACCGCCGCCCTCGTTCACCCATGTGTACATGAACATATATACGGCGGAGTGGAGCACCACCACTCTTGTCACACCGCCTTTCTCGTGGCCTAGTTGATCAACATTCGTATTATCGTTATCGTTAATGCTAAACAATCACACCGTAGGCGAACCGCTATTTGTTGATGTACTATATATTGGTTTTGTTTTTGAAGCTAGATGGCCAACCGAGAAACATGGATGAGGAGGAGTTGATGATGAATTTGATCAACACCGGCACTCAAGTTGCCGGTGATGATGGTGCTAAAATAACGTGCAAGAGGATGCGGATGACGGAGTCGATTGCTTAGCTCTTGAACAAAATGAGCAACAATAGATTGGCCAAGTATATATTTTTTATTATTAGCTATATATATTATCATGTCTTTATGTGTGCTCATGACATTAAAAATAATGTTTATGTTTTGTAGCCCTCGGATCGACATCAACAACTACAACGAAGAGTAAAATGTTCGAGGTCCCAAAAAGCCATTGGAGGGCCGCTTCATCATCTCGGAGTTCAATGTGGATACAGGAGAACCGGGGGCCGAATAAAATGAAATTTGTGCACCACTTGTGGTTACCTTGTACGGACCGGCTCCCGATTAGTACCCGTGAATGAAAGAAGAAGACCAATGCTCCTCATATCAGTTTTGTCTCCGATTGTGACAAAGGCGTTAATTTGGAATGATGTCTTGGTACATTTCACGCTCCAAACAGATGGTTATGATGATATAATAGATGGTGATGAATTGAAGGAGCGAGTTAGGGATTGGGCAATGAAGAAGATGGCCACCCAGGCCGTGACTTGGAAGAAACACCTATACGACGTATGTCAAGAAGAACATAGCACCAGATTTTCTTGTCCCGGGCCCGATCTCAAAGCAGAGGCCCTATTGGGATGAGTTTGTACAGTATAAGACTTCGGAAGAGGGTGTGAGTCGGGTGATAAAGAACCAACATAATGCCCAACAGAAGACATACCACCATACCTTGGGATCAGGTGGCTACCCAACTGCCATTAAGAAGTGGAACAAAATGGAAGCAGACCTTCTTGCCAAGGGTATCGGACTGTAATCACTCGAGTAGGGAGAACGTGCAAAGAATTGGTTTTTCGGTCATGGGGAACACTAGACCAGGAGACAGGGAAGTGCGTTTATGGCGCAAGACTGCAAGAAGCAGCAGAAAGATTGTTTTATGCTCAGAGAGCTACTGCTAGTGGTGCGTTCAGGCCCAACAGAGAGAAGGATGAGCTGACATACGCCATCGGGACTGTTGAACATGGTGGCCGAACTAGAGGCAAAGGAAGTGTCTCGTGGGAGCATGGATTCCCTCAGGACAGACCTTCTTACAGAAGTTGCCAGAGAAAGAAGGAAGAAGAGGCAGAGCGGCTCCAGAGATTGGAGGAAGCGGTGCGTGAAGCACAGGAGCGGGAAAAAAACCTTGAAGCGAGAATGCAGGAGGAAATCAGAAGGCAAGTGCAAATAGCAGTGAGTGCAAGTAAGCGAGCATCGAGCCGTAAATCAACATTAGCCAACTGTTCGGTTGAAAAGCGGCTGCGCTTCCACGGAGATACCAAATCAAGGGGACACAGATTGCGCTTCCACGTGGATGACGTCACTTGAACCTTGTACAACGTGTGAGCTACACATTCAAGGAGAATTCTACAATCAAGGTGGCTATCGGTCTTGTTAATCCTATCGACCCGAACCAAGACACCAAGGATTCTTGGGAATATAATCCAAGAAGGATATGCTACCATCTCGGTAGATAAAAGCTGAAAAAGGTTTTAGTGATTTGCCTCTTGACATTCCTCGGAGGTGATGGCGAGAAGACTCTAGGAGAAGCGGAGAAGACATTCATTCTATGGCGCAAGCGCTACATCATCATTCCGAGGATGTCGGCTCCACCTCCTCCCTGAACTACCTCACCATAGGTGCGTGCGGATGAAAACACTACATCATTAATTTGTATTGGCTTAAATAATTAACAATCTGCTCATAATAATATGTCATTCTTTTTTTGTAGCAGATCCTCCCCAACCTAAATCCAATTGTTCAATCGCCAGATCATCATAGTGCTCAGACGATGACATTATGTTGGAAGACGAGGCTGCATCTACACCATCTCCAAGGAGGTCTCCAACGCCGCAGCCGCCACCTCCAAGGAGGTCTCCAACGCCGCCGCCAACACCTCCAAGGAGGTCTCCAACGCCTCCCCGCCTACCAAGAAGCCTAGCAAGAGGCCAACCCCTCAAACGAAGAACGGGCCCCCACCGCAAAGAAAGCCACCGTGAAACCAAGGGCTATTCCCAAAATAATATCTCAAGAGAAGGAAGAAGGAACCGATGCATATAAAAAGACATGTCTAGATTCTATGACAAACTTAAAATGAATCAAGAAGCAAGGAGAAACCCGGAGAAACCGTGCTTCTTCGTAGCTCCAGATATTCTAAGAAAAAGGTGACTTCTTACCAGCAACAACGGTAGGGAATCTCGTAAGTCGTCCAAATCAACGTTATCGACTATGACCGCACTCTCACCAACTCAATTGAGGCGGCAGGAAAAAAGAAGCGGGCAGGAAAGGCATTGCCCAACTCGGACAACAAGCGCACCAATCAATCCCCGCTAGTTGTTGGTAATGAATATGGTTCGAATTTAGGATTAATGCATCAGCAAACATACCTCCGGATGTCGATTTGGATCACCTTGGTGAATTTCTTGATGAGACTGGTCTCGACCTTTACCAGATGTTTGGTGATGGAAACATTGAGAGTGCTTGCGGAGGTTGATATTTGGAAGAAAAAATTTGTACTAGGCCGAGTCTATACAACCCTCAAGCCTTATCTTGATCTGGGGACATAAATGTACCTGCTAAACAAGTGGTACATGCAAGGCGTTTACCGTTGGAGACTTCTCCGTTGGTGTCGAAATTAGAGTCGAACATTGTTCCGTGGCGATGATGTTATTTATGTTGAATTTGCAGAATTTCATCAACTATGCCACCTGACCTCTCTGGACAAAGTTATCATTAGCTGCTATTGCTTGTAAGTAATAATTCTTTCGATCTATTATTAAACTCATCATATGTGTGTATATGCATATAAATTATCCTAACAAGTACTATATATATGCAGATTTACAATGACAGAGCTCGAGAGAAAAGAAGGTCGCAATGAAATTGGTTTTGTTGATCCCCATATAGTATTCGAAGACCCAATTACTCCAAAGACTAATTGGAAGTCTGAGTCAGAGAGTAACCTCATGAACTTCTTAGTGAACCAACGCCACAAGAAGGATATACTCTTTCCCTATAACTTCAAGTGAGTGTTAATCATGTCGATCATATCCTTAATGGCTCATATGTTGATTCTAGTTAATTAATGAGTGTTATGCGTTATATCCTATAAACACATGCAGCAATCACTGGATATTGATGGACATCGATCTGGTGAAAAGTCACTTGATAATCTATGACTCGATGAG
The DNA here is from genome assembly GCA_904845875.1 of Miscanthus lutarioriparius. Classification (NCBI taxonomy): domain Eukaryota; kingdom Viridiplantae; phylum Streptophyta; class Magnoliopsida; order Poales; family Poaceae; genus Miscanthus; species Miscanthus lutarioriparius. The sequence continues at coordinate 47,815,593 of CAJGYO010000004.1, forward strand.
AAAACCACAACAAGACTACCAAGATATGATAGATATTATCCAGAGGTAATTTCGGGATCTCTAGCAACTATATATACACACAAACATGATGATTAACTATATCTGATGACGTGGCAAATTTTTTATTGGGCAGTGTTTGGAAAACCTTTATTGAGAAGCAACACATGGAAAAATGCAAAGCGCCACTGAATGTAATCCCTTTGAAAGTAAGTCCCCTGAATCGCATCATCTTTATTAATTAAACATATAGCTTTCACCGGATCACCAGATTGGATGACAAATCTTTTTCTCGTAAAGTGGTATCTAAGGCAGGAACAGGAGAACAACTACTGTGGTTACTATATTTGCAAGTTTATCGAGGTGCTCTCCCAAAGAACTCCTACAGAGAGACTCAAAGTACGTTAAAAATACACTATATATTCATTTAATTATTATTATTGATTGTGTTACTATGTCTTTATATATATATATATATATGTACATATATTAATTTATTTTTCTTTAATTCAAACCTGTAGACTCGATTGGAGGAAAAGGTCATACGGCAAGACCAAATCAAAGCAATTCAAGAGTCTATAGCCGGATTTTTTAATGAGCAGGTCATCGATTCCAAGGGCGAGTTCTACTTCGACCCAACACTGCCATTGAAGCCAAGCTAGAGGATGAGAGGAAACTTGTTATGTCACAACAACTGTAATGCAATATTTTGTAATATATGCACATGAAATAATATAATGTAAAATACACATATGCATGCATGCATGTAAATATATATATGATGCATGCATTCATATATATATATATATATATATATTTCTATGCTTGAATTGTGTGATTTAATACGTTCATTGTGCTTGAACCGAAACATACTATATGCGCGTATAAATGTATAATTAGCAGCGTACAATACGACTTCGAAAACCTATTTTGAAAAGAAAACAAAAAAATGAAAAGAAAAGAAAAAAGAAAAAAACCTTTAGTCCCGGTTCGTATTACCAACCGGGACTAAAGGTGCCGGCCATCGTGGCATGTCAGGAGGCACCTTTAGTCCCGGTTGGTGTTACCCACCGGGACTAAAGGTCCTCCTTTAGTCCCGGTTCCTGACCCGGGACTAAAGGACCCCCCCTTTAGTCCCGGATGCTTGCTCCCGGGTGGGCAACCGGGACTAGAGGGGGTTCCCCACCGGGAGTAAAGCTTGGTTCTCTACCAGTGGTCAGACTCCATTTCCTAGGCATCATTTGGAGCGAGACGTGGGATTTATCTCAAACTCGCTCGCTCGGCTTGGATCTTGTCAACGTTTAGTTCTTATCACATCGAATATTCGGAGGTTAACTAGAAGGACTAGATATGAGTCAATTATAAAACTAATTACAAAAGCTCTAGGCTAATTTGAGAGACGAATCGATTAAACCTAATTAATGTTGATAAATAAGGCATTTTCATATTTATTTTAATCCATAAAAATGACGCAATAAAAATAAGAGTGACGTCATGAATAAAATGACAGAAACAATTCATGACAAGTGTTAACATGATAATAAGGCAAATTATAGAACCGAAACATATGTGAAACATTGTTTTATTCAGCTGAAGCCTCACATACATGATCATAAATATAAAAGATGTGTTCTCAAATATCAAGATCATGATGATCACAAAATTAAAAGGAACCAGAAAAACAGTACTAGCATAATCATCCAAATCAACCAAACAGAGCATGCTGAATATGAAAGTAGTATTGCCTAGGAACATCATGATATTGATAATGAAACTCAGAAAAGGGTGAAGGAGATTATACCCTACGGCGAAGCCGCTCGCACCAGGAAAGGCCATGGTAGTGCTTTGTTGCTGTAGTCGTCCCGCTCGATGCAGTGCAGATAAGGACGCCGTGAAGACACGCTACAGGTTCACCAGCGAGTAGTCGTGCCACCACCGACACTCCCCAAAAACGTAATCGCCGGTCTTCACCCGAGCAGATGAAGCCCACGACGGAGACGCGTTCCGGAGGCCTACTCTTCCATCTCTGGTGCTCGCCAGAGGTGGAGCGGGAAAGACTTGCGCTTGCTGGAAAGTGGTGTACTTCGCCAAGCGAGCTTAACCAAGAGGGGAGGATTTGTCTTATAGGCGGAGGCCAGAAGACGAGAAGCCGACGGCACCGAAGGGTCACACCTCCCCCCTGCGGTGGGAGAGACGGAGACGGAGAGCCAGAAGTCACGGGAGTTAACAGAAACTCCTCCAATCAATTCGTCACAGGAAACTGAGTGTCAAAAATAAAGGCCTCGCCCGCCCGTCCGCTCGCTCGCCGCCACCTGCCTCTGCCTCGCCTCGCCTCGCCTCGCCACGCCCACGCCCACGCGCACGGGCACGGGCACGGCCTCGGGCCGGGCCGGGCGGCGGCGGCGGCGGCGCGCGCGCGCGTGTGGCATCCAGGTGATTCACTTTTACTTCTCAAATAGATCGATCAATGATCAAGTATTTAAGTAGAGTCGCCTCTCGATTAAATTCCCATATGGTATAAAAACCATTAATGCACATGTACAGACCATAGAGTTTAATAGAGATATTAAATAAATGGGCCAAGCCCATAATATCTAACAATCCCCACCAAATTCTAGGGTACGCAGTTTGAAGTTCTCATAACCACATTCCTTTTATATACCTGTGTTTCGATGGAGACTGTTAAGTTGAACATCCATCTAGAAAGCTAGCTACACTCATCCACAACTGAACAATGGACAGAACCTTGAATTGACAGTTTTGCGCGAGATGAGTTTCACATAACCTCTTAACTGATACTAGGCTGCCAAGTACCTTCCCTCTGTTTTGAAGCAGATAAGTCACACTTCGAGGCCTTTTCATGAGTATCTAGAGATTACCCACATCTCATAGATTGTGACTAGCAATCGAGCTCATATAGGTGTGTTCCTTATAGGATATTCTGTAGGACAACATCCCCGCTATACCAAGCCGCTCGGATCACATTAAGAACTTAATCATCCTGCCTAACAGTTATTGGAGAGACGGTGCATCTCCAACGAACTAAGCTATAATCTAAGGGATCTCTCCCTCAGTCAATCAACAGCTTGTTTCGCCATCCTAATTCACGGGATCTCCGATCACATAGGATAGGTTACCACTGTTAATTGCTCTATGTGGGTCTCAAACCTAGTTCCCTCGACGCACCTTCTATCACATTGCGTGACAGACCCTTAGTGAATTGATCTGCCAGATTATTTGATGTATGGACATAGTCCAATGCAATTACTCCGGAGTTTCTCAGTTTTCTGACAGTCTTCAAACGTCTCTTCACATGCTTTGTGGACTTCATATTATCCTTAGAACTGTTTACCTTAGTGATCACAGTTTGATTATCACAGTTCATGGAAATTGCCGGGATTGGTTTCTCAACAATTGGCAAATCCATTAGGAGATCACGGAGCCACTCTGCCTCAGCACTAGCGGTATCCAATGCGGTCAGTTCTGTTTCCATTGTAGACTTCGTTAAGATAGTCTGCTTGCAAGACTTCCAAGAAACAGCACCACCTCCAAGTAGGAACACGTATCCACTCGTGGCATACAGCTGATCCGCATCAGAAATCCAATTAGCATCACAATAACCCTCTAGTACCCTTGGATACCCGGAAAAGTGAATGCCGTAACTCATTGTCCCTTTCAAATAGCGCAGCACTCTCTCAAGAGCATTCCAGTGAGTATCTCCCGGATTTGACACAAACCGGCTCAGTTTGCTTACAGCGAACGAGATATCAGGCCTGGTTGCGCTAGCTAGGTACATAAGAGAACCAATTATCTGTGAATATCTCAATTGGTCTCTTGCAATTCTGTGATTCTTCCTCAAATGAACACTTGGATCATACGGAGTAGGAGCAGGCGTACACTCACTGTACCCAAATCGGTTCAAGACCTTTTCCACATAGTGAGACTGCATAAGAGTTACCCCACCATTTTCTTCCTCCCTTGAAAGCTTAATGTTGAGAATAACATCAGCCTCACCCAAGTCTTTCATCTCAAAGTTACTCGACAAAAAATCTTTTACTTCTTTGATCACATTTAGATTGTTGCCAAATATTAATATATCATCAACATATAGGCATAGTATCACACCATCACCACCACCAAACCGATAATATACACATTTATCAGCTTCATTCACAACAAAGCCAGCTGATGTTAAAGTTTTATCAAACTTCTCATGCCACCGCTTTGGGGGCTTGCTTTAGGCCGTCTGAGGACTTCAATAACTTACAAACTTTACCCTCTTGACCATTTGCAATAAACCCATCAGTCTGATCCATGTAGATCTCTTCCTCAAGCTCTCCATTTAGGAAGGTGTCTTAACATCCATCCGATGAATGAAAAGATCATGTGAGGCAGCCAGGGGATAGCAAATTACTAATGGTCGTCAGTCGAGCAACAGGTGAGTAAGTATCAAAATAATCTTCACCTTCCTTCTGTGTATAACCCTTAGCAACAAGCCTAGCTTTGTACTTCTCAATTGTACCATCAGGCCTCAGCTTCTTTTTAAACACCCATTTGCAGCCCACAGGTTTGCAACCAAATGGACGGTCAACCACTTCCCACGTCCCATTGGACATAATGGAGTCCATCTCACTTTGCACTGCCTCCTTCCACATGTCAGACTCAGGAGAAGAGTATGTCTCAGAAACGGTTGTGGGAGTGTCATCCACGAGATATATAATAAAGTCTTCTCCAAAGGATTTTGCAACTCTTTGCCTCTTACTCCTTCGAGTGACAGTATTATCATCCTCCTCAGGATTTTGCTCAAGCTCATGGGTGTTATCATCAGCGTGTATATTCGATTCATGAAATTCAGGAACAGAATCATGACTAGACACGCTAGGTGCACCTATTTTCATTGGAAATTCATTCTCAAAGAACGTGGCATCTCTAGACTCCATGACCATTCCAACAGTCATATCAAGAGCACTAGAATTTATTATTAAAACCCGATAGCCCACACTATGAATGGCATAGCCGAGGAAAACACAATCTACAGTTTTTGGTCCAAGCTTTCGCTTTTTGTTTATTGGCACATTCACTTTGGCCAAACAACCCCAAACGCGAAGATAAGAAATATTTAACCTCTTTTTCTCCCATTCCTCAAATGGAGTAATTTCTTTGTTCTTTGTGGGCACTCTATTTAGGACATGATTCGCAGTTAAAATTGCCTCACCCCACCATTCCTTAGATAAACCAGCTGTCTCCAACATGGCATTCACCAAGTCAGTTAGAGTGCGGTTCTTTCTCTCAGCAATCCCATTGGATTGTGGTGAGTATGGAGGTGTCCTCTCATGGATTATACTGTGCACCGCGCAAAACTCAGAAAATTCATTAGAGAAATATTCTCCCCCGCGATCAGACCGCAACCGTTTGATTTTCTTTTCAAGTTGATTCTCAACCTCAGCTTTAAAGGTTTTAAAATAATGTAATGCCTCATCTTTTGTTTTAATTAGGTACACATAGCAATATCGAGTGCAATCATCTATGAACGTTATGAAGTATCTCTTACCACCTTTTGTCAAAATTCCGTTCATTTCACAAATATCGGAATGGATGAGTTCAAGTGGTGCCAACTCTCTCGCCGCAACTGCCTTGTGAGGCTTGCGAGGTTGTTTTGCCTCAACGCATGTATGACATTTGGAACTTTTGGCAACGCCAAATTTAGGAATTAAATTCAAACCAGCTAAGCGGGACATGCAACCAAAATTAACATGACATAATCGAGAATGCCAAACATTCATCTCAACATTAACGTTATTAACGACATTATTCACTGCAAGAGGTAAAGTATCAACCAACGACAAGCGGAACAAGCCTCCGCTCTCATAGCCTTTTCCAACAAAGGTTCCATACTTCGACATAACACATTTATTCGACTCAAACACAAGTTTAAAACCGTCTCGACATAGCAGAGAGCCACTAATAAGATTTTTCCTTATTGAGGGGACATGATGCACGTTCTTGAGTTGCACAGTCTTCCCCGAAGTAAGCTTCAGATCCACCGTACCAACACCATGAACACCAGCACGCGCGCCATTCCCCATCAGCAAGGCTCCACTCCTCCCGACCTGGTAAAAAGAAAACAAGGACTTATCAACACACACATGTATATTTGCACCTGTATCAACCCACCAATCAGGTGAGGAACAAACTGTAAATGCAGATAAATTACTGCACCTGAAGCGTCTGATCGGCCTCAATGGTGTTGATGGTCTTTCGCCTTTGGTGAGGGCTTCCACTTAGCCTCGTGGACACTCTCTAGAGAAGTGACCAAAGTGTTTCCACAAGTGAAGCAGTTCATCTTTGCCTTGTCTAATCCCATCTTCTTATTATTACCTTTCTTGAAGGAGATAGTGGATTTGCTTAAGCTCTGCTTTGGGCTTCCTCTTTGTGGCTTAGGACAAAACTTTTGCACCACATGTGCACTAGTAGTCGCCTCACCATTCCCGCCCTTGCTTTTTTCCCTTGACATCCTTTGCTCTTGCCTTGTCCTCAACATCAAGAGTGCCAACAAGTTCAGCAATGCTAAGCTGCGCCTCTTGTGTTTCAAGGTAGTAGCAAAATCAGTCCATGAAGGTGGCATCTTAGCAATAATGCACCCTGCCACGAACCTATCAGGGAGAGGACAGCCGTACAATTCCAATTCCTTCACCGCCCCTCAGATCTCATGAGCCTGTTTCGACTACGTGGACGGTTATCAACCATCTTGTAGTCATGGAACTGCTCCATGATGTACTGACTGTAATCCGGCGTCGGAAAGACCGCATCTGGCCTCAAGAGCCTCCCACAGCTCCGCCATCGGGGAGTGGTATGTAGGCATCAACCAGAGAGTCACCGATGATGCTCAACAGTGCAGCCTTGCACATGGTCTCAAAGATGTCCCCAAGCTCGCTCATCCTCATCGGATCTCACAAAGAGCAGGCTGCTCATTGAGCACATGACCACAGCGCATGGCCGACAACCACATAAGGGCTTTCTCACGCCACCTCTTATAGTGAGTGCCCTCAAACGGCGTAGGCTTTAGCATGCCCGCAAAGCCAACAGATGAAAATGGCCTGAAATTACGTTTTTGGAATGTTGATAAATAAGGCATTTTCATATTTATTTTAATCCATAAAAATGACGCAATAAAAATAAGAGTGACGTCATGAATAAAATGATGTAAAAACAATTCATGACAAGTGTTAACATGATAATAAGGCAAATTATAGAACCGAAACATATGTGAAACATTGTTTTATTCAAATGAAAGCCTCACTGCACATGATCATAAATATAAAAGATGTGTTCTCAAATATCAAGATCATGATGATCACAAAATTAAAAGGAACCGTAAAAAAAATTACTAGCATAATCATCCAAATCAACCAAACAGAGCATCTTTGAATATGAAAGTAGTATTGCCTAGGAACATCATGATATTGATAATGAAACTCGTAAGAGGGTGAAGGAGATTATACCGTGGGCGGAGCCGCCGCACTGTGAAAGGCCATGGTGGTGCTTTGTTGTCAGTAGTCGTCCCCGCCGACGCAAAGGCAGATAAGGACGCCGTGAAGACGCACCGCTACAGGTTCACCAGCGAGTAGTCGTGCCACCACCGACACTCCCCAAAAACGTAATCGCCCGTCTTCACCCGAGCAGATGAAGCCCACGACGGAGAAGCGTTCCGGAGGCCTACTCTTCCATCTCTGGTGCTCGCCGGAGGTGCGTTCCGGAGGCCTACTCTTCCATCTCTGGTGCTCGCCGGAGGTGGAGCGGGAAAGACTTGCGCTTGCTGGAAAGTGGTGTACTTCGCCAAGCGAGCTTAAACGAGAGGGGAGGATTTGTCCTATAGGCGGAGGCCAGAAGACGAGAAGCCGACGGCACCGAAGGGTCACACCTCCTCCCCCCTACGGTGGGAGAGACGGAGACGGAGAGCCAGAAGTCACGGAAGTTAACAGAAACTCCTCCAATCAATTCGTCACAGGAAACTGAGTGTCAAAAATAAAGGCCTCGCCCGCCCGGTCCGTCGCTTACCGCTTACCGCTTACCGCCTACACGCCACACCCACGCCCACACGGCTCGGGCTCGAAGGCGGGCGGCGGCGGCAGGCAAGACGCTGCGTGTGGCATCCAGGTGATTCACTTTTACTTCTCAAATAGATCGATCAATGATCAAGTATTTAAGTAGAGTCGCCTCTCGATTAAATTCTCATATGGTATAAAAACCATTAATGCACATGTACGGACCATAGAGTTTAATAGAGATATTAAATAAATGGGCCAAGCCCATAATATCTAACAATTAATTCATCATTAGCAAATATTTACTGTAACACCACATTGTCAAATAATGAACTAATTAGATTTCATACATTCGTCTTGCAAATTAGCCTCCATCTGTATAATTAATTATATAATTAGTCTATATTTAATATTTTAAATTGGTACGAAAGATTTCTAAACTTTTGTCGAGAGAAACAAACACCCCCGCTTCAGTCACCAGGATTCCTGCTGCACCTCAAGATGTCTGGTGTGCCCACAAAACTCCCCTGATTCGCGGCAGGAAGGGTCTGTAATAGAACTGGATGAGTAAGGTAGAGATCTGGGTAATTCGAGTGCGATTTAGAACAACTGAGTGGCTTAGGTAACAAGTATGGGGGAATTGGTCGTCGCCGGCGATCTCTCGAGCCGCAGCCCGCCGCCTATGCCAACGCCAACCATGACAAGTTCGAGTTGCTCTCTCCCCTTTCTGTTATACTAGCGCTTACAGCTGTTAGACAGCGGTTCACCGGACGCAGCCGGGCTTCGATAGCTTCAGGCCTTTCAGTCTGGGCCGGATACTCTCGGGTACGGCTTCCTGGGCCTTGTCGACTTGGGCCTTGGAACGGGTGGCTTGGCGCGCACCGTGACAGGGGAAGTAGGGGATGTGAAGCCAGGCAGGCTCTATAGGTCGTGTCGTCTCTTCGAATCCTTGTCTCCATGTGCCCACGGATCATTTTTTGACACTCACATTCGGCTTGGATCTGTTGCTTAGCAAGATTTGATATACTAAAGGGCTTTGCTAGAGGAACATAGTTAACATACCGTGCTTTTGAATTGATGTTGCATGCAACAGTAAGCTCTCCACGTGAACTTTCTAACCGTGAGAGATAGCAAGCAGTATGGAGCGTTGTCAATCTTTGAGTTGGACATCAACATTGCTTTTATCTCCTCTGTTGTAGCATGAATCTTTTCGATGTTTTCAATTCTCACAGGAATTTTGGACATGCTAGCATGCCACTAGGTCCTGATTTGTTCACTATCATCACCTACAAGTTATTTTGGTAGAAGAATCATATTAAGGAGGGAACCCACTTGGAATTAAAGATAGTATGGACCACATTGATATGCAAAAAATCCATTCGAAGATAAAAATAAAATAGCATTTTAAACGTGACACATTACTTGGCTAGAGAATACCGAGTTAGGGACTACAACGGGGAGCTTTTTTGTATTTATCAACAAAGTAGAAGTCAGTCGAATTTCAACCACTTGTCCTTCTATTGAACTAGCCTGCAATTGAAAAGCAATTCTTGTCATGCAGAGTTTGCATCAAGCCGGAAAGCAGTAAATTAGTTTTGGTATAGCCATTAAAACTAGGCAAAGCATCTCCAAGAGATTAGCTAAATCATTTTCTAAAGGTATATTTAGCTATTGTTAAAGGAAAAACATCTCCAACAGACTCTGTAAATGACTCTTCAAATTTAGTAGCTCTCCATCCCACCTCATTCACTCTCTTATTTTGGATAGTCTACATCACTAGTTATCCAGCCTCTTGGTTTTACAGAGTTTGTTGGAGTACACTAGTATTTTTTTTGTCAAATTTATTTTAAAAAGTAACTAAATCAGTAAATATGGCTAGTCTTTTTTTGCTCTCTCTCGGAGATGCACCTATCTAAAGATAAGATATGTTTACAGATATATCTCAATTTAGAGATTGCGTCACTAGACTCCTTTTGTCGGCCCAAACTAACCTCCGACAAAGTTGCTATGTGATCCATTTTTGAACCACCCGAGTCCATGCATGTATGATCCAATTCCCATCCACCCACGGCGCAGGGCATGAAATTGAGTGGGCCAAGTTACCCTCGTTGAACCACGGGTAGCCCTGGGCAAATTTTACCGAGAACCGAGAACCGAGAACCGAATCGAAAAAACCGAGAACCGAACTGAATTTACCGAGAACCGAAATCTCGGTTCCCTGTTTGGTTCTCATTTCGTAGGAACCGAACTTTGTTCGATTAATTCGGTTCCTCCCCTCGGTTAACCGAAAAAACCGAGGAACCGAAACAACCGAGGAACCGGCGCGCCCTCCCTCTCCCTGCGTGGCTGCGCGGCTGCCGGCTGCTGCCCCTGCTGCGCTGCGCCTGGCCGCCTGCGGCCTGCAGGAGTCCCTGCGCTGCACTACGCCTTGGTTCGGTTAGTTCGGTCGGAACCGGAACCGAACCGAACTAATCGAAACCGAATTCAGTCGGTACCGATTCTTCGGAAGAACCGATCGGTACTGATGTCCCTAGTAACCGAAGTACCGAAGAACCGAGGAATCGGTTCGGTTTGGTTCGGTAATACCGAATGCCCAGGACTAACCACGGGCCGCGTTGTCCTGCAATCGACCCCCAGAGAGGGCAAGGGATCCGATTAAACTTTGCATTATATTTTCAAGGAAAAAAGTCCTTTTGACCTCCCTTAGCTATTGCGCAAGTTTGATTTGTCTCTCTTAATTAAAAAAACAGGATTTTAGACTCTTTAAACTTCTGACACTGTCCAATTTACCTCTTTGAGCTATTTTAGCCGACATAGCTCCATGTTAGCCATTTTACATGGCGCCACATCAGCCATGAGGAAGGTAAATCGGACTTGCGATAGTTCAAGAAGATCAATTATTTTTTATAAAAAAACTATATAAATAATTTTTTCAAAAAAAACTAGCAAAATATTTTCCTAGGAAAATATACCTTTTAATAAAAAATTTGATATAACCTTAGAAGATTCATAAACAATATGTTTTAACCTAGAAAATATGAAAATGGTTTCATACTTTTCCTAAAACACAAGAAGTTCGGCTTCTCAACCCGTCCAAATTGCCTTCTTGCTCCATCATGTTCTCCCGATGCGTGCACGGACCTATGACGACGACGACAAACGAGGTTGCGGACACAACCTACTATTTGGAGTATTGTATTTTATTGGAATTTCTCGTGCATGCCTTGACGATTAAGCCAAGATATGTTGCCGATGAAACGTCATTTAATGTGTGCATAGCAGGTTGCATGGTGATTCACATTGCGGTTTGCGAAAATTTTTCTTAGCCTGTATGGCTGCATCCTCTGTTTCATACTTTGCCTAGTTTTAGATTTTAAGAGGTAATATTAGATTGAAAGATTGAAGTAATTATAAGCATGGAACAAAAGTGTAGAGCATAATTTTAAAAAAATACGAAACTAGTTTCATAATTTTTTGAGTTAGAACAAAATTCCTAAGTTTAAATAAGATTTTAATATTTTAAAATACATTTTTTCCTAGAAAATATTTGGTATAATTTTTTGAAAATTATTTCTATGATTTAAGTAAATTTTATTGATCTCCCTAAACTTCGATGAAAGTTTAATTTACATTTCTTGTGCCTAATGTGATGCCACATAGGACAAGTAACACAGGGCCACGTCAATCAAACCCGCTTTTAAAACTGCTCAAGGTCTCAAAAGTTAGGGAGTCTAAAAATCCGTTTTTCCAATTGAAAGATGTAAACGAGACTTGGCGCAATAGCTAAGGGATAAGATTTTTTTTTTTAGGAAAAGTTAAGGGAAAAGATGGACTTTTCCATTTTCACCTGAATAGTATGTGTAGTTTTGTTTTCACTAGGCCCATCAAGGGAGTGGGCTCAAGGTTGGTTTATAGGCCCATACAGATCACCACGGGCCGCAGTACACGATTACCGAGCCGAAATCACACGAAAGCGTCGGAACCATGTTGCTTGCGCACTGGGACTGGGAGTCTGAATTGCAGTGGATGTCCGTCGGCCGTCGCCGCGTTCAGACCGGCACGGCGGCTGGTTGATCCCGTTTCTCCGAAGCACTTGGCCCCAACAACTCAAGGTCCGGCCTCCGATGTCCGATCCGGCGATACTTCTCTGTCCACACACCTTCCGCGCAGAAAAGTCTTCGATCCCCCGGACCGGCGTTCTCATCAGTGCGTGCGTGTGCGTTCCTCCCGAGAAGAAAGAGGTGGTGGCCGGCCGACGGCGACATTCAACGGCCGCCGAGGAGGTGGAGCTGGCTAACCAGTGACGACAAACAAACGGAGGACGTTGGATGCTCTCCGATCCGTCGCGGTTAACTGCGCTGTTTGGCCTCACTCACTCCAATCCCTGTCCAGCAGGTTTCCTCCCGTGCGGATCAAAGCATGCATCTCTGCCTCTCCAACGGTGGTGGCTTGGCTAGCAGGAAAGGAATGTGATCGAGCTTGCGGCTTGCCGACTCTGTGATGAGAACGAAAAAGGTCACCAAGCTCCAACCTCCGAGCACCTCGCCGACGCGCGTCGCATCAGAGGTAGTATTGCCCAGAGATCCAAGAGCTAGCTTATAGCAGCAGGATCGGCTTTTACGTACGTCCACTTGACAGTATTTTACTTTATTTATCTGGTAATAATGCGTAATGGTGCTAGTACTTGCGACGCGAACTTATGGCCAAGCGGCACATCATCGTGACCAACTGACCATGACTGTGCACCTGACGACAATCGACCGATCAAAAGAGGGGAAACTGTACTAGATCTAAATACAGAAGGTCACATATATTATATATTCAGATTCAGACCAGACGTCAATCATCATTCAGGAGGTAGCTTCTTCTCATCATATAATAAACGCTGTCTCCATCAGGCAAGGCAAGGCAAAGCAAGCCAGGAGAACGAGAGAGAAGGACCGGGGCTGCAGCCTGCCTGATTGCAGGGCGTGGAAAAACGACTAGCCATCACCGAACGCTGCCTGCCGCTAATACCACGCCGGCCCTCACATCGCTCGAGTCGCTCTCGGTCTCAGCCTGGCCAATCAACGCGAAAACGTCCATTACTCCGTTGTCACCACCGGCAGTCCATTACTCCATTGTCACCACCGGCAGGTGCATCCACAGGCTAGGTTCCCTCAATTTTTCCAGGGCTGGCTAGCTTTCAGCTTTGTATGGTCTGCACGGCGACGACCTCGATCTATCGCGAGCTGCTATTAGCTCCGCTGGAGCTTTCTGCGTCGCAGTTGCTGCTCTGATTGGCTTAGCCGCCCGCCTCCTGGGAGAACACAAGGGGCAAGAGGCCAGGCAGCAAGTTGCATATGCCTCAGATATACAGATGATGCTACTTGCTGTGGTTGCTTCCTAAGTACTGTACGATCGAGCTAGTAGCTGCAACGCAAGTTGGCGTGCAGCTGCCCAATCGTGTTCACCTGTTCGAGAATCACGCGACGGTGGATTGGTGGTTCAACCATCACTGGACGGATACAAACGATACCTTGCCGTTTCATCAGTTCCTACATGCATACGCTTCAAATTAAACAAAAAAGTTAGACAGGAGGCCCAGCCTCCAGGAGCTCGTACAAATCGTTTAGGGGATGTGCATGCTAGCTTAGTGTGCGTAACGTAACACCATCGCATGCATATATATACGGTACTTTGTAAAACCTTGTCCATTGCACAGAGCATTGTTCTAGGCGCAAGCAACAAATGGGTACCTATTAGTATATAACAATGTTAGTAACTTCATCTATATGTGACACTTAATTGCAAGTGCCACTTTAAAAGCCTACTGGAGCTAGCAACTCGGCATCAGAAGATGGATATAGGAATTTGGAAAACAACGGATGACTAGCTAATAAGTATAGTGAAAAAAAAATCTTTGATATGAAATATTAATGTGAATGTCCATAACCCATATACCATCAAAGCTATAACCTCCTACTTCATGAATGGTGTAACTCTCCTAGCATCAATTTTTGTAACTCCATCTCACATGTATGGCTATATATATGAGGGCTTCTGTGTTGGAAACAAGACAAGAGAAAAGAGAACAGCTCATTTCCATCCTCTCTAAATTTGTTCTCCATATTCTTACATACATATTCTTGGTAGTCAACTAGTTATTATATAACATGTTATCAGCACGACTGTCTCTAAAAGCTATCAAGAACTAGTTTACTATGTCGAATCTTGCCAAGCTTGATTTCACGGCTCTGGATATTTCGGGCAAGAATTACTTTGTCATGGGTGCTAGATGCTGAAACTCACCTGAATGCCAATGGGCTTGGTGATGCGATAAAAAAAATGCATCCAACCAAGATAAAGCTAAGGATTTGATTTTCATTCGCCGCCACCTCCATGAAGGTCTAAAGGCTGAATACCTTATTGATAAGGATCCACTTGTTCTTTGGAACAAACTAAAAGAAAGATTTGATCATCAGAAAATAGTGATCCTCCAGAAAGCTCGTTATGAGTGGTTGCACCTAAGGTTGCAAGACTATAAAAATATTTCTGAATACAATCCAGCCATGTTTAGAATCACATCACTGTTACCGTTGTCTGAAGAAAAAGTAACAGATGAAGAGATGGTAGAGAAAACATTATCTACATTTCATGCATCAAATGTGCTACTTTAGCAGCAATATCATGAGAAAGGATTCAAAAAATATTCTGAACTTATTTCTTGTTTGCTTGTGGCTGAACAAAACAATGAGCTTTTGATGAAAAACCATGAGACACGTCCAAGTGGTTCAAATCCACCCCTGAAGTAAATGCAGCAAGATATGATAATCAAAATAGTGGGAGTGGACGAGGTTGTGGTCGTGGCCGCGGCCACGGACGCGGACGTGGTCGTGGATATGGACATGGTCATGGTAGAGGAAATTATGGTGTTCAATTCAAGAACAAGGGAAATTCCCATAAGAGGCAAGAAAGGGGAGATAAAAATACAGGCGAAATTGATAAAACAAAAAATGCATGCCATCGTTTTGGTGGAAGATCTCATTGGGCATGCAACTGTCGCACACCAAGATATCTTGTTGATCTCTATGAAGAATCACTTGAGAAGAAGAACAAAAAGACGGAGACAAACTTTGCAAGTGGTAGTGGTGATAATATTTTTGATGATAATATATTTAGTGCGACAGATATTGGAGAATATGACCACAACACCTCAACTCATCTTGATGTTTCTGGTTTCTTCATCCAAGAATAAATCATATTATCATTAATTCTTTAATTCTTCTTCATGCATGAATAAGTGCAATGTAACAGTAGTATTAATGATGCATGTTTCATCTTATAAAGTAATGAATAAATTTGTATTATGCTTGTATTTAATTAGTATTTATTTTCGTATGTTTCACTACATAATAGTTGTTTTTCAATAGATAGTAATGTTTATTAGTTTGTTTTATTTTGAAGAGAATGGATGAACCATTACCTCAAGAGCTTGCAAGTGAAGAAAATATATGTATTGTAGATAGTGGAACAACACATACTATCTTGAAGAGTAAAATGGATTTTTCCTATCTCACATTGCAAGATGCAGTTGTTCATACTATATGTGGAAGTGCTAAATTGATAGAGGGCTCAGAAAGAGCCACAATAATGTTACCTTCTGAGACAAAGATAGACATAAACGAAGTACTTTATTCCCCAAAATCTCAGAGAAATTTGTTGAACTTTGAAGATATACACCGAAATGGCTATCATATAGAGACAATGTGTGAGGGTAATGTGGAGTACCTCAACATTACAAAGATATCATCGGAGAAAAAGTATGTGTTGGAGAAATTACTAGAATTATCTTATTGTTTATACTATACAAGTCTCAAAAAGAATGAGACATATATGGTGGTGGAACCACTACTACAGATTGACTTATCACTATCACCACTTTCACTGTCGTAGCGATAGAAGTGACGGTATGATACTTGCACTGAAGCGACCTGATTTCCACGAAGGGAAATCCACAGAGTCGTAGTGTAATAAGACCGGTGTAGATCATATTACCCAAATTTCAGTCGAATATCACATCCATACAACGATAATATCAGAGTACAAATAGTGCGGAATTACATAAATTATTACATCGCCGTATTGGCGGAATCAAAAGTAGCATTCATTCAGAACAGCTTGAAGATAAGATCGCCAAACTTGAGCGTAGTAACGAACCCCTCAACCGTCAAACTCCTCGGAGCTATACTCCTCAGCAGAACCTGTGTGCCAAAATTTATCAGTACGATTTGTACTGGCCACTCCCACCCTATGAGCATTGCTTTGTGGAAATTGGATGCAAGTTGGATATAATCGAAAGGAACCTATAAGGCTGGGGTTTCCTATGTATTAGCATTTCAAGTATATAATAACAGTTGGTCAAGTTTTAACACCATTCCCACACCCATTCCACCCCATTCCCATTCCAGAGCCAGGTTTTGATCCTAGGATCGATATACCATCATCTCCACACCATCACCATACCACACCCATACCATCGCTCAGTCGACAGGCCAACTCTCTCTCGGCACTGTCTCAAGGCCCGTAGCCCCTGGCTACGTTCGAACACTCACTCCCGGGGGGAAAAGAGAAGGACTCATCTCACTATCTAGTTTAAGCGAAACCCAGGAAAGGTCCATAGCCGACAAGTTGGCATATGTATCGATCGATCAACCATACACTCTGTAGAGGTTTTACATAACCACAAGATCTGCCTTCCTCGCTGACCGTCGTCAACAAGGCTGATTCCGACCGCTTGCTAGCCTAGGATAATGCCACTCTACCATTCAGCCCTGGTACACCCCAAGTCTAGTCTGGGGTGGCTGAAACTGTGAGTCATGAGCCGGGTCCACAAGGTCTCCATGAAGTCTCGGAAGGGTGTGGGGGAAATCCTCCATGCCCCGTACGTCCTTACACTGTCCGCTATCAACCTAGCAATAGTGGTAATATCCTACCAAGTAGTCCGGCCGTCCCGCACCATATAGGGCGACTGGTACGTAAGGCTTCCCGGTGAATCTGAGTACTAGTAAGTTCTTAGGGATGACCAAGCCAGAATGTCTTCATCAGGGTTTCCATTTACTGTGCCACCATAGCACCTCCACCCTGGGCTCCTTCCATCATAGGATCACACCCAGGGCCACCTCATATACCATTTACCCACCACAGGTATCCATTCCAGGGGTGCCCAGGTAGCACCCCATGGCAAGACTTGCCCCAGGCTCGTCGTATACTCCAACTTGGTCGACACAACCCTCAGCCTCCACGCACCCAAGTCACACACGCAGCACTCTCCCCATAGTCCAGATAACACCAATTTCCACCACGATCAATGTAGTGCAAGCATAGTAGAAGTAATAAGCAATGAAATATAGTAGCAAGCGTGTGACTAGCCTAACAGCAGGGTGAGCAGGGGTAAGGTTGCGTCAAGGTAAAGGTCATTAAGAAAGCATACTACCATGCAAGTCCTATCATAGTGTGATCATAACAATAAAGTAAAGCACTAGCATTTCTATTTTAGCCATGCGTAATAGGTGCTACGAGATTGGGTGGGATGTGGCACCTTCAGTGTAGTCGTCTCCATACTCCTCATGGTACTCACGATCCTCGTCCGTCCGGTTCTCCTTCGAGTCTGCAAACGATCGCATTATAGTCGCGTTAGCGACGTCTATAGAATGGCACAAAGAAGCAATGAAAATTCAAAAGAGCCAAATGCACTCAAACATGGGTTCATTGCGTAGAGCTTGATTTTAGATGAATTTTGGTCCAAGTTTCGTATTTTTCTGAGGTCATATGAATTAGTTATGAATTTCCAAAGTTTAAATCATTTCTGAAAATGGAAAAGGCTGAATTAATCCTGGGCTGACACGTGTCACACTGTGACTGGTCCACATGGCATGCTGATGTCAGCATGATGTCATCATCTCGGTTCCGAGCTGACAGGTGGGGTCCAGCTGACGTCAGCATGATGTTAGTATGACGTCATCAACGTCATCAATTCCGATAGGTGGGTCCACGGCTCTTGGGTCACTGACATGTGGGTCCGGTCAAAGTCAACGTCAAGTCAACGGGTGAGTCAACGGTCAACGGGTCAGGGTCACTGACGTGTGGGGCCACGGCTGCTGATGTCAGTAGCTGACATCACCGTGACGTCAGCATGACGTCACCCCGGCTGTGTTGGCTCCTGACGTGTGGGTCCCGCGTGACGTTAGCATGACATCACCATCTGACATGTGGGTCCAGAGTGTTTGTGCCACTGACATGTGGGGCTAGGTCAACAGTCATCGTTGACCGGTCAATGGTCAACCCGGACTGGGTCTCAAACGGGCTCTGGCGGGCTTCGGGTTGGGTCGTCTGGGCCGGGCCGGCCCGGACATGTGGCAAGCTGTGGTGCTGCCATGTCGTAGCCGTGGGCCTCCACTGGGCCGTGGTCCATGGCTCGCGGGCGTGAGCGTGGCTCATGGTAGACCAAGACACGCTGGTCCATGGACCGTAGGCTGGGTCCTCGGTGGACCGAGTCCGCCCCTCTCCTCTCTCACTGTGGTCCACGTGCACCGGGTGCATGGGCATGTGGCCGGCGAGGGGAAATCGCCTGCTTCCCTCCCCGGCGTGTTCCCGCCGGCGGCGAGCGCCCGACATGATCCTACGGCAGCGCTGGCGTTCAATTGAGGTGGTGTAAAGATTCCCCAGGCCATGGCGAACACGTTGGTGGGGTCTAGGTGGCGGCCGGGGCTTCCCAAGGCGCTAGCCACGGCGAATGGCGGATCGGCGTGGCGGTGCTCGTCGGCGAGTCATGAATAGGGCGAAGTGGTGGCTAGGAGCTTGCTTGGCGGGGCGCGTGAGCTTCCCGTGGCTCCAGTGAACAGGGTGGACGAGTCAAGGAAGCTCCAGGCGCTCCCAGTGGTCCTGGCCACGGTGGAGTCGCAGCGGTGGCGGTGCACGGTGGGACTCTGGCCAAGGTCCGGTGCTCGTGGCCGGAGCGCTGTGGTCGGCTAACGGGGTCTCGGTCTACACGGCTATCGTCCAGACGTCATGGTGATGCTCTACGGCTACGTCCTGGCCCAGCGAGACGGCCGGATGCGTGTGCGGTGGCCACACCATGACGGCGGCGTGCGAGCGCGGTGAGCGCGTGCACAACGATGGTGTCCAGGGGCTAGGAGATGGTCGCGGGTGTGCACGTGAGTGGGCTGTACTTGTGTACCCGGAGGCCAGGGACGACCTTGGCCTACGCGCTCACGGTGTGGAGCGCCATGGCCAGAGCAGCGAGGTCCGGCGAAGAGCAGGGGAAGAACCGGGGGGCTCACCGTTGGTGTCATGGGAGATAGGATGGCGATGCAGTGGCGGGTTGCGGCCGTGTAGCTCTGGAAGCAGCGCAGCGCAGTGTAGTGCAGTGTCGTGGCGTAGTCTCCTGCTCTGGCAACACCGGTGGCGTCGCATGGCTTTGGCACTCCCCCTTCTTCTTCCTCTTCTCCCTCTGCTCTCTTGGCTCGGGTGATGGGACAAGCTCTAGGGCACCTGGGGCCGAGGCTTTTATAGCCAAGCTCGTCCATGGAGCTCGGTGATCGGCGGCTGGAGATTGAGGGGGATCGGAGGCGTGTGCATCTCATCCAACGGTGGTGTGAGGTTGCGTGAGCGCGGCGCAAGGGGGAGCAAGGCCATGCCCTGGGCGTGACCCCCTGGCCCGCTCCTGCCAGCGCTGTCGGCCTCCGATCACGCGGTAGTTGAGGCATGGCATGGAGAAGATGAACAGGAAAGGCTGACGGGTGGGGTCCTGCGGCAGCGGCAGCATGGGAAGCGGGGAGGCGTGCGGGCGCGGGCGATGCGTGGGCTGGCTGCGTGGGCCGTGCGTGGTCAGGCCAGGCCTACTTGCAGCTGCGCGTGGGCTAGCAAAGGGGGAGAAGTGGAGGGCTGGGCCGGTAGCTGGTCGCGCGGGTTGGGCCTACCTACGCGTGAAGCTGGGCTGTGAGGCTTTTTCTTCTTTTCTTTTTCTGTTTTGTTTTTCTTCTCCATTGTTTGAATTCAAATTTGGTTTGAAATTTGAATTCCAAATTGGTGCACCTAATTCATTGGAGTTTTAGATATGAGGCCCACCACATTCTTATATAAATATTAGGAATTTATTTAGCTATTTTGTATAACAAGAATAGGTGTGGTTTTGTTATACAAAAATAGAATTAGTTTTCTCTTTAAACTTTTATTCTTTGGTTTGAGTATTAATTACTTTATGGTGTATTTCTTTAAAGGTGTTGTTAGACATTACATAAAACAATTGAAAATCCAAATCACCCTTTGAGTTGACAATGTATGCCATATTTCATTTGTCAGTATTTAAATGAACATGATAACAAATGACATGCCATGCTCATGAATTTGTCTTGTTGGGTTACTTCTAATGCAACACTTAGGGTTGGCTCCTATAATGTCACTCATCATCACATGGGGTTTTGAAGAAAAAAATTTGTAGTTGTGATTTTTGGTGTGTGGATTTTTGGGTTGTTACATGCACCGTCAGTTGAAACGATAGTGAGGCCTCGTTGGACTAAAACCGGCAGTTCAGACTTTTACCACCGACGGGTTAACGATAGATGCGACAGTGGTATTAGGGTTGCATTTCCTCCATCGCATGAAAAGCCGGGCCAACCGGGAGACATATTTTGTCCGCCGGCCCAAAAGTAGCGTTTGGTCAATCGGCGGTAAAATCAGCGTGAGTGTTGAATTGCCTCAACTTCCAAGGGCGTCAAATCACCATTACTTCCGTCACCTGAAGCCTAAGAGCAGCGTACCCACTGCTCAACATATACTTCAGGCCCGGTGCCCTCTGAAACAACCCCTCTTGTTCATCCATCACCCCCTTCTCTTCCAATCTACAAAGAAAATGTCAGACAACCCCATCAAGTTTCCAAGCATCCCATCGTTCAGCGAGGATGAATTGTCTTCCCACCACTCCTCCGAGGAGAATGTCTCCTCCGATGATGGGATGTCTGATTATAGTCCTCCATGGAGCTCCGAGAAGGAGGACCCAGAGGAGGAGGACGAGGAGGACGAGGACGAGGACGACGCCGACACCAACGCCGACGCTGAAGACTCCGACGACTCCGATTTCGACTCTGACTCTAACTTCGCCTCGCCTCCTCCCAAGTGAGTGAGGATTAAGTAGTTTATAGTTAGTATAAGTAGTTTTAATAGTTTAGGTTAGTTATTATGCTTTTGAACAAGTACAATCATATACTCGTCCAAATTGTATCTATATGTTAGATATATATAATCAATCAATGAAAAAAATTGTATTCACATGGATTTGATTTCTTCAATGCCACCTCTTTTATATGCAATGCAAAGCAAGTTCTTTCCAATACTACTTCCAAATGCCAGTTCACGGATTTGATCTCTCGATGAATGTTTTTTTAATTTTTCTATATATTTGTGAATGAAAAGGAAAAAACTGTCATGTACGGTTGCGGTTGTTTCCAGGAGCATCTAAAAGCAGTTTAACCGCTGACAATCACCGTATTATAGCGTTGGATTAGCGTAGCAATGGTCGGCTTAATACAAACATTGTTTAACTTATCCCGTGCCGTCCATTCTCGCTGCTGATCCATTTGGCAACAAGCCTAGAAGCCCTCGGCCCATTCCCAACTCCCCTCGGGTCCTGTCGGTGCCTTGGCGACGGTTCGACCAACTGAAAAACTCCAATACGAATTAGTTCTCTCCACCCGTTGTTGCTTCATCTTCATTCTCCCTACCCATTGCTTCATCTTCATTTTGACCCGTCGCCTGTACTTGCCCTGCTACTTGGCGGCTATGGGTTTTGAAGGATGTTTTGGCGCCTTGGTAGGAGGTAAAAGCATAGACAAAAGACCTAGGCCGACCTCTTCACTCAGAGTGTGCAACTCTTTGAACCCTAACTGCTCCATGGCTACATCTAGCTCCAACTCCTCCCAGTGGTTGGCACCATCCCAGGGCACCGTCAAGAGAAGAACATCGGCTTCCAGTGGAGGAGGCTACAACGGGAGGGGGCCACCCATCCCATGTCGTGTCGAGAACCATCCCTATGCATACCAGCCACCACTTTTGTGTCACTGCAGCTTGAAGACGCCTTGGTGGATTTCGTGGAGTGATGGAAACCCAGGACGTCGGTACCATAGATGCTGCAGAGCAAATAATGTAACTCAATTTCTTTCTTGTTCATTCTGTTTTCGCAATGCAAATGCTGAAATCCCGCTGTACTTATGGTAATTTGTTTTTTTGTAGCCCGACTTAGATTGCGGGTTCTTTAAGTGTCACAATCCCCAATATGGAAAATTTCTAAGGACTTTAATTTTGGATTTACGTAACAAGATTTGGGAGCTGAAGGCAGATGCCAATGTTATAACAAATGAAGAACATCTGTAGGAGGAGAAAGAGATTATGCCATAGATTAAAGAAATGGCCAGGGTTACAATGAAGATGATGGAAGATTTCATACCTTTGAGAAAGAAATGTGCTTCATGTTCTTCTTTCACCTATTTTGTACTTACCTTAGTTTTTGGCATGTTCATTGGCAAGTTGCTTAGTTCACCGCAGTAGATTCAGGTATCAATTTATGATGTATCGGACTAAAATCTGTCACTTTTATACAACTATTGTTAAACTAAATTCAAGGTGATTATCCAAGTGTCCAATTTATTGAAATGTAAATGCTAGTACATCCAAGTATCAATTGATATGTCGGACCGAAATCTATCACTATTTTACAACTATTGTTGAACTAAATGCAAGGTGATTAACCAGGTGTTCAATACATTGAACTGTAAATGATAGTAGATCCAAATATCAATTGATGTGTTGGAGGCATCCTACTTCCCTAGACACTGGGCCCTAGTACAGGGGCGTCTAATTTATTGAACTTGTTGACACTGAAATTTGGTTCAAGATAAGGAGGCCAAAAAATCAGAATTTATCAAGGAAAGCCAAAATATTCAGCAAGATCGGCTAACTTGATTGCCATCAGAATTGATTGAATAGAATGATGTCATCTTCTGAGAGGAATGGACCCCATTGGCAGGGACGACAAGACATGAAGTAAGAAGACATGTCGGACTTCATAGAAGGAAAGATTGAGATCGAAGTTATCATAATTTAGGAAGCTTTGTTTTCTTTTCCAAGTTTGTAACCGGTCTTGTTCGACCATGACTCGTAGTCAAGCTTCGGGTATAAATATTGAATATCGGCTATTGTAATAGACATCTCAATGATCAATCAAAACCAGTACCTTTACTTTTTGGCTTATGCCACCCCCTAGGAGTAGGAGTAGAGTAGATTTTGGCAAGTTCTTCGGCAAGAAGGGCTACCATTGGTTAAGTCTGACCTCCAGTTTGTCTGTGAGTATCCGTCATGACTTATATTTCGTTTGTAAGGCTGCATCGGTTAGGTCTGACCTCTTACAAGCTTGGTATAAGTTAGTTATCGTCAGTTAATTGTATGGTTGCATCGGTCTGGCTCGTATCTCTTATAATTACTGATACAAGTTACCCTCGATTCTTATTAAAATTTGTACGGTTGCATCGGTCCGGCTCGTATCTCATACAAATTTTGATACGGATTAGTTATCGGATAAATCTATTAAGATTGGTAGGGTTTCGTTGTTGTTTTTAATAGATTTGCTAGTTATCGATCTTGTTATAATTAGTTTCTTACTATTTGTAATAAAATCACCCCCTGTACGATTAAGAATGAAACATATCGGCTTTTTATCTCTTCAAATCATCATCTTGTTGCTTTTCCCCATTTACATCTCGCTTTGACGATGGTCTCGGTCAGCTTAGGCATTTTGATCCAATCTTGATCGAAGATAGCATGTGGTCAGGATGGGTTAAACCCTAAGTAAAGCTTGCTAGTTAATGAAATCTGGTCTAGAACTGCTATTATGGTTGCCATCGATCCAGTCGACCTCCACTGTTAGCACTATAGATAAAAAATCATTAAATAGTAAGTCTTGCTTCAGGTTGAACATAGCCTCTGGCTAAAAGCTATGTCCGCATCGGCTATTTAGTCGATCGCTTACGCTTTCTTGATCACAACATGTTTTCACGATTCTGTTAAGCGTGTATAGATTCACATTCTTTGAAGACTTAATCTGTTATCTTTATCATGGCTGCATCGGTTTAGCTTGAACCCCACTATTAGATATAATAGGTTAGATTCGATAGGTGTATGGGTTTACCCACGTTTAATAGTCGAGTGTTTGCATGTTGCGAGTCTTCTTTCACTGGTATCGGCTATTTTAGCCGATAGCCCGTCCTTTGAGAATATATTGGCTATTTACTTGCTTTTACTTGTTTTTGTCTTGATTAAAAGCTAGTATGTTTCTCATTGAATATGAATGCTTTCATGCCTACTTTTTGCACCATTTGTATGTTTTCATGATCATCGACTGTTTAGATCTATACAATTGAGTAACTGACAATTGTTGATATGCTCATTTTTACTTGCCATGCATCATGAACATGTTGGATATCAACTCTCTAGTCGATAGCCTTATCTCATCAGCTACTTAGGCGCACATATGGAACTGTCTGGACAAATACCAGCATGTTCCACCTTAAAATACTGATCAATCTTGTCTCTTTGTCAATTACAGGGTCAAATTGACTGGTACGTCCTAGGTCACGACCATCCGGTCCGGTTTCCTCCTAAGTCTGGCGAGAGCTCAGGATATGCTCCACGTTTTTCTCTCGGCTTGCTTCGTGTGCCGGCGGTGGGACGTCACTTTTTGTAATTGACAAACTCTTGGCACGCCCAGTGGGACCACAATCGTCAACATGGACAACGAAGCGATCCTCAAGGTCAACCTTGAAGACCTACCAGGTGACCATAAAGCACTCATTGAGCAGGCGGCGAAGGAGTTCCATGAGAAGTGTCTGTCGTCTTATAGCAGGATGCGCGACTCAGTCGTCTAGAAAACTCCCCTGCCAAGCGTCCTCCTGCATGGACAAAGTGAAGATGTTGAAGCAAGAATTACTACCCATTTGGTCCACAATACTACTCACGAAGCCTTTATAAATCACAATAAGGTGTTAGCCAACACAATTGGCAATGTTTTGAAAGAAGTTTTCTTTGGAGCGCCAGTTGATCAGGTGGGACCGTCATATTTCAATGGCTATAATCCTTTGGCTGTTGGAAGTAGTGTGCCTAGTTCTAGTCAGCAGCCGAATGGTGGGCAGTATCAGCAGCCACCAGCGCAACAGCTTCTAGGAGGACAAGCTCAAGATCATACCCTACAAGCAGCAAGGGGCAAGGTCAAGCCCTGCCAATGGTAGGGGGCAAGGTCAAATGACAGGGGGGTAACCGCCAGCACAACAGTCACCAAGTGCCCCTATCATGTAGACAGTTCAACATTCTACTGGACAAAACCAAGTATATGTAGTCCAATAGCCAACCTCACCAATCACTCAATAGGTTGTGCAACGGTCGGCTTAGGAAAGATTTAATACTTTCTACCAAACGCCTTAGTCAGTCCATATAAGAATGTTGATCCAAACTACTTCAATAGTCGATTGCAAGGATATGCAACTCACAATGCTCAAATCGACTGTCTAGAAGGATATCACCTAGTTTCTGATGCCAGCACATATGAGCTTATGCGACACCCTTGGTATCAGAATCCTTATAGTTATAATGCGTAACAACTCCAGCAATCTCAGGTCCAAGGACAATAGTCTCCAGCTTAGGGTCGATAAGTTCAAATACATGTCTCTCAGGCTCAGACTCAAGGGCAGCCAAGACAAGAAGTCACTGGCATGGATGTTGATGAGTTCGTCAATAAAATAACTGCTATGATGCGGATCCAGTTTGGTCTAAAGCCTAAAGGACAGGTTGGTTCTTACCAGCGCCCATACCCAGCCTGGTATGATATTGTGCAACTCCCTCGACGCTACAGAGTCCTAGATTTCTCCAAATTTACCGGGATAGATGAGATGACAACCATGGAACATATCAGCCACTATCTCGTTTAGCTCGGAGATGCATCTATTGAGGAGGCACATAAAGTTTGATTCTTCCCCTTGTCCCTATCTGGACCGACCTTCAGTTGGTTTTCATCGCTTGAACCCAATTTGATCACTAGATGGGCCAATCTAGAGAACAAGTTCTACGCATACTTCTATAGTGGGATAGGAGAGAAGACGATTATAGATCTAACAAGCATGAGGTAGAGAAATAATGAGTCAGACTCTGAATTCATTCAAAGATTCAGAGAAGTAAGGAGCCATTGCTACTCATTAAATCTGTCTAATGGCCAATTGGCTGAATTGACCCTTCAAGTGATGTCTCAATTAATCAGAGAGAAGTTTGATAGCTAGGAGTTTTAGAGTTTAGCCCATTTGGTTTAGAGGGTGTCTGCTTTTGGGAGCCAGCATCGGTCCCTATGTAAAGAGAAGTATTTAAATGGTACTGCTGCTACGTCTGATCCATATGATGCAAACTCTAATGGGGACGATCTAGAGGTTGCAACCACCGAGTGGACATGGGGCAAGGCTCCTGTATCTTGTCCATGGGTGAAGGAGATAGAAAATGCCTATGACTTTGATGTCAAAAAGGTCGATAAGATCTTTGATTTGCTCCAATAGAAGAAGTAGTTCAGATTACCTGCAAATCATGTGACCCCTTCAGCTGAGGAACTTAAAGGGAAGAAATACTGAAAGTTTCACAATGCCACTAATCATAACACTAATGAGTGTAGGATCTTCCGCTTACATATTCAGAAGGCCATTGAACAAGGAAAAATCAAGTTTGAGCCAGCCAAGAAATCGACAATGGACATAGATAAGCATCCTTTCCTAGGGGTGCATATGGCAGAGTTTTAGTTGGCTAAAGGAAAGATGAAGGTCTTGACATTGGCTAAGGCCAAAGAAGTTGGGTCAGTTGACCCCAAGGTTCAAATATCATCTAATGAGTATAAGAAAGCTAACCAACAACACGATCAGCAAAAGAGCCGACATAAGCAAGGTGAGACATCCAGAGCTGGTGCCATGCGTTCTCATGTGACTTCCAGAATATTGTTGAACAAGTGGCAACACTAGAAGGAGAAGGACTACCAGTGCCGGCTTGAAGAAGTGTATGAGTGTTGGTGCAAAGAAGAAAGGTATGAGAGAGAACAAGTTGAGTTACATTAGAACTGTCCTTTCTTTAGGCACTGTTGGAACGAAGGTCTGAAATTACCCACAAGACGTAACTGCCTAGAGTGCAGTAATCAGTATTTAGAATTCAGGCAATCTCAAGCCAACCACTGGTCCATCCATGAACGTTTGAATTATTAATCTAACGACATGGATCGACATGTAAAAATGGAGTTCACGATCGGCTAGGCAATCATGCGTTTGATTAGAGCTGGGCAGCAGTGATAAAGAAAAAGAATATGTTGGGTAAGAGGGCCAATAGTGTCCAGGAGGTCTAACAAGGAGCCAGAAAAGAAGAGTATAACGATTAAGGAATCGAGAATTAGAAGCTCAGAAGTATAACAGGCCTCGGGCATGGCGCATCAAGCAAATAGCCAATAAGGGTAAGCCATCGGCTAATATTGATATGGTCTTCATCTTACCTGCAGAATTCAGAGCTCCCTCCAAATACAAACAGGAAGGATCCGATGGAGAAGAGTATGATGAAGAAGAATTGGGAGAAATAGTGGCTCAGCTAACCCTCTAGTCCCAACATGCTATATTTGATAAACCATCTCAGCATAGGCACTAGAAGGCTTTATACATGAAAGGATCTATCGATGGAAAACCGATGAACAAGATGTTAGTTGAAGGAGGTGGTATGGTCAATTTGATGCCTTATACCATGTTCCGCAAGCTTGGAAAAGGCCCTAGAGATTTGCTTGAAACTGACATGATGTTAAAGGACTTCGGTGGCAATGCGTCTAAGACCTGGGGGCAGTTAACGTCGAATTAACGATTGGGAGTAAGATCCTACCCACTACTTTCTACGTCATCAATGCTAAAGGAACATATAGTCTGGTCCTTGGTTGTGACTGGATCCATGCTAATTGTTGCATTCCTTCGACAATGCACCAATGCCTTATCCAATGGCAGGCAGATAACATTGAGATGGTCCAAGCCAACACCTCTGTAACTGTGGCGACTACTGATCTAGCGTATTGGGAATTTGAAGATTGCGAGTGCTTCTCTGGTAGAATCTAGGAAGGAGGCATCATCAGGGTCAACAATGAACGTCAACAGCCAATCCAAGCAATCGGTTCTAAGAGTTTATTTTGATGACTCCTCTAGTTGGTCGTTATGGAACGGCTAAACATTGCTCTTATGGATTAGTTCGTCCGAATGTAGCCATTCTATTTTAAGGAGTCAGAATTGGATTTAATTGCACAACAATTTGAAGAAGCTTGACAGCAGGTGATTTTTGGATTTTTGTAAATGATTTAATACTTGAATCATCGTCGGCTATTCTTGAAGGCAATTTTTCATTGTGGAATTCTAACCCTGGTGATTGAGATTATCGCCCAAGTATGATCAAATTCAGATCATCACTAGGATTGACATCCGATACTAGCAGAGTATCACCTTTAGAACAAAAATAACAATCCTAATTTAACCTAAGAAGGTAAAAGCCGGTGTGGTACGCATCGCCTATAGTGCAAAAACATAAAAGAAAATGACTCGCACAAGGATCAGTTCAAAGGACCATCCAGGCAAGACGGGGAAGAACACGAGGAGGATTGGCTGAAGATTTTATTCATAATGTTGTTCATGATTCCTTCGGCCGAGGAAGTATTTGCCATAGCATCAGCATGCCTGGCAAAATCCTCCACCAACTCATGATGGCCGTCGCCGCTTGCGAAGCTAGGTTGAAGCCACCGAAGTTCATGCTCGGAGTTCACCTGAGCAATGGTCAGGGTGACTGTAGCCCCATGACTAACGCAATGGATAGCGATTTCCCCGGCGCGCACGGAGATGTCATGGAGGCGATTCGCCAGCAGATCACCTCGGGCGTTCAGAGCCCCAGTGGCATTTTTTGCCGCTAATTGGAGGGCCTCCAACTGCTCCGTCAGGGCTACAGAAAGAAGAACAAGAGTCAAGGAGAGCATGACGAAGCCAAATGATAAAGGAACAAGGCTGCTCTCCCCCTCTACTGCAGTGAGAGTAGTTTGGAAGGCGGTCAAGGTGGCCTCTAGACGCTCAGTTTCTTGGGTCGCCTCCCAATGAGTCCATGGATATAATACCAGGCGTCATCTCCATTGTATGAGTCCATGGAATCAATGGAAGAAGCTACTGGTGCCACCGGCTAGGCCTCGAACCTTACCAGCAAGTTTTGGAGGCCAGCCCGAGTGACGTCCTACGAAACAAAAATTACCAAGTTCAGAAAGTTATCAGGAAATCTGGAATGCAATTCCAACATACCCTAGGATGCGGAGGCGCTGGCGTGGAGGGAGATCCTCTTCTAGAACGTCACCAGCAAGGCGCTTGCCATCCGCGATTGCTCTCGGCTAGGACTAGGTTTTCTAATCTGTGGATGGAGGAGGAGTTATGCAGTGGTAGGAGTGAAGGCGAGCGCAGATGTGACCTCTCGGCTATCCCCTGAAAGTATATATTTATAGCCAAAGTTGACATGGGTAGGTTTATCAAGTCGTGTCCAAATAAAGTATAGTTAATAAAAGGCAAAAGGTTGTTCCAAGAATCAAGGAAGCCACACGTGGCCAAATGGGAAAGCAACGGTTATGGAGATCGCAGATGCAAAGAATTTCCATTTTACTGGGATTTTCATCATTTTCGTAAAGTTCTGGGCTGCGGATTTGAAAAATTATTCGCTGTTGTTTTGTGCTGCAACCTGAACCCAGAGACTGGCTCTAGGGGTTAATCAGATCAAAGCGGCTGCAAGAGGCTAGTTTTGAAGTTTTGGAAGGGTCATTGAAAGTCAATCGCTAAACAACAGAGAATTTATACAAGATAGAAAAATGCATCGTCTATATATTTACACCAAATGTCACAAATCAGAAATGCATAAGGGCTAGAAGTTACGAGTTCAGGACCGCTCAAGTTGCATTTGAAGCATCTAAACAAGTGGCGCTAGTTTTTGCAACTGCATTGTCACTCAAGTTCCAGAGCACAGGTTTAGAAGAAATTTGCTCGATGCGGTTTGGTGTTTGCACTTGGCCTAGATGGTCTTACCCTAGAAAGTTAGTCAATTCGGTCCAATCGGCTATTTTTGGATCAGCTAAAAGACCTAAGTTCAAAGTTCTCTGAGGGAATCTTCAGTTATTAATTCAGAGGCTACCGCTAAAGGAAATTGGTGACAATGAAAAAGAATGTTCAAAGCCAAAGCATGAAGAACATGTTCAAAAGGAATTTTCATTCATTGACATAACCCTATTACAATCTAAGGGCCGAAGAAAACACGGTTGACGATTCCTTCGACCGGGGTTATGTGCACTGACTTTGGCGGCTCCCTCAAAGTCGTCCACCAACTCCTGGTAATTATCGGGGTCCTCGCACTACTAGAAATATCCACTTCTATGATGATCATTTTTCATCACTGAAGGAGCCAAATTCATCATAATTTTAGTTTTATGACGAATTTATGACAAAAAATGGTTCGTCATAGAAGTCGCGTCATTCTTGCAATTCTATGATGATTCTAGAATGTTATCATACAATTGGATAGATCTATGATGAAAACTGATTGTTATAGAACTGCTTTGGAATGCGTGACAGGGGTCAGCCATGCTGGCAGTTACTTCCATTGGAGATGTTTTCCACGTGTACCTGCTATAGCCGGTTGCATTGGAGATGGTTCAGGTACGTGTCACCTTGTTATTGGACAACGTGGCCATTCTGGTTCTTGCACATTTCAGGTTCTTAATGGACCACATGTCGAGCCCCTGTTGTTCCACAAGTCTATTTTTCTATTGGCACACGTGTCATGTTGGAGTTAGGTCACGTGTCATTTCTTCATTGGACCATGTGTCGTATTTTTATTGGTCCACATGGCTGTTTTGTATTCGACCACATGTCACGGTGCTGTCCATCCATGTTTCGTTTTTTGATTCAGCCATGTGGCTTGATGGCTTCCTTCCACGTGTTGGATTTTTATTAGCCCACGTGCCGTGCCATGGCTATTTCACGTGTCATGCATTGGTTCATCCATGTGTCGCATTTTTATTTGATCACGTGGCCTGCCCAGGTTCTACCATGTGCCTAACAATCAATTCATCCTAAAAGTAATTCAAGATCGTCACTGCTGCACAGCAGCATGACAATCAAATACAACAAATTACTATTTACACATCAGCAGCAACCCGTTGATAGTTTTACCACATCAAACCAACATAAGAGAACCCACATCAAACCCTAAATGTTTACTACATCAAGCCAATAGAGTTGATGACTGAGAGTTACCAGAAGAAGAGCTGAAGCGCATGATATCCTCACGTAGCTTATTATACTCCTCCTGTTGTTGTATCTTGAACTCCTCAAACTCCCTTTCTGTCTTTTCTGTCCTCCTCTTCAGTTCGTCCACTTGTTCGACAAGGTTAGCGAAACTTTCCTATTCAGTAACAAGCTATTCCCAAAGCATTCTCTTCGCTGATGTCTCTGTTCTAGCGGAGCTTGTCGGGATACCAGCAATCTTAAAAAATGGTGTTGTCGTTGACCTATGAGCGGACCTAGCCATGGAAGAGGCAAAGGACCATGGGAACAACATCAGCAGTTGTCATTGGTTCGTGCCCATCAGCAATAGGTTCTGCTCGCATAGTTTCCATAGCTTTCTGTGAAATGCAAGCAGTAAACATTAAGTTACACATAGTGGAAGATGACTCTAATTGAAAACCCAAGAGTTTAGTTCATAACAAATAATGCAGGTTTCATATTGATATGGATTACGGGGCTATTTGGATCTTGGCCACACATAGCCACGCTGTGGCAAGTTGTGGCAGTGGCGGGGTTTTCATCTACCACACTCTGGTGGCTCATTCTCTACTGAGTAAAGCTGTGGCAGCCTCATTTAAGTCGGCAACCAAACAACTGCTCTGGTTCCCGTGGCAAGCCACAGTTTGTGGCATGGTGGCTAGTGGCCCTCAACCAAACACCCTCTACATAAGCACAATGCACAAGTACTGATATGGATTACATACTACGAAATTCAAGTAGTAAACAATAGGTTACAGATATGGATTACATAAGCACAATGCATAGGTATTGCAACTTTAAAATTAAATGATGATGCCAAATTTGGAGCCCCTTTAGTTAATAGGATTTCTAAAGAAAAAATGTAGGAATCAGTAATCCTATAGAATCAGCACCATAGAGTCCTTGGGTTCACATGAAGAAATGGGGGAAGGAAAACCATAGGAAAGTTTCCTATCCTTCAACTTTCATAGGAAAAACAAAGGAAAAAACATTCAGTGAAACCTCATTGTATTGGTTTCCTATGTTTTTCTTGTATAAAACCAAACACCCGTTCTAACAAAATTCCTCTGTTTTTTATTCCTCTATTTTTCACATGCATTCCAATCATATTCCTGTATTTTTCCTATTTCTACGTTTTCCCGATCCTACGTTCCAAAGGGGGCCTTAGGCTCCTGCCACTATTGCTTCTATTAACAGTGCACATGAGTTTCTCTTTATACAAAGGCTAGAGTAATAATAAAACACAACCATCACTTATAAATGATTGCAACTGTATAGCATAAGAGCAAGATCCTATAGCCTGGTGGCACTTCACTTTTTCACGGTTTTCCTTGTTCTTCTCAGATCCATGAGTCAACTCTCTAGGTCGTGTTGACTTCATTCTCTTGGACTGCCTTCCTCTAGGACTGATATCAGCACTGCCTTTTGTCCTACTGGCGGAGCCTCCTCTGTGGCTTCTTCAAACCGGATGCTGAAATTGGAGAAACAAATTTAAGCAGGAAACATGTACAAATTGCATTGCTATCTAGACAGCAAAGCATTGCATTGCTATCTACACCCCTACCCCTCGGCCCCTCTCGCCTGAACTCAATACAAGGTAGAACAAGCACCTCAACTTCAAGGGCCACTGGCTCATTTTGTAAATCTGAATATGTTTCATTTGTATCACCAAATCCCTCAACAACCACCCCTAGTTCTTCCAACTTCCTATGATTTTTTGTGATTTGTGCCTCCCGCTCTCATTCAAAAGTAGTTGGTGGCTGTTCATCTAGATTACAAAGGTATTTATTAACTAAATCTTCTAGCGAATGTAAACATAACAGAGAGCAAGAGTATGCAAATAAGCGCCTAATTAGTAACTATAGCTTATACGGAAGTCATTAATCGAATAAAGCACATGTCAGCTTGTCGACACGAAAATGTCAACACACAGCAAGCTGGAAGGATCTGCTTAGGATAAGCCCGGAGATCTGCTTGGCTTCAATGTAGGACCCGTCGACCCTACGTATTCCTCCCGAGGCGTGCTAGTCAATTTGACCCTGCAATTGACAAGGAGAGAAAGTTTATCAGTAATTTAAGGTGGAACATGCCGGTCTTGCCCAGACAGTTCTAAGTGTGTCGCTTCGGGAGCAGCCAGTGTTAGCCCATGGAGGTATCCGACCACTCACTAGTGTTGCTAAGCACACACTAGTAATGCTGACCATGAACTATCGTTGTCCTACCTCTAGCCATGGTGTGTGGTTGGATAACGTTAGTCGTGATCGGCAACGCCGATGGGTGGTCGACTCACCTGTGGGCTTGGTGACGAGTATAATGCATGCGGATATAAGTAGAATCATCAGCTAGATAAAATATGACTAGTATGAACATTGAGCCGATGAATTTGACGAGGTAGGATATAACATGCGAACAAATCAACTGTTTAGTACAAACGGATCTACAAACGCTCTAAATCTAATCTGTTACTATCAATAGTGAGGTTCGACTAGATCGATGGCAGCTATGATGATAATAACAAACTAAAACCAAAGAATCCATAAAACCATCTGTACATTGATAGGCTTTTCGAAAGATATGCTATATGTGTGAAAGCTCGAGTGAATTGGCTGAAATAGCTGATTCAGGTGAAAAGGGACTACAGCGTGTGAACAATCGACTATTCAATATGGACAAACCTATGAACTCATCAGATTTAACCTGCTATCTCTAACAGTGGGGTTCGACTAGATCGATGGCAGCCGTGATAAAGACACCAAATCAAACCTTTAAAGTACATAGATCTTTTCGCATCAAACAGAATCATGGAGACACACTATAGACGTTAAAGCATAGGCGATCGACTATTTAGCCGAT
Source organism: Miscanthus lutarioriparius (assembly GCA_904845875.1). Lineage (NCBI taxonomy): Eukaryota > Viridiplantae > Streptophyta > Magnoliopsida > Poales > Poaceae > Miscanthus > Miscanthus lutarioriparius. The sequence goes on from CAJGYO010000004.1 coordinate 47,849,902, forward strand.
GCAGGCATAGAAAATAGTTAAGGTCACGCCTGATCAAGAATAGATCTACCAACTAGCATCCTTCGATCTAAAGTGCCACCAGTGGGGATCGACCGGATCGTTACAGCCATAACAATGAAATATAAACCTGATTTAACTAGCCAGCAAACCTCTTCAAGGTCGTACGTGCCTTAACCGTGTACTATGCATGATCAAGATTGAAGTAGAACAACCGATGAAACATAACCCATCGTTTAAAGTAAGAAACATCATATTGTAACAAAACAAACAACGGACCCAAAGGATATGAGGCCGATCTAGATCAATCTCGACCGGGCAGATTGACGTTGCTGAAAACTAATGACAGTGAGAACATCAGCAAGGTCGGTAACTTAATGAATCTACCCAAAGGATGCCACCCTTAGGTAGAGCCGATAACTTGACCTTAATCTAATTTGAGCAGTGGGGGTTGGCCGAACCGATGCAGCCGTACTTGAACTAGACAAGGATCGATAACTAGCTTATACTAGAGCTCGTAGTAGAGGTCGAACTTAACCGATGCAGCCATACAAATAGAAGTATAAGCCATGACGGTACTTACAGACAAACCAGAGGTCGGCCGGACCGATGCAACCTTGCTTGTTGAAGAACTCACCGAGATCTACTCTACTCCTACTCCTAAGGGTTGGCACGGGGCCGAAAAAAGTTAAATTGCATTGATTGATTGGATGTCCTTTACAATAGCCGGGGTCCAATATTTATACCCTAAACCTAAGCATGAATCCTTTTCAAGTATGACTCATTACAATCTTTGGTATAAGAGAAAACATTCCTAACTTAAGATAACTTGGACCCTAATCTTTCCCTTTTTGTAGAGTCCAACATGCCTTTCCCGATGCCAACTGTGGCTCATTGTCGTTATTTGCTGACGTCATCCGAAGAGAGCCGATTCTAGTGCCACACTTGAATCAGCTGATATCGATCCTTATGCAATTGATTCCTTGATGACACAATCTTGGAAGCTTCGAGTTCCCGCGTTCCTCTTCCCAAATTCTGGTGTAAACACATGCCTCCCAATTTTGGGATAAAAGTAATTTTATTCCAAAATTACCACGTCTGTACCTTGATGGGTCCGTATTCATGGATAGAGAATCTTGATCCGGGGCCTACTATCCGTCATCACCCTTGCCTGCTTGTGAACCCACACTTCAAAACTTTACGAGAGCATTATTGCTTCCACGGGTGCTTGGATTCATCCTTCCAGACCGACTATAAATGCCCATCCGATTTCTAGCGAGAGCAACTCAATGACTCAGTTATGTTTCTCTTCTGTTTGCCTCCTCGAGTGCCCTTAGCTCTGCCAAACCCTCCATGGTCCAATTCCTTGCCATGAGGATCTTGAGTGGTTTGAAGAATTCTTGTGCATAGGGTGATTGTGTCGCTCATTTTAGCGCGTTGTCGAGCAAGAGGATCAGCTACTGCGGTTAGAAGAATTCTTGTGACATCACCTGAGTTTTCTCACCATGATCGCAGAGCTGTTCTAGTGTTTGTAAGGGCTAAAATGTGTGGACACCTTCCCCTTGTTCGCTTCATTAATGCCCATCAGGGAAACCACAAACTTCTTTCCCATGGTTTCCTAGCCACCGAGAAATGAGCACCTTTTAGGAGGCAACTTTCTTTCCCATTGTTTCCCAATCACCGAGAAATCGTTCGGGTATATGGGCATCTTTTAAGCAGGCGGTCTTTCCTCTTCCCCTAATGCAATTTTATCAGCGGGCCGATATGACTTGGTCCATGATGACCTTCAGCCTTGTGGGGATCCGAGCTCCCTTCAATCCAAAGAAGTCTTGGTGGGTTGATCGTCAGTTAATGTAAACCTTTCGTATCAATCCCACGATATTTTGTAATTATGGGAAGCAATAAGTCCGAATCTGTTGTCTCTTCGTGATCTGTCCCCTGAATTTACGGAGTGCCAACCATTTCCATATCTGACTTTAATTCCATAACTCCGACGAAGCCTATCTTCTCACCTCCCGGGCTATATATACGGCCCACGGCTGTGGATTGGAAAACAACCTGCTTTGTCCCAAACCTTTTGTGTCTTTGGTGTGATTTTGCTTTCCCATAGGTTCAAAGGCATGGAGAACGGCAAGAGGTCTACTGAGGAGGCCTTTAATGGGCCTGTTTCACCACGCCAGTGTCTTCGTCATCACGAGGGTGCAACTTGGGATGCTCCCATCATCTCAGAACATAGGGCCGACTCCGCTCAACTTCCGGGGTCGTCTTCATCAACACTTCGCCGCGGGCTCCCCTGCTATCCGAGGAAGCGGATTGACAACGGCGATCTGATCGCATCTATCGATCGGGCTGGCCAGAAGCTCGCTGACTACCTTTCCATCGCGGAATCGGCTCTGACCACTTTGGCTCAGTGCCATCCACCCTCCGATTTTGATCTCTCTTAGGCCGATCAAGAAACTCTAGGGATTGCGGCCACCATCCATCAAGATGCCCCAAAGGGCAGACCCGCTGACCAGGTGGGGGAGAGGTTGGTCGAGGCCGAGGCCAGAATCATGGGTGAGATTCCTACCACACTTTTCCATTTCTTTTTAGTTTTGTCTTCAAGATCTTCATTATCCCTTCCTTGAATCTTTTAGATCTATCGGCCTAGTTGGAAAGCCTCCGGTCAGCTACGAAGTATGCGACAGGATTCATCAACGCTAGGGGTGCCATGCCGGTGGTTTGCTCGTACTACGTCCCAAACTGTGTCAGAGAGGTTGCTCTTCATGGTGTTCGTCATGGTGCTGCCATGGCATTGGCCGCTGCGTAGGCTCGCTCTAGCCACGAGCTTTGACTTCTTCCCCATGGTTTTCTAGCCATCGAACACCCTGGGGATCATGAGCGCCTAGTCAGGGATTTCTTCAACGCCGCCAATTCTATAGCCCTTGCTTCCTAGGCCAATGACATAGTGAACAACGTGTTTTCTGGCCTTTAACTTGTAATAGGAGAAGCTAGTAAACAATCTCTCTGTTTTAAGTGGTTTCTCTTTTGCCCTGTACTTCATGTTCCATGTACTAATTTGTTTGTGTTTGTTTTTGCTCTATAGGTGATACATATCATACCGGCTTTTACCCCTTTGGGTTTATTTTTGAACTAGAGCCGATACCCTTCTGGTATCGGCTATTAGAGCCGATGACTGAACAAATCAGCTATCAAGTATTAATCCAAACGCTAGGATAATATTTCTTTAGATATTTTCCATTGACTGCTCTGTCAAACTCTTCTTCTCCTTCTAATGTTTCCAAAATATAAGCATTGCCAAGCGCACAATGTTTAATCCGATAAGGCCCTTCCCAATTAGGTGACCATTTGCCGAACTTGCTGTCTTTTGACCCGATCGACAATTTTGCTTTCTAGACTAAGTCTCCTTCAGAAAATTGTTTGCTCTTGACCTTCTTATTGTAATACTTCGCAATCCTCAGTTTATTGGCTTCTATATTCTCAAGAGCACGCAGCCGATGGCAACTCAAGTCCTCTAAATCGTCTATTATAAGATTCTTGTAGACTTCGGCTGACAAATCATTTTGCAATGTGACACGCCTTGATCCAGTTTGAATCTCCCAAGGAAGGACTACATTATGACCATACACAAGTTCATAACATGACGTTTTAATCGATCCATGACAGGCCATCCTATATGCCCATAGTGCCTCATTAAGCGTTGAATACCACTTCCTTGGCTGTTCTTCGATCTTTTTCTTGATCAGCTTAATCATAATCTGATTGGACGCTTCTGTTTGGCCATTAGCCTGAGCATAGTAAGGAGAAGAATTTAACAACTTAATTCCCATACTGGCAGCAAAATCTCTGAACTCTTCTGATGTGAACATTGTCCCTTGATCGGTAGAGATAGTTTGAGGAATCCCAAAATGATATACAATATGCTCCTTGACAAAATCAACCATGTTCTTTGAGGTTACCGTCTTGAAAGGAATTGCCTCAACCCACTTAGTGAAGTAATCCGTCGCTACCAATATGAACTTATGTCCTTTACTTGAGGGTGGAAAAATCTAGCTAATTAGATCAATTTCCCAACCTCGAAACGGCCATGGTTTGATTATTGGATTCATAGCCGATGCGAACGATTTCTGAACATTACTAAAACGCTGACAATCTTGGCACCCCTTATAATATTCAAAACAGTCTTTCAGTATTGTTGGCCAGAAATATCCAGTCCTGTGAATAATCCATTTCATCTTATAAGCCAATTGATGAGCTCCACATATCCCTTCATGTACTTCACCCATCAACACCTTAGCTTCTTCTTGATTTAAGCAACACCCCATCGACTATTTTTTAATATAGCTGATCATCTAGCAAAACATACTTAGTTGATTTATACCTTAGCTTCCTGGTAACCTTCCATGATGGGTTCTTAAGATAATCGGCTATTTCAACTCTCTAATCATTAGTCAAGGTCTCACTACTTAAGATCTCTTGAAAAACTTGATAACCTGACGCACTTTGAGCCAAATGATTAGCCTCTTGATTCTGTGCTCTCGGAATATGCTGAAGAGAAATATGAGGAAACTCTTTGAGCAATCTCTGGCATTCATCATAGTATCTCCTCAGAATATCGTCTTTACATTCATACATGCCGATCAACTGATTAATGATTAACTATGAATCTCCAAATACTTCAATTGCCTCGGCCTTTACTTCATGAAGAAGTTGAAGCCCCATAAGAACAGCTTCATATTCTGCTTGACTGTTGGTAGTCGTTGGTTCAGTTGGAAAAGCAAACTCAACACTTGCCCCCCGAGGTGAAATAATAACAATACCAATGCCACTACCATGCTTGCATGATGATCCATTAAAGAATAACGTCCAAGGTACCGGTTCTACATAGCCAATACTTGGCTTATGATGCTAGGTGACGAAATCGACTATTACTTGCCCTTTGACTGCTTTAGTGGATTCGTACTTCAAGTCAAATTTTGACAACGCAAGAATCCACTTTCCTATTCTCCCATTTAGTATCAGCATTGATAGCATGTGCTTGATCACATCAGCCTTGGACACAACTGTACCCTCAGCCGATAGCAAGTAATGTCGCAACTTAGCGCAAGAGAAATATAAGCACAAGCATAACTTTTCAATAGGAGAATATCTCATTTCTGGATCCAACAGTCTTCTACTTAGATAGAAAACAACTTGTTCTTTTCCTTCAAACTCTTGCATTAAGGCCGATCCAATTGTTTGGTCATCGGCCGATACATACAACTTAAAAGGCTTACCTTGCTGAGGAGGGACTAGCACGGGTGGACATTTCATGTATTCTTTTATCTCCTCAAACGTCTTTTGTTGTACGTCACCCCACTTAAATTCTTGATCATTTTTCAACTTCAACAAGGGAGAAAATGACAGAACCTTTTTTGACAAATTTGAAATAAACCTCCTGATAAAATTAATCTTACCAAGCAAAGACTATAACTCTGTTTTAGTAGTCGGGGGTACTGTCTCGTCAATTGCTTTGATGCTTTTTTGACCAACTTTGATTCACCTCTCGTGGACCATAAAACCCAAAAACTGTCCAGTTGATACTCCAAAGGCACACTTATTGGGATTCATCTTTAGACCATGTTTTCATGTGCACTCCAAAGTCTCCCGCAAATTAGCTAGATGTTCCCTGTACCCTTTAGATTTTACCATCACATCATCAATGTAGATTTCAACAATCCTGCCGATCAACTTATGAAAGATATAATTCATTGCCCTTTGATAAGTTGCACCGGCATTCTTCAAACCAAAGTTCATCACAACCCATTCAAATAAACCGATTGTGCTAGGGCACCTAAAAGTTGTTTTTGCTACATCGTCTTCAGCCATAAAAATTTGGTTATACCCTGCATTGCCATCCATGAAGCTAATCACCTTGTGCCCGGCTACTGCATCTACTAACATATTGGCTATTGACATCGGATAACCATCCATGGGTATAGCCTTGTTCAGATCTCTAAAATCGATACAAACTCGTAACTTCCCATTTTTCTTATACTCAGGAACAACATTCGATATCCACTCTACATATTGACACGGTCGGATAAATTTTGCTTCTAGTAACCCTTCAGTCTCCTTTTTTATATCATCAAGAACGTTTGGGTTGAACCTCCTCAGAGCTTGTTTAAACGGACGACATCCAGGTTTGATTGGCAACCAATGTTCAACAATCGATCGGTCTAGACCAGGCATCTCAGAGTATTCCCAGGCAAAACAATCTTTAAATTCCTTTAATAGATCTACTAACTCTTGCTTATACTCAGGATCTAACTTGGCACTTACGTACGTTGGCCTAGGCCTATCTCTAGAACCAATATCTATCTCTTCTAATTCATCAGCCAACGTAAAGCCATGTCCTAGTTTACCATCTGTACCATCTATTGGATTATCCATTAAAACCAATTTTCAAAGCCGTCTGCTTGGATCGGCTGTTGGCTTTCATCATTGACTCTAATGAAGCCTCCTTCCCATAGTTTGCCAGAAAAACACTCAAAGTCTTCTAGCTCCCAATATACTAGATTGGCTGTGGCGATACTCACAGATTCATCAGCGCGAACCAGCTCAACATCATCTCCATGCCACTGAATCAAACATTGATGCATGGTTGACGGTACACAACAATTTGCATGGATCCAGTCATGACCAAGGAGTAAACTGTATGACCCTTTTCCATCAACGACGAAGAATGTGGTGAGCAAAGTTTTACTTCCGATTGTCAATTCGACGTTCATTGCCCCCTTGGTCTTAGATGTATTACCTCCAAAATCCTTAAGCATCATATCAGTTTCAATCAAATCTCCTGGCCCCTTGCCGAGCTTGCGAAAAGTGGTATAAGGCATAAGATTGACAGAAGCACCTCCATCCACTAACATCTTGCTCATTGGCTTCCCATCAATAAAACATTTTACATATAGAGCCTTTAAGTGCCGATGTTTGATTGGCTTATCAAATATAGCCTGTTGTATTACTATTAACTTGGCAACTATTTCTTCATACTCTGATTCATCAAAATCTGAATAAACTTCTTGGTCTGCTGGAGCTCTAAATTCTGATGGCAATAGAAAAGCCATTTGAATATTAGCCGATGGCTGACCCCTATCGGCTGTCTGTTTAGCACGCCACACTTGAGGTCTACTAGATGCCTGAGCCTGTTCCAGCTCTCTGTTCCTTAAGCATTGCACCCTTCTCTTCTGGCTTCTCATCAAACCTCCTGGACACCATTGGCCTTCCTACCAAACATATTCTTCTTTATCACTTTCTTCTGCATAATCAGCCTAGTTTTGATCAACAACTCGCTTCCCAAGCCGATCATGAACAGTTCTATTTTTAAGCGCCAATCCATACTATCATGATGATACTCTTCTCGAGCATGGATAGACTGGCGGTTGGCTTGAGATTGCCTAAACACCCAATATTGCTCACTGCACTCTGGGCAATTATTTCTGGTAGGCAATTTGAAACCTTCATTCCAGCAATGTCTAAAGAAAGGACAATTCCAATATGATTCAGCTTGCTTTCTTTCATACGTCTCTTCCTCTTGTTGATGCTGGTATTCTTGCTCTTCTAACCAACGCTGATAATTCTTCTCCTTCTGCCACTGCCATTTGTTCAACAAAATTCGAGATGTAACACGCGGCCTTGTTGCCCCATCCTTTGACGTCTCTCTCTGCTTATATCGGCTCTTCTACTGGTCATGATGTCTTCTGATCTCTCCATATTCATCGGCCGATGTTTGCATCTCAGGATCGACTGTTCCAATATTTTGCACTCATTAGTAGAAATTTGCAGAACTTCTTATTCTTCAACTGATCGGGAGGCAACATAACATGATTGTCGGGCAACTTGATCTGTCCCCTCTCGAGCAAGAAATCAAAGAGCTTGTCCAATTTTGTGACATCAAAATCATAGCCCTCTTCGACTCCTTTTGCCCAAGGATTTGGCACCATTACTGTCTTCTTTCCCCAGTTCCATTTAGCCGTAGCAATCTCTTCTTCCTCATCGTCCTCATAGCCGTCATCAACTGAATATGGATTATAGGCTTTGGCAATTGCGGCATTCTTCTAGAATCGGGTATCTCTACGCATACCCTGGAATTGGCTATTGAGTGTTGCCACTCGTTGAGCCAACTGACCTAAATTGTCAAATTCTTGTCCTAGCAGCTTCTCTCTCCATGTTGGCAACATTCCTTGAACGACCAAAGCAGCTAACTGATCATCAGTCAAGTTCAATGAGAAGAATAAATTATTGTTCTCTCGGAACCTCTGAAGAAACTCGGTGCCAGATCCATTAGTTCTCTGCCTTATGTTCGTCAAATCGGTAATTTTCTTTTCTCCTGTCCTAGTGTAAAAATATGTATGAAACTTCTTCTCTAGGTCAGCCCAATTGGCGATGGAGTTAACTAGCAGTGATGAAAACCAAGTGAAGACTGGTCCTGATAGGGACAAGGAGAAAAAACGAACTCGATGGGCCTCTTCAATGGATGCTTTGCCCTGCTGTGTAAGATACCGACTAACATGTTCTATTGTGCTTGTGCTATCTTGGCCAGTGAACTTAGCAAAATCTGGGAGCCTATAATTTATAGGAAGAGCGACCAAATCATACCACTCTAGATATGGGCGTTTGTATGAGAAGGTTTGCCCTTTTGGCTTTAGACCCAACTGATTCTTCATCATCTCAGTCACTCTAAGCAACAACTCATCAGCATTTGAATTTGGATTTCTCTGCAATTGCTGACCCATCTGTGGATTAAAATTTTGGGTACCTTGATACCCTAGATTTGGCATCATGTGAAGGGTATTGTAGTATGTGCCATAATGATTTCCTTGTGGAATCTCTATCTATTGGGTCCTTTGCTGGTTTGCTTCTTGAAGTCTCTGGTTGTAGGTGCTATGATCTGTATCTCTACGAATCCTTTGGACTGATGGCACTATTTTTTGAGCTGACGACGATATCTGGCCTGATGTGCTAAAATTGACCATTTGATTCTAAACTTGCTCCGTCGGCTGTTGCACGTGCTGTACCGATGGTCCAAGGTTGTACTACATCTGATCAGTAGTAATGCCTTGAACTTGCTCAGATGGGCTCTGAATTGCCTGGACATCATTATTACTAGTCAGTGCTGCTTCTTGATGGCTGGTACCGGCTTGATTAGTCCTCTGAGTCGACGGATGTGGAATGTTGTAATAAGCTGATCCAATCTGATCAATTGGATATCCATGAAACCCCTCTTTCATTGTATTGTGGAATTTATTTAGGGAAACTGCATTATGGTTCAATATGGCATCATGAATAGATTCGTACCTTCTTCAGCTGTCGGATCCTCCCCTTGAAGATGAGGGGCCACCCCTAGTGAGAGTTGCAGGGCACGACGGACCGTACAATCGAGTCGAGCGTCCTCATCCGCTTGGAGGAGGTAGACGATCTGATGATGATAGCTATTGGGGTGTCCACGCAGTATCGTGCCGATAGGGAGGCCTCGGATGCCTTCCATGCCGGCAATCCTCCTCCAATGGATGGACCTCTCATCGGTGTGATCTCTGACCCACCACTAGTTCCCCCTTCAAAGCTGGATCATCACCATACCACTGTTCATGTTGTTTATCTTCATTTAACTACAATATGTGAGCAATGCTCACACTAGATAGTATGTGTTCATGCTATTTAATTTAATTGTATTTGGAATGTGTTTACTTTCTCAATAGGTGAACATGGGCGTGACGGCGTCCCAAGCCTCGTTGGCCTTGGAGCCTAGTTCTTCGTCCACGGTCGCGCTCGAAAACCATCTCCACGAGGCATCCACCGATGGGGGCAGCCACCCACAATTTTCGTACCATGCTGCACTAGTCAGTTTGGTATAGGTCATTTGCATTCTCAATCTGATCGCTCTCCCCCTTATCCTATATGGGCATCAACTTGGCTTGCATTGTGCAGTGCTTTCTCCATGAAGGTGCCATCCCTAGTCATGGGGCTTCCCCCTGTTGTTGTCGGAGAGTCATCTCACCATTGCTCGCCGCTGCCTAGCCCATGTGTCCTCGCACAGCCCTCTGGTTCTAAAGTGGGTGAATCGTCAGAAGAGCATCAATACTCAAACGACGTAGACTACCGTCAATTATTGAAGGATTATTGCAAGGTCCAAGCATTGTTGTCATCGTCTAGGCTGAATGCCGAGATGCTACGTGGTGAGCTAGACGCCATGCACGACGCACTTCAAGTTTCTGAGAATGACGCCTCCTAGGCGTGAGCCAACTGGACGATAGTCAAGGAGCAGGCCCATAACATGATGAACCTTCTTATGGAACTGAGGATGTGGGTCCAGACCCTATAGCTGTGCGCGTAAGCCGCCTGTGATGCGGCCTTCCCCGTGGAAACAGCGGACGATCCGGTCATCACAAATGAGCGCCTCCGAGCTCTACCGGTCCGCCTTTGAGCCGTGGTGACCAAAGCCGTTCATCAAGGGGCTGCCATGGCACTGGCTGTTGCCCAGCTTTAGATTGGCATAGCGGTGAACATTCGGGTGGTGGAGCAGGGTTTTCTATTGGGATCGAAGGACGATGGCATCGCTGATCTAGTCGAGAGTTCAAGCCGGTCGCCAACGCCATCTTAGCGAAGGTGGACGTGGAGCTGATATTGCATGCCAGCCTCAACCCTATCTGTTTACACCAAAATTTGGAAGAAGAATTGTAGGCACTCGAAAGCTCCCAAGATCATGTCATCAAGGAATCAATTGCATGCAGATTGGTATCCGCTGATTCGAATACAACACTGGAATCAGCTTTCTTCAGATAGTGCCAGCAGATAACGACAAAGGCTACGATCGGCGCTGGGACAAAGCATGTTGGACTCTACAAAAAGGAAATATTAGAGTCCAAGTTATCTTAAATTCGGAATGTTTTTTTTAGGGCCAAAAATTGTGATGAGTCGTGCTTAGGTAGGAGTCATGCGTAGGTTCCGGGTACAAATATTGGACCCCGGCTATTGTAAAGGACACACAATCAATCAAATATAAGTTACTTACTTTTTTTGGCTCCGGCCACCCCTTAGGAGTAGGAGTAGAGTAAATCTCAGCGAGTTCTTCAGCAAGTATGGCTGCATCGATCCGGTCGACCTCCACTGCTTGTCTATAAGTACCGTCATGGCTTATACTTCTATTCGTTCGGCTGCATTGATCCGGTCGACCTCCACTGCGACTCTGGTATAAGCTAGTTATCGACTCTTGTCTAGTTCAAGTAAGGCTGCATCGATCCGGTCGACCTCCACTGCTCGAACAAGATTAAGGTCAAGTTATTGGCTCTGTCTAAGGGTGGCGTTCCTTCGGATAGATTCATTAAGTTACCGATATTGCTTACTGCTTCCATTATTTATTTAATTACAGCAATATCACTTCGCCCGATTGGGATTGATCTAGATCGGCCTTATATCCTTTTTAACCCATCGTTTGTTAATCTAAATTTGATCCAATCTGTACTTTAAACGATGAGTTATGTTTTATTGGCTATTTTATGTCAATCTTAATCGTGCATAGTGTGCGGTTAAGGCATGCCTAATCTTGAGTAGATCTATTGATTAGCGAAAACCGTTCCATGTTCCGTTATCACGGCCTGTGTGATTCTGCCTCACACCCCACTGTTAGCACCGTAGAGTGGGGATTGTTATTCGGTAGATCTATTCCTGATAGGGCATGACCTTAACTGTGTGCTTTGCCTGAATCGATTGTTTTAGCTGATATCGAGTGCTTTCACGGATAGTTCATGTCACGAGACCGTTGAAGTAAAGATAGGTTGAAAGATGTGTTATCCCCATGATCTTATTATTGTATTACGGCCTACATGATTCTGCCTCATGCCCTACTAATATTAGTAATAAGTTAGGGTCATCGAGTCTATTATTGTTTCTATGGCCTGCATGATTCTGCCTCATGCCCCACTGGTCATAGCAATAGATGAGATCTAATATGTTCATTAGATTTATCTCTATTAAATAGTTAAATGATGATGAGCTGTTTCTTTTACATAAGGAAGGGATTCGGTTACTTGTAGCCATTGGCTTAGCATAAACCAATTATTGTTGACATCTTATTGCCATTGACCAATATTTGTCTAAATAATGATATTCATCCTGAACGATAACCGATTCTTCTTACATAACCCCGTGAGCTTTAACTGCTTTATTCTTATGAATATGCTGGAATCGACTATTTAGTCGATCTCCTTTCATATCGGCTCTCAGAGCCACACATCTGAGACTGTCAAGCAACACCAGCACGTTCCGCCCTAAATTACTAATAAACTTTCTCTCCTTGTCAATTACAGGGTCAAATTGACTGGCATGTCTCCGGAGGAGTACGCAGGATCGACCACCCTTGCGTTGAAGCTAGGCAGATCTACAGCTCCATCGAGCATAACCTTTTGGCTTGCTCGTGTGCCCTTGGCACGGGATGAAATTTCATGTCGACACATGTTTCTGGCACGCTCGGTGGGACCCCACAATTGTCATGGCGGCTTACAATAACAACGACATCCTTATGGTGCATTACGAAGACTTACCTGATGGAGATAAAGATGTCATCAGCAAAGCTATAGAAGAATTTCAGAACAAGTGTTTGTTGTCCTACACCAAAACACGTGACAACACAATTGTTCAGAAATATCCACTACCAAGAGTTCTATTACATGGACAGACAAATACAGTTGAGGATGAAGACAGGCGTCTCTTTACGGAAGCTGTAAACAAATCTGTTCATGATGCCATATCAAGCCATGATGAAGCTTTCTTGGACACATTCCACAACACCATGAAGGAGGTGTTTCATGGGTTTCCAGTTGGCCAGGTTGGGTCGGCTTATTACAACATTCCACATCCATTGACCCAGGGGACTAATTAAGTCGATACCAACCATCAAGAAGCAGCACCAACTAGTAATGATGATGTCTAGGTGGTTCAGAGTTCGTTTGAGCGAGCTCAAGGTATTACTACAAATCAGACACAGTATAATTCTAGATCGTCAGTGCAGCATGTGCAATAGCCGGTGGGGCAAGGTCAAAACCAAGTGATTAATTTTGGCACATCAAGTCATATACTGTCGTCGGCTCAAAAAATAGCACCATCAATTCAAAGGATCCGTAGAGATATCGATCCTCATATCTACAATCAAAGACTTCAAGCAGCAAACCATCAAAGGACCTAGCAGATAGAGATTCCACAGGGGTATCATTATGGCATAGATTATAACACCCTTCACATGATTCTGAACCCAGGGTATCAAGGCACACGAGATTTCAATCCACAGATGGGTCAGCAAGTGTAGAGAAATCCAAATTCACATGATGATGAGTTGTTGCTAAAGGTAACCGAGATGATGAAGAATCAGTTCGGTTTGAAGCCAAAAGGACTGATCTTTTCGTACAAACGCCCATATCCAGAATGGTACGATTTGGTCGCCCTTCCTACAAATTACAGACTCCCAGAGTTTGCTAAATTCACTGGCCAAGACAGCACAAGCATGATAGAACATGTCAGTCGGTATCTTACACAATTGGGCGAGGCATCTGTTGAAGAGGCCCATCGAGTTTGTTTCTTCTCCCTGTCCCAGTTAGGGCTAGCCTTTACTTGGTTTTCATCACTGCCAGTCAACTCCATTGCCAATTGGGCTGACCTAGAGAAGAAGTTTCATACATATTTTTACACTGGGACTGGAGAAAAGAAGATTACCGACTTGACAACTATAAGACAGAGAACTAATGAATCGAGCACTGAGTTTCTTCAGAGGTTACAAGAGACCGGGAATTTGTGCTTCTCATTAAACTTGGCCGATGATTAGTTAGCTGCTTTGGTTGTTCAAGGGATGCTGCCAACATGGAAAGAAAAACTGCTGGGACAAGAATTTGACAACTTGGGTCAATTAGCTCAACGAGTGGCAGCGCTCAATAGCCAATTCCAGAGTATGCGCAGATATACCCGATTCCAGAAGAATACCACAGTGGCCGAAGCTTATAATCCATATTCAGTCGATGATGGCTATGAAGATGAAGAAGAAGAGGTTGCCACGGCTGAATGGAATTGGGGCAAAAAGACAATAATGGTACCAAATCCTTAGGGAAGAGGAGTCGAGGAGAGCTATGACTTTGACATCACAAAATCAGACAAGCTCTTTGATTTCTTGCTTGAGAAGGGATAGATCAAGTTGCCCAATAATCATGTTGTGTTGCCCCTGATCAGTTGAAGAATAAGAAGTTCTGTAAGTTCCATAACGCTACTTCTCATTCCACTAATAAATGTAGAATTTTTTGGCAGCACATACAGAGGGCTATTCAGCAGGAAGACTCAAATTTGATACGCCTTGGAAAATGAAAGTTGATGATAATCCTTTCCCGGGAGATCAAAACATGGTCGATGCTAGGTTGCTCAAAGGAAAGACTAAGGTCCTGACATCAACCAAATTGAGAGAAGCTAGAATAGTCGATCCCGAGATGCAAATATCGGCTGATGAGTATAGAGAAATTAGAAGACGTCGCAACAAGCAAAAGAGCCGGTATGAGCAGGGGGAAACGTCAAAAGATGGGGTGATAAAGCCATGAGTTACATCTTGGATTCTGTTGAATAAGTGGCAGTGGCAGAAAGAAAAGGATTATCAACGTTGGTTAGAGGATCAAGAAAACCAGCGTCAACTGAAAAAAGAGAGGTATGAAAGGAAACAAGCCGAATCACATTGGAATTGTCTCTTCTTCAAACATTGCTGGAACGAAGGTTTGAAGTTGCCTACCAGGAATAATTGTCCAGAGTGCAGCGAACAATATTGGGAGTTTAGGTAATCTCAAACCAGTCGTCGGTCTGTTCATGCTCAAGATGTGTATCATCACAGTAACATGGATCGACGCTTAAAAAATAAAAGTGTTCATGATCGGCTTGGAAAATGAGTTGTTGACCAAGACTGGGCTGATTATGAAGAAGAAGGCAATGAGAGAGAATATGTCTAGAAGGAAGGCCAATGGTGTCCAAGAGGTTTGACAAGAAGCCAGAAGAGAAGGGTGCAACGCCTAAGGAATAGAGAGTTGGAACAGGCTCAGGCATCCGGTAAACCTCAAGTATGGCGTGCTAAGCAGATAGCCGATAGAAGGCAACCATCAGCTAATATTCAAATGGCTTCCCTATTGCCATCAAAGTTCAGAGCTCCAGTAGATCAAAAAGTTTATTCAGATTTCGATGAATCAGAGTATGAAGAGATAGTTGCCAAGTTGACGGTTATACAACAAGCAATATTTGATAAACCAGTGAAGCATCGGCACTTAAAGGCTATGTATGTAAAAGGTTTTGTTGATGAGAAGCCAATAAACAAGATGTTGGTGGATGGAGGTGCTTCTGTCAATCTCATGCCTTACACCACTTTTTGTAAACTTGGCAAGGGATCAGGAGATCTGATTGAAACCGACATGATGCTTAAGGACTTTGGGGGTAATGCGTCTAAGACCCAGGGGGCAATAAATGTCGAACTGACAATCAAGAGTAAGACTCTGCTCACCACATTCTTCATCATTGATGGAAAAGGGTCGTACAGTTTACTCCTTGGTCGTGATTGGATTCATGCAAACTGTTGTGTGCCATCGACCATGCATCAGTGTTTAATTTAGTGGCATGGAGATGACGTCGAAGTGGTTCGCACTAATGAATCTGTGAGTATCGCAACAGCCAATCCAGTCTTTTGGGAACTAGGAGACTTCAAATGCTTTTCTAGCAAGATATAGTAAGGAGGCTTCATTAGAGTCAATAATGAAAGCCAACAGCCGATCCAAGCAGTCGGCTTTAAAAATTTGTCTTAATGGATAATCCAATAGATGGTACAGATGGCAAACTAGGACATGGCTTCACATCGGCCGATGAATTAGAAGAAGTAGATATTGGTTCTAGAGATAGACCTAGGCTGATGTACGTAAGTGCCAAGTTGGATCCTGAGTATAAGCGAGAGTTAGTTAATTTATTAAAGGAATTTAAAGACTATTTTGCTTGGGAATACTATGAGATGCCTGGTCTAGACAGATCAATTGTTGAACATCGATTGCCAATCAAACCTGGATATCTGCCGTTTAAATAAGCTCCATGGAGATTCAACCCGAACGTGCTTGATGATATCAAAAAGGAGACTGAAAGGTTACTGGAAGCAAAATTTATCCGACCGTGCCGATATGCAGAGTGGATATCGAATGTTGTCCCTATGTATAAGAAGTATGGAAAATTAAGAATTTGCATTGATTTTAGGGATCTGAACAAAGCCACACCCATGGATGGTTATCCGATGCCGATAGCTAATATGTTAGTAGATGCAGCAGCCGGGCACAAGGTCATTAGCTTCATGGACGACAATGCGGGATATAACCAAATTTTTATGGCTGAGGAAGATATAGCAAAGACCGCTTTTAGGTGCCCTGGCGCAATCAGCTTATTCGAGTGGGTTGTGATGACCTTTGGTCTGAAGAATGCCGGTGTAACTTATCAAAGGGCAATGAATTATATTTTTCATAAGTTGATCGGTAGGATTGTTGAAATATACATTGATGATGTGATGATAAAATCCAAAGGGTACAAGGAGCATCTAGCTGATTTGTGAGAGACTCTGGAATGCACAAGAAAACATGGTCTAAAGATGAATCCTAATAAGTGTGCTTTTAGAGTGTCAGCTGGACAATTCTTGTATTTCATGGTCCACGAGAGAGGAATCGAAGTTGGTCAAAAGAGCATAAAAGCAATTGATGAGGCAGTTCCCCCAACTACTAAAATAGAGTTATAATCTTTGCTTGGTAATATTAATTTCATTAGAAGATTCATTTCAAATTTGTCACAAAGAGTTCTGCCGTTTTCTCCCTTGTTGAAGTTGAAAAATGATCAAGAATTTAAGTGGGGTGACGCACAACAAAAGGCGTTTGAAGAGATAAAAGAATATATGAAATGTCCACCTATGTTGGTCCCTCCTCAGCAAGGTAGACCTTTTAGGTTGTACATATCGGCTGATGACAAGACAATTGGATCGGCCTTGATGCAAGAGTTTGAAGGAAAAGAGCGAGTTGTTTTCTATCTAAGTAGAAGGCTCCTGGATCCAGAGACAAGATATTCTCCCACCGAAAAGTTATGCTTGTGCTTATATTTCTCTTGCATTAAGTTGTGACACTACTTATTATTGGCTGAATGTACGATTGTTTCCAAGTCTGATGTGAGTAAGCACATGTTATTAATCCCAATACTGAATGGGAGAGTGGGAAAGTGGATTCTCGCTTTATCGGAATTTGACTTGAAGTACGAATCCGCTAAAGCAGTCAAAGGACAAATAATGGTCGATTTTGTCACCCAGCATCATAAGCCAAGCATTAATTATGTAAGCTGATGCCTTGGACATTATTCTTTGATAGATCATCATGCAAGCAAGGTGGTGGCACTGGTATTGTTATTATTTCACCCAAGGGGGAAAGTTTTGAGTTTGCTCTTCCGACTGAACCAATGATTACCAACAACCAAGCAGAGTATGAAGCTGTTCTTAAGGGACTTCAACTTCTTCACGAAGTAAAGGCCGAAGCAATTGAAGTATTTGGAGGTTCACAGTTCATTATTAATCAGTTGATCAGCCTATATGAGTCCAAAGAGGATACTCTGAGGGGATATTATGATGAGTGCCGAAAGTTGCTCGAGAAATTTCTTCATGCCTCTTTTCAGCATATTCCAAGAGCGCAAACTCAAGAGGCTAATCGCTTAGCTCAAAGTGCTTTAGGTTATCGAGTGTTTCAAGAAGTTTTGAATAGTGAAACCTCGAATAATGATTGGAGAATTGAAATAGCCGACTACCTTAGAGATCAATCACGGAAAGTTACCACAAAGCTAAGATATAAATCGACTAAGTATGTTTTGCTAGATGATCAGCTATATTATAAAACAGTTGATGGGGTGTTGCTCAAATGCCTAAATCAAGAGGAAGCTAAGGTGTTGATGGGCGAGGTGCATGAAGGGATATGTGGAGCTCATCAATCAGCTTATAAGATGAAATGGATTATTCGCAGAACTGGATATTTCTGGCCAACAATTTAGGAATAATGTTTTGAATATTACAAGAGGTGCCAGGACTGTCAATGTTTTGGTAATATCTAGAAATTGCCTGCATCGGCCATGAATCCAAAAATCAAACTATGGCCGTTTCGAGGTTGGGGAATTACTTTAATTGGCCAGATTTTTCTGTCCTCGAGCAAAGGACATAAGTTCATATTGGTAGCAATAGATTACTTTACTAAGTGGGTTGAGGCAATTCCTTTGAAGACGGTAACTTTAAAGAACAAGGTTGATTTTGTCAAGGAACATATTGTGTATCGTTTTGGAATTCCTGAAACTATCACTACCGATCAAGGGACGATGTTCACGTCAAAAGAGTTCGGAGATTTTGCTGCCAGTATGGGAATCAAGTTGCTAAATTCTTCTCCTTACTATGCTCAGGCTAATGGCCAGGTAGAGGCGTTCAATCATATTATGATTAAGCTGATCAAAAAGAAGATTGAGGAGCAGCCAAGGAAGTGGCATTCAACGCTTAATGAGGCACTATGGGCATATAGGATGGCCAGTCATGGATCAATTAAAACATCACCTTATGAACTTGTGTATGGCCATAATGCAGTTCTTCCTTGAGAAGTTCAGACTTGATCGAGGCGTGTTATGTTGCAGAATGATTTGTCAGCCGAAGTCTACAAGAATCTTATGATAGATGGCTTAGAGGACTTGAGTTGCCTTCGGCTGCGTGCTCTTGAAAATATTGAAGCCAATAAACTGAGGGTTGCAAAATATTACAATAAAAAGGTCAAGATTAAGCAATTTTCTGAAGGAGACTTGGTCTAGAAAGTGAAATTGCCGATCGGGTCAAAGGACAGTAAATTCGGCAAATGGTCACCTAACTGGGAAGGACCTTATCGAATCAAACGTTGTGCGCCTGGTGTTGGATACCATAAAAATGGGTACCCTAAGCAAGAACCAAAAAAATTGCTTAGACCTTGTAAATATCGAAGCCAAGAGACAACCACGGGGCCTCGGCCGATTCTTCGATTCGCCCGAGACCCACACCGCAAGGCCTCGGACAAGGTACCAATTCTCCGCCTCGCTCAAGGCTGGCTCGGCAGCTACCCCGTCGCCACCACCTCGACCGAGACGTCACGTCCAAACTAACGCAACCAACCACTCCCGCATCGTCAGCCGCACGATGACACAGTGCAACAGAGTAACTCACAAGATGGAAGTCGCATCAACGCCCTGCCATCCAGGACAGGACGAGGCGGGGTTCACCGGCCGCTGTGCTTGGCACTATGCCCATGATTGACGCCCGTAATGTACTGTGCTGTCTAACCACTACTCCAAGGACAGCGCGGCGTGGAGAGTCAAGTACAGGTCCCTGTAGCCTCGGAATCAACGAACAAGACCAACTGCTCCCTTCGAGCCTCAGCTATCCGCTTTTGGGCTCCTGTAGCCTCGGGACTTGTGCCTGCCGAGCCCCCCACGATGGTTTGGCCTCTGCATCGACTGGGCCTCGGTTCTCTACGTTGTCAACACTCTAGCACCGGCACATCGCCCGCAGAACACGCCATACCCTACGTTAGGCTGCAGGAGCCCCCACGTCGCGCACAAGGCCTAGCTATTGTAGCCTCGGAATCAGCGCGCCCGCGCCATCGCATCAACCCGGCCTCGGCACTCTGCACCAATCAAACCTACAGTAACCAGCTCACCTCTGATAGAAGAAGGCGCTCCTGCCACCACGGGAATGGGTGTGACCGGCGCGTCACTCCAGTGCACCGAGTACAAGACCGCTCCACTGACCATACCGTGACAGTGACAAGCTACAGGGCTCGGACATGCCGCCTCTGCCAGAAAAGAGCACCATGTAGCAAACACATGTACCGCCATCATTGCAAGAGATCAACATCTCAAGCAACCCACGCCGCTCTACGTAGAGACCTAGGACTAACTCCCTCTCTCGCCCTGCTTGTAAACCCCTACTACGAGCACCTCGGTGCAAGGAATACAAGATCGCACTCCCAGACTGGACGTAGGGCACCTATTGCCTGAACCAGTATAAACCTTGTGTCTCTTTGCATCACCATCCGGGATAGGGACATGCAGTACATTTTCTCTCGTTGGTTGAGGACCCACCGGTCCAAAACACCGACAGTTGGTGCGCTAGGTAGGGGGCATACTGCGTGTTAGCTTAATCGTCCCAACAAGTCCCGGATGGCAGACCCCGTACAACCACTGCGTCTCAGCATAGTGATCTGGTTTAGGAGCCTAGAGTTCATGTCTCTAGGATACGAGTACGACCTAGTACTCCTCCCATCCAGAGCCCCATTGGCCGATGCCAGCATCTCGCACCAGCAGCCTAGGCGCAGGCGGCGCCTAATCTGTCGCTCTCGTCGCGCTCTCCAGGCATGACGCAAGCGGAACCACCCCGACACCCTACGAGCTCTGGGCGATGCACCGCACTCCGCCGGTATCCCACGCCTGGCTGTTGGTACAGAGTCTCTGGTTGGAGACCTATCTAGCTTAAGCCTAGGCAAGGGAAAGATGCCGGTGGCTCGCAACAACACCCCATCATCAAGCTCTGCCCCGCCACCTCCTGAGGCATCGACTCCGGTGGAGCGAAACCTGGCGATGGCACCATCCCCAAACCCCTTCGGGTTGAACAATGCCGCCGCCGCCTACGCTTCCACCTATGCTTCTGCCCTCAACCTCTTAGCCACAACCTCGACCCACACCCACGCTGACTCCTCAGAGGAGGACGAGGTGTGGGCCGGAGCGGACTTCTTCGGGCTTCGCGACCCTAAAGACATGCGCCGCTTCATGGCCGCGAGCGACTACTGCTTCGGCTACTCCGACTCCGATGACAAAGGCACTTACGACCCCACTCGTGAGTGCTTCGTCGTCGAGCTTGGGATGCCGAGAGCGAGCAATGAAGATGAAGGGGCAGGCAGTCGCTCCCCGTCCCGCGAGGGGGCAAGCGACACCACACCTTCACGCGTCGAACCCCTGGCAGTGTGGAACGAGAACCCCGCCCACGAGGAACTTCAAGGCCTTGACTTGGAGCAGCTCCGTGAGCTTCAGACCAAGGTCGAACAGGACCGACTCCTTCTACAGTAGCTCTGAGACACTCTCAAGCAAGAGCAGCGGGGCCACAGTGATGTCGGAGTAGCCTGATGGAGGGCTCGCAACGTCTACCACCACATCAACAACGATGAAGGGTGCGAGCAACCCCCTATCTTCAATCGTGCTAGCCAGAACATTGCGGCAGCGGCGATGCTACTCCGAACGATGCCCGAGCCATCTACCTCGGAGGGGCGATGGGTCCACGGTGAACTCCGAGACCTTCTCGAGACCGCCACGGTACAATAGGCCGAAAGCTCCACGTCTCGACGACGTGGGGACACCTCAAAACGGCCCTCAGTGCCGCCTCGACAAGATAGAGAGCCCTCGGTGCACGACCGCCTCAAGGCCCCCTTGGTGCATGACCGCCTCAAGGCCCCCTCGGTGCATGACCGCCTTAGCGACCGACGCGAGGCGCAAGGTGACCATGATGTGGTTAGCAGGCGACGGCGCCACGACAATGATGGGCCCGCCCGAGGTTACCACCCGCACCGAGGTGGTCACTACGACAGCGGGGAGGACCGCAGTCCTTCTCCTAGGCCGCCTGGCCCTCAAGTCTTCAGCAAGGCCATCTACGGCGCTCACTTCCCTGTCCGGTTTTGGCAATCGTTCAACCTCACAAAGTACAGCAGCGAGACCAACCCCGAGCTATGGCTGGCCGATTACCGCCTGGCTTGTCAGCTAGGCGGCGCGAATGATGACCTGCTCATCATCCGCAACCTCCCCTTGTTCTTGTAAGACTCGGCGTGAGCCTGGCTCGAACACCTCCCTCCCTTGCAGATCCACAACTAGCATGACTTGGTAAAGGTCTTTGTCGGGAATTTCTAGGGCACATACGTGCGCCCTGGGAACTCCTAGGACCTCAAGAGTTGTCGCCAGAAGCCGGACGAGACTCTCTGAGACTTCATCCGATGCTTCTCCAAGCAATGTACCGAGTTGCCCCGCGTCGGCGACTCGAAAATTGTCCAAGCATTCCTCTCTGGCACCTCCTGCCGAGACCTGGTCCAAGAGTTAGGCTAGAACGTGCCGACCTCGGTGGTCGCGCTCCTCGACATCGCCACCAACTTTGCCTCGGGCGAAGAGGCTGTCGGGGCCATCTTCCCCGACAACGACGCCAAGGGGAAGCGGAGGGACGAGGCCCACGGGGCCTCGGCCTCCCGTTTCTCCAAGAAAAAGAAAAAGGGGCTCCAAGGGAAGCAAGAGGCCCTCAAGGCCAATCTCATCGCAGCCGCGGATCGCAAGAATCCCCGAGGCCCGCTAGGGGTCCCGGGCTCTTCGACGACATGCTTAAGAAGCCATGCCCTTACCACTAGGGCCGAGTGAAGCATACCCTCGAAGAATGCACCATGCTCTGACATTACTAAGCCAAGCTTGGGCTCCCCAACAACGATGCCAAGAAGAAGGGCACCGACGACGGAGACAACGACAAGGACGATGGGTTCCCTGAGGTGCACAATGCCTTCATGATCTTCGGCGGACCTTCAGCGTGCCTCACGGCACGTTAGCGGAAGAGGGAATGTCGGGAGGTCTTCTCAGTTGAGGTAGCGACTCCCTAATACCTCGACTGGTCTTGGGAGGCAATCACCTTCGATCGGGAAGACCACCCCAATTATGTCCCAAACCCCGGGCAGTACCCGCTCGTCGTTGACCCCATCATCGGCAACACCCAGCTCACCAAGGTACTGATGGATGGAGGCTGCGGCCTCAACATCCTCTACGCCAACACCCTGGAGCTCCTGGAGCTCGACCAGTCACGGCTCCAAGGCGGTGCCGCACCCTTCCATGGCGTCGTGCCGAGGAAGCGCACGCGACCCCTCGGGTGGATCAACTTACCCATCTGCTTTGGCACTCCCTCCAACTACCGCAAGGAGACCCTTACCTTCGAGGTGGTTGGGTTCAAGGGGACTTATCACGCTATCCTGGGGCGCCCATGCTATGCCAAGTTCATGGCGGTCCCGAACTACACCTACCTCAAGCTCAAAATGTCGGGCCCCAACGGTGTCATCACTGTCGAGTCCACATACGAGCATGCCTACGACTGCGACGTCGAATGCATCGAGTACGCCAAGGCTATCGTGGAGGCCGAGGCCCTCATCGTCAACCTCGACCAACTCGGTAGCGAAGCGCCCGACTCCAAGCGTCGTGCTGGGACTTTTGAGCCCATAGAGGCCGTCAAGCTCATCCCGGTCGACCCCAACTGCTCCAACGACCGAGCGCCGAGGGTCAGCGCCACCCTCGACAGCAAATAGGAAGCCATGCTCGTCGACTTTCTCCACGCGAATGCCGATATGTTTGCATGGAGTCCCTCGGACATGCCGGGCATACCGAGGGAGGTCGCCGAGCATGCCTTGGACATTCGGGCTGGCTCCAGACCGGTGAAGCAGCGCCTGCGCCGATTTGACGAGGAGAAGCGCAGGGCCATCGGCGAGGAGGTGCAGAAGCTTTTGGCGGCCGGATTCATCAAGAAAGTGTCCCATCCAGAGTGGTTAGCTAATCCTATATTAGTTAAGAAGAAAAAATGGAAAGTGGAGGATGTGTGTGGACTACACCGGTTTAAATAAAGCATGTCCAAAGGTTCCATTTCCATTGCCTCGAATCGACCAAATCGTTGACTCCACTGCAGGATGCGAGACCCTATCTTTCCTTGATGCGTATTCAGGTTACCATCAAATCAAGATGAAAGAGTCCGACCAGCTCGCGACTTCTTTCATCACCCCATTCGGCATGTACTGCTATGTGACTATGCCATTCGGTCTTAGAAACGTAGGGGCCATGTACCAGCGGTGCATGACCCAGGTCTTTGGTGAGCACATCGGGTGAACCGTCAAGGCCTACGTGGACGACATCATGGTCAAGTCCAGAAAGGCCGTGACCTCATCAATGACTTGGAAGTAGCCTTCAAATGCCTCAGGGAGAGGGGCATCAAGCTTAATCCTGAGAAGTGTGTCTTTGGGGTCCCCCGAGGCATGCTCTTGGGGTTCATAGTCTTAGAACGCGGCATCGAGGCCAACCCGAAGAAGGTCTCGGCCGTGACCAACATGGGGCCAATCCGAGACCTCAAGGGAGTGAAGAGGGTTATGGGATGCCTCGTGGCCCTGAGCCGCTTCATCTCGCACCTTGGCGAAAAAGGCTTACCACTATACCGTCTCTTGAGAAAATCCAAACGCTTTTCTTGGACCCCCGAGGCCGAAGAAGTCCTCACCAAGCTCAAGGCACTGCTCACCAACCCTCCCATCCTGTTACCGCCAACCAAGGATGAAGCCCTCTTACTCTACGTGGCCGCAACAACCCAAGTGGTTAGCGCGGCCATTGTAGTCGAGAGGCAGGAAGAGGGGCATGCTCTACCCATCCAACGACCTGTTTACTTCATCAGCGAGGTGCTCTCCGAGACTAAGACATGCTACCACCACATCCAGAAGCTAATCTATGCCATAATCTTGGCTCGACGCAAGCTGCGTCACTACTTCGAGTCTCACCCGGTGACCGTGGTGTCATCTTTCCCTCTGGGAGAGATAGTCCAGAACCGGGAGGCCTCGGGTAGAATAGCCAAGTGGGCCGTCGAGCTCATGGGGGAAGCCCTGTCTTTTTCGCCTCGGAAAGCGATCAAATCCCAGGTCTTGGCTGATTTTGTAGCTGAGTGGACCAACACCCAGCTAGCCCCTGCTCAAATCCAGGCGAAATGCTGGACCATATACTTCGATGGGTCTCTGATGAAGACCGGGGCAGGCGCGGGTCTACTCTTCATCTCACCCCTCAGAGTGCACATGTGCTACATGATCCGGCTTCACTTCGCCGCCTCCAACAACGTGGCCGAGTACGAGGCCCTCGTAAACGGCTTGCAGATCGCCATCAAACTTGGAGTGCGACATCTAGACGTATAGGGCGATTCACAACTCGTCATCGATCAAGTGATGAAGGAGTCAAGCTACCATGACCCCAAAATGGAGGCGTACTGCGAGCTGGTACGCCGCCTAGAAGACAAGTTCAACAGCCTCGAGCTCAACCACATTGCGCGAAGATTCAACGAGGACACGGCCGAACTGGCAAAGATAGCGTCGGCACGGGCTCCGGCCCTCCCGAACATCTTCGCCAGAGACCTCCACAAGCCCTTGGTCAGTTATGCCTCGGCGGCAGAAGAGGGCCCACCAGTCAGGCCCACCATAGGGCCCGAGGCCCCCTCTGCCACCGAGACCCCGGCAGTCGAGCCCGAGGCCATGGAAATCGACGCAGGGCATCTCAAGGCCAACCAGGGTACGGACTGGCGAGTCCCACTCCTTGATTGCCTCGTTCGAGGAGTGCTTCTAGCGGACAGGACCGAGGCCCGATGGCTTGCGCGATGAGCCAAAGCTCATCTGGTGTCCTCCAGTGGTGCATCACCACCAAGGCAGGCCAAGCCCTACTTTGGGACTTGCACGCGGGAGCCTGCGGGCACCATGCTATGCCTCGGACGCTCGTCGGAAACGCCTTCCGCCAAGGATTCTACTGGCCAATGGCGGTTGCTGACGCCATGAAGTTGGTACGCTCCTGCGAGGGATGCCAGTACTATGTAGGCAGACACACCTCCCGGCCCAAGCTCTCCAAACCATCCCCATCACGTGGTCGTTTGCCGTGTGGGGGCTGGACATGGTTGGGCCTCTGTAGAAAGCCCTCGGGGGCTACACCCACTTGTTGGTAGCTATTGACAAGTTCTCAAAGTGGATCGAGGCTCGTCCGATCACCCGAATCAAATCCGAGCAAGCAGTGCTGCTCTTCACTGATATCATCCATAGGTTCAGGGTTCCAAACACCATCATCACTGATAATGGGACACAATTCACCGGCCACAAGTTCTTGACGTTCTGCGATGACCACCACATCCATGTGGTCTGGTCGGCCATAGGAAACCCTAGGACAAATGGCCAAGTAGAACGTGCCAATGGCATGATCCTACAGGGCCTCAAGCCAAGAATATACAACCAGTTGAAGAAATTTGGCAAGAAATGGCTTGCCAAACTCCTGTCAGTCATCTGGAGCCTGAGGAACACTCCGAGCTGAGCCACGGGGTTCACACCGTTCTTCCTAGTCTATGGAGCCAAGGTCATCCTCCCCACTGACTTGGAGTATGGTTCCCCAAGGCTATAGGCCTACAACGAGCAAAGCAACCGCACTGCCCGTGAGGACGCCCTCGACCAACTGGAGGAAGCCCGAGACGTTGCGCTGCTACACTCAGCCAAGTACCAGCAAGCCCTATGATGCTATCAAGCCTGGCGCATTCGAAGCCGAGACCTGAAGGTGGGTGACCTAGTGCTGAGACGGAGGCAGGGCAACAAGGGCTACGACAAGCTGACCCCACCATGGGAAGGGTCATACATCGTCGCCCAAGTGCTAAAGCCCGGGACCTACAAGCTAGCCAACGAGAAGGGTGAAATCCTCACCAACGCTTGGAACATAGAACAGCTACATCGTTTCTACCCTTAATTTTCCAAGCATTGTATACAT
This sequence comes from Miscanthus lutarioriparius, assembly GCA_904845875.1. Taxonomy (NCBI): domain Eukaryota; kingdom Viridiplantae; phylum Streptophyta; class Magnoliopsida; order Poales; family Poaceae; genus Miscanthus; species Miscanthus lutarioriparius. The sequence continues at coordinate 47,876,560 of CAJGYO010000004.1, forward strand.
TGTTTCTCAAAATACATTAAAGAAGCGTTCTTTAGTTGTTCTAATTTTTCAAGAAATCCCCCGAGCCCATCGATGAGGGATCGGCGTTATGATAACACTACAAGGGAGACTCGGCTCTGCTTCTGCAGAGGTGCCCACCGCAGGGCTCGAACAAGACTCGACTCTGGCTCTGCAGAACCGAGCCTCCCTCGGGGGCTAAAAGGGGGGGACCCCCTAAGTCCCAGGATCCATTTTTTAATCATTTTTTGAAAAAATTTCTATGCCAAACTCTCTCGCATACTCTGACAAGTCAATTGTAAAAAAACTAAGGACCAAAAGTTCGCCTCGAGGCCAAAAGGCCGGCCGAGCCGCTAGACTGCCTACGCCTCTGGGCTACGGCAACTCCCTCACCACCTTTCACCCGCAGGGCAGCTTAGGCTCCGAGGAAGTTTTTTGCAAAGGACTTGTCTAGAAATAAGACAGAGGGCAGAGGCTCAGAAATACAATAAAAAATGATTAAAAAAGCGTATACACATGAGTACTTTAAAAGGCCTCGACGGCCACAAGCGTTATGATACGATAACATAAGTCCTAATCTGTTTACATGACCCCTTTTGGCCCAGGTCAAAACTCAGGGTCGCCAGTGTGGGCGGACGGCGTGGGAGGAACCACCTCCTCTTCGAACAAACTGGCCAGCACCATGCCAGGGGCCTCAGCCGCCTCCTCCAGCTTCATGACCTCCTCATCGGCCTCCTCGGCATCCTCAGCCATGATGTAACCGTCACTGATGGCCGTGAGGTCGATGCCGGCGTAGTGCGAGGAGACGACGGCCAGGGCGCGCTTGACGCTCGTATGCAGCGCCCCCCGAAGCCGCTCGTGGACTCGGCTGCTTAGCGCGGTCAGGTGGCTCCTGAGGGAGCTGCCTGGATCGACCCCCTGACCTCCAGGGCCTCACAGGTGGTACAGGCGGCGCTCTACAGCGCGTTGTGCTCCTAGATCTCAGCCTCGAGCACCGACTGCACTTCAACGGAGGCCTCGGCTGCCCAGGAGACCTCCTTCTCCAGCTCTGCGCCCAGATAGGCAGGATGGGGTTAAGAACGAAAGAAAAACAAATAAAACAAGGGGCGCGGTTTAACAGGACTCACCCTTGGACTTTTTCTTCCAGGATAAGGCCTTGACCCGGGAGGCCTCGGCCACCTTGAGGGCCTCTGCCAGGGCACCCTTTGTCAGCAGATGCGCGCCCTACTCCACACCCAGCTGCCCAGCGGTGGCCTTGGCGGAGGCCGTCGCTTCTTCAGCCCGAGACCTGAAGGTGTCTTGCTCGCTGGCCACCCGGGTCAGCTCCTCCTCTAGCTCCTCGATCCACGCTGACAAAGGGGCGGCCTGCTCCCGAGCCATGGCTGCCACGACCTTCATATCAGCACAGCGAAGGCGGAAGTCCTCCACCTCCATGCTCCGCGCCGACAGAAGCTCGTTAACACCGGCAAGCATATCCGTCTGCTGCCGAAGCTGGTCCCAGACATCCCTCTCCCACTAGAGGAATATCGACTTCCCAAGGGACCGGGCCTCGAGCTCCTGGGTAGGCAAAATAGGGGTCAAGTACTGTGAGAAAACTCAGGAAAAGACGACACTACATCGGGAAAGAAAGCGCGCACCTGGGCAACCCCGGGCATATCGTCAGCCACGACGGACAGCGCTGTCCACAGCGACCGCTCCGCCAGCTGGCGAAATTGCTCGAAGGAGCCCTAGCGCCCCCTCGGTCGTGTCCTCAAGGGTGAACAGAGGCTCCCCCTCAGGGTCGTCCCAGCTCTGCCACCAGACACGCGGGTGATCCCACCCACGGCGCTCGGGTCGGACCCACACAAGGACTGAGCTCCCCTCGGCAGGAGTCGGGACCGGCTGCTCTGCGGTGCTGCCACCTCGGCGTCCGCCACCTCCTTCCCCCAGGAAGTATCGGCGGAGGAGATTGTCTGAACCGCCTAGGCGCTCTCCTGCGACGGCGGTAGGTCTTGGACCGGGGGTGGTACCAAAGCTTGCCCCGCCTCCATCTCTACATCCTAGGCCATCGGCTCCGCCGCGCTCGCCTCCACCACCTTGGCCTCAGTGGTCCCGGGAGCCCCGGCGTTCGCCACGTCGACTTCAGGAGCCCTGGCCTCGGCCACCTTGGCCTCAGAGGTCCTGGGCGCCCCCTCCCCCGCCTGCTCCATGGCCGCCTCGGCATACTCTCCTTGGGCGATCGGCTCCTTCGGGTCGGCCCTCGCCGATGTCGCGCCACGCTGTATGGCGGCCTGCGCCTCCACCACCCATTGAGCGGGGGAGCTGGTGCTCACCTTGAGCGCCTTACGTGGCGCCAGGGTGGGCGCCTCCGCCTGACGCTTCTGGCTGAAAGCAAAAGCACTCTCAAGGTCAGCATACGACTAAGGGGCGAGCGGGAGATGCTACAAACTCCACTGACAAAACACTCACCTCGAACGGGGACACAACCGCTTTGGCACTGCACCCCTCATCCTCTGCAATGGCGGTGGCGTTGACTGTGGTACGACCTCCATGTCCACCGGTGCCGGCCGGCCCTCGCTCGACTCCGACGCTCCCTTGTTCCTCTGCGGAGGCGGTTGAATCGCCCCCGCCGTCGCCCACTCCACCTCTGCCATCGGGTCCCTCGGGCTGACGGCGCGCTTCCCCGACGCCCGTGCCTCGGGCGTGTCGGCCTCGGCCCTAGGGTGGGAATTCGCTAGCCCCAAGACACCCTCTCCTCCTCCTCCTGGAGACATCAGGCCGCTTGCTGACGCCCCAGGCACCGCTCCCCTGACGTCGGGGAGGTGGTCCAGGGGACCCCGCCCCGCCTCGACCTCGTCGTCGTCGTCGCTCGAAGGGTCCCGCGACGATGATGATGGACACGGCTCTTTCGGGAGACCGTCGTGCCTCTGTTGCCGATGACGTTTCTCCAGCTCCTCGCGCTCGAGGCTCTTCCTCTAACGCTTTGCCTCCTCGGCGTCCTTCCGCTCCTTGTGCACCTCGGTGTGTGCCCTGTTCTTGGCTCGCCGCTCCACATCCTCGGGAATGGGCGGTGGGGAGGCTCGCACATCCCTCATCCCCTACAGGAACAACAAAATGCAATAAGGGATCAAACTGAAACGTAAGAAGCAAGAAGGCCTCAGGGGCCGCAGCAATGCGCAACTCACCAGAGAAATATAGCCCCATGACGGGCGCATTGGGAATAGGGTCAGACCACTGCTCCTCAACCGCGCCTCCACCATCTCCCTCACCTGACACAGAATCTCCTCATCGGAGAGGGCGACGGCGGACATCCGGATGCCATCGATCGACTCATCCGGTGTCATCTCAAACAGGAGCCACCGCCGAGCCATCAGCGGCAGCACCCTCCAGCGGTGGAAGGCCACCACGACCATAGCCGCCGTAAGGCTGCGGCCACGCAGCCTCTCCAGCGCCTCCAGGAGTGGCCGCAGCTTGGGCTTATCATCCCTCGAGACGCCATACCTCCACTTATCCGGCTGGCTCTCCACGATTCGCCCGGTATAGGGGGGAAACCCGCCATCATTATTGCGGAGGTAGAACAAGCTGTTGTACTAGCCGCGGTTGGATGATGCGAGCTGAGCCAGGATGTAGAGGAGCTACCGGTCTTGGCGCACTTGGAGAGTGCAGCCGCCGGCCCTCATCGCCTTTCGCATGCCCGCCGTGCCCATCGGCTTGGTGGTGAGCCCCACCTGGAAGAGGTGGAGCCACAGCTCCCAGTGGGGGGCAATGCCCAGGTATCCCTCATAGATGGCGATGAAGATGGCCGCCTGCGCAATGGAGTTGGGGTTGAAGTTGTGAAGCTCCATGCCGTAGTAATGCGGGAGCGCCCACATGAACTGGTCCACCGGCACGCCGAGGCCACGCTCGTGGAAGGACACGATGCTCACGATGTAGCCATCGCGTGGCCTCGGCTCCGGCTCGCTCCCCAGAGCAATCCACTCTGGCCTGTTGGGGTCGATGACCGGGCGAAGGAGACCATCGTCGACGAGCGACTGCAGCATCTCCTCTGACACGTCAGACGGACCCCAAGGATCCGCCTGGAGGACAACAATGCCTCTAGCCATGAGAGGAGTCAAGAACACGACTATGGTGGTAACACGTGCTCTCGCTTACTCTCTCTCTCTCTCTCTCTCTCTCTTCTTCTCCCTTCTTCTCCTCGGTGCTCTCTTCCGCTGTCCTTGACAACCGCTCGAGTGCAGAAAGCATGAGTGCAGGTGGAAAAGGTAAGAAGGGGCAGGGGCGTGGCTCGTCACATATTTATGAGGGAGGGAAGGGGGTGAAACGGTCGGGCGACAAAACCGAGAAAGGTAATTTTTACAGATCTGGCGCAGTTAATGCGAATCCGATTAAACCGCCCACGCGTCCACCTTTTTCTCATTAACCGCGCACGCACAATAACGTCCCATCCACAGACATCGCGTCTCATCTGACCACAGCAACGGCAGGCGCCGTTCTGTCTCCCCGAGAAACCACCTCAAAAGGCGCACCCACCGTTGTCAGCCGATGAGAAGGGAATATTCCCCACCAGATTCCTTTCAGACTAAGGATCTACGCACCGAGCCCGTTATGGTCTAGAGGTTCGAAGGCTGGGCCCCTGAGGGTCTCGACAGCCGCTCCAGGACAAACAGAGTTAGGGATGACTAAGGGCGAGCCCGTACATGGCTGAGGCCCAAGCAAGCGATAGCTTGGGATGCCCTAAGTCGTGTCCGAGACCGGCATGGAGGTCTCTGAATGGGATCCCACCGAAGGGAGGCGTCGAGCCCCCGGGACCAACCGAACGGTCCTAGGACCCACTAGAGATGCCCTTTGGTACTTTTGGAGTGTGTCTCTGGACCGCTAGCTGACCCCTATCGAATGGGGCACGGGCCTCCACTTGGACTTACCCGAAACAGCTCAACGGAGGTGTCACTGCTCGTGCCCACCGAGGGTAGCCTGGCACACTCCACCCCTCCTTCCAAATGAAAAGGATGCGTGAGGGCCGCACAAAAAAGACAGGGAGACTCCTGATCGCCCTCTTGCTCCGCGCAGAGGCTCGGGGGCTCTTCCTGCAACCAAGTTGATTCCTTTTAGGCTAAGGAACTGGGCACCGAGCCCATTATAGTCCAGAGGTTCAAAGGCTGGGCCCCCGAGGGTCTCGACAACCGCCCCAGGGCAAACAGAGTTAGTGATGACTAAGGGCGAGCCCGTACATGGCCGAGGCCCAAGCAAGCGATAGCTTGTGATGCCCTAAGTTATGTCCGAGACTGGCAGGGTGGTCTCTGAATGGGATCCCACCGTAGGGAGGCACCGAGCCGCCGGGGCCAATCGAGCAGCCCTGGGACCCACTAGAGAAGCCCTCTGGTACTTTTGGAGCGCGTCTCTGGACCGCTAGTCGAACCCTATCAAATGGGGCATGGGCCTCCACTTGGACTTACCTGATAACAGCTCACCAGAGGTGTCACTGCTCGCGCCCACTGAGGGTAGCCTAGCATACTCCACCCCTCCTTCTGAACGAAAAGGATGCGCGAGGGCCGCCCAAAAAAAACAGGGAAACACCTAGTCACCCTTTTGCTCCGCGTAGAGGCCCGGGAGCTGTTCCTGCAACCAAGCCGAAACCCAGCGACCCGAACTCGCACTCAGGGGCTCGGCAAATGCGATAAAACCCCTCACTCAATAGGGAAAAAGGCCCTGGAGGAGTAAATCCACTCCTCTAGGGCCTCAGGGGCTACACTCGGTGGGTGCGCTCATGCGCACCCATCGAGGCCTCGAGCACAAAACACAAATCCCGACAGGAGCTACTGCGAACCAAGTCTCGTCAAAACCTCAGGGAGAGTGCTCGCACTCCCCCCGAGGCTCGGGGGCTACTATCAGATACCATAAAAAGGGGTACCCTAAGCAAGAACCGAAAAAATTGCTTAGACCTTGTAAATATCGAAGCCAAGAGACAACCACAGGGCCTCGGCCGATTCTCTGATTCGGCCGAGACCCATGCCGCAAGGCCTCGGACAAGGTACCAATTCTCCGCCTCGCCCGAGGCACCCTCGCCCAAGGCCGGCTCGGCAGCTACCCCATCATGCCACCTCGACCGAGTTGTCACGTCCAAACTAACACAACCAACCACTCCCACATCGTCATCCGCACGATGGCACAGTGTAGCAGAGTAACTAACAAGACGGAAGTCGCATCAACGCCCTACCATCCGGGACAGGACGGGGCGGGGGTCACCAGCCGCTGTGCTCGGCACTATGCCCATGACTAACGCCCGTACTGCACTATGCTGCCTAACCACTGCTCCAAGGACCGTGCGGCGTGGAGAGTCAAGTATAGGTCCCTGTAGCCTTGGAATCAATGAACAAGACCAACTGCTCCCTTCGAGCCTCGGCTATCCGCTTCTGGGCTCCTGTAGCCTCGGGACTTGTGCCTGCTGAGCCCCCCACGATGGTTCAGCCTCTGCATCGACTGGGCCTCGGTTCTCTACGTTGTCAACACTCCGGCACCGGCACGTCGCCCGCAGAACGCACCATACCCTGCGTCAGGCTGTAGGAGTCCCCACGTCGCGCACAAGGCCTAGCTATTGTAGCCTCAGAATCAGCGCGCCTGCGCCATCGCATCAACCCAGCCTCGGCACTCTGCAATAGTCAAACCTACAGTAACCAGCTCGCCTCCGACAGAAGAAGGTGCTCCTGCCACCACGGGAATGGGCGTGACCGGCGCGTCACTCCAGTGCACCGAGTACAAGACCGCTCCATCGACCATACCGCCATAGTGACAAGCTACAGGGCTCGGACATGCCACCTCTGCTAGAAAAGAGCACCACGTAGCAAACACATGTACCACCCCTGTACCTCCCTTTGACTATGAAAGTGAGTAACCGGGGCCACCCCTAGGGGAAGAGGGGCATACACCCAACACACTCACGGAGACATCGCTCAGATAGACACACACGCAAGCAATGAGTAACACTTTGTAATACGCACGTTCCCTTATTGCAAGAGATCAACATCTCAAGCAACCCATGCCGCTCTACGCAGAGACCTAGGACTAACTCCCTCTCTCGCCCTGCTTGTAAACCCCTACTACGAGCACCTCAGTGCAAGGAATACAAGATCGCACTACCAGACTGGACGTAGGGCACCTATTGCCTGAACCAGTATAAACCTTGTGTCTCTTTGCATCACCATCCGGGATAGGGACACGCAGTACATTTTCACTCGTTGGTTGAGGACCTGCCGGTCTAAAACATCGACACCTGGTAATGGCTATATTTTGGAAATACTAAGAGGAGAGGAAGAATTTGTGCAAAGCAATCAATGGGAAATATCTAAAGAAATATTACCCTAGCGTTTGGATTAATACTTAATAACCGATTTGTTCGGTCGTCAGCTCTAATACCCGATATCAGAAAGGTATCACCTCTAGTGCAAAAAATAAACCCAAAGGGGTAAAAGCCGATACAATGTGTATCGCCTATAGGAGCAAAGCAAACACGGATGAAGTGATGCGTATAATATGAAGTACAAAACAAAGGAAAATCACTCAAGACAAGGAAATTGTTTGCTAAATATCACCTATTACAAGCTACGGGCCAGAAAACACTTTGCTTACCATATC